>JAGDYQ010000220.1:1182483-1467013 GCA_021962125.1 Bulinus truncatus
TTGATAAATTAGGGTTTATTTCATAGTACTATTCCTTCCTATTATATACTGATACAAAATTCTATTATTATAATTTTGTTTTTAATTGAACAAGATTCAGTGAAGAATTGTTCTGAAATAATTATTTGAAAATGTAAATGGGAGCAGCACATGATCGAATAAAAATCAGCATGTAGCTCTGCTGTTTTAGTGGTTATTTTCAGTCAGATTTTTAAGTTTTGATGTCGAGTGAGCTACAGTTTTTGTTTTTTTTTTTCATTCGTGCAAAAGCATTTAAGGATTGAAAACAGCAAAGCTAGACATTAGGATGTGTCACGTCATATTAGTAGATTAAAAAAATGAAATGCTGACTGGAATTGAGGTTAATTCCAAAAACTGTTAAATACTGTTTAAATCAGCGCTATTAATTATTAACCACTCCCAGAATATATGCCAATCTAGAGAAATAAGCTAATGAGTATGATAACTCAATTTTTGAAAATTTTGTACTTAGCAGGTTTTGGAACTCACCCCCTCAATTATTGTTTCTATGGGTTATAGAAAGATTTGTGTACATTTTGTTTAGTACTGTCTGAAAGCAGGTAAAGTTTTACTTACATAATGAAAGCCCTGAGCTTCATGTCCTTTTATTTCTTATGATGTACCCATTAAAGGTTTTAGTCTCATTCAGTTTCTAACAAAGTATAAACAAACTATGAAACTTAATGCAACAAAATTTATCTGTATAATTGAGCAACAATTTGGGTATTTGATACATGATTTGATATCTTCTGCCCTGATTTTGCCAATCTTTTTTATTTTGATTTCTTCTGATAAATATGGGTTTAATAAGAAAAGTTGTACATTCATAAGTAGAAGATCCATTAGTCTCATTAAAGAATGACATTCTGCAGCTAAAGAATAAACTAATAAAGACTTTAAAAACTGGCAGATAGTTAAAATGGTTTGAGAATGGATGCTTTGTCCAACTTTGCTATATTCATCCATTAACTGCTCTCACCTGACTGGAAATTTCAATGCAAAACTGTAAATTTACCTAAACACTGACAGAATATGTTGTTTTTAATTAATGCTGTCAACTTCCCTGCCCATGAGGCATTACCAAACGTTATCAGATTAGCCTCAAATTTTGCTTATTATTTTCTAATTATAAGGAACAAAACCTAATAATCCCTATTATTTCTAACCCGTTTGGGGTGATTTACTTTAGTTAGCTGACCACTGATAGAAATAGTGTCAGTATTTCTTTGACACAGATGCTAAATTTGTATAGATCTTTTACATATATTCATTAACTGCCAATTTATAAGAGTTGATAAAGGTTTTTACATTTTCCTTACATTTTACTTATTTTCGGACATCAATTTTTTTAGGCATAAAATATAAAAATTACTTCCAGGTACAATATTTGCATATGGTCAGACTGGTACAGGTAAAACCTTCACCATGGAAGGGCTGCGAGCAATACCAGAAAAGAGGGGCATCATACCAAATTCATTTGCTCATATATTTGGTCATATTGCTAAAGCAGAGGGTGACACTAGGTTGGATAAACTGAACTTTTTTTTTTGTTTTTCTAAATATATTTCTTAAGCATTTAATTTTAGTTTTTTTATTAATAGTTACATATGCTCAACCTCATTTCAACTTAAAACATAATTGATTTTAGTATTTAAAAATTACTGTTCAAGCCTTTTTTAACAAATAAGTATTTGTAATATATATTACACACATATTAAGTTTCATCGAATTTCTGATAGATTGCAGAATCATTTTCCAAATGACTTTCAGGTTCTTGGTGCGAGTATCCTACCTTGAGATCTATAATGAAGAAGTTCGAGATCTACTAGGAAAAGATGAGAACCAGAGGCTTGAGGTGCGGCCAGTCTGAATTACTTCGGTTCTAATTTTCCTTAAAAAATTTTCTCTATGTAAGGACAAAGTCTGCAATTTCAGTTAAATTAGTTTATATTTTTTTAATTAAACTTTTTTCACCAGGTAAAAGAGCGGCCAGATGTTGGTGTTTATGTGAAAGATCTATCAGCTTTTGTTGTTAATAATGCTGATGATATGGATCGCATTATGACTTTAGGGAATAAGAACAGTAAGCTAATTTTGTACTATACAGACATTTTTTTAAATATTCTACTGTTTCAGCTGGTTGCAACTGTTTAGGATAAGCTAAATTTCTCAAAATATAAAATATTTTTAAAGCTAAAGAATCAATATTCATCATTGCTATCAAAACATTGTCTGTGATTATCTGTTTTTTAACAAAATGATATATATAATTAATTGATGTGCTAAAAACTATATTTTTTATATTTGAAAAAATTAATCTTTATTTATAACTTAAATTAAAATTTAACTTCATTTTTATTAATTGGACATGCTTTGTCATTTTAAAATATTCTCTAATAATTAGTTGTTATTGGTAAAAAGGTATGTTGTAATTGACTTTATACAAATATTTTTAGAGCATTTTCGAAAAAAAATGCTCTATTGTCCCCGTTTTGTCTGTCTGTCTGTCTGTCTGTCTGTCATCACCCTAGATCTCAACAACCATAAGTCCTTGACCCATGATGTATATATCATTTTGTAGGTCTTGGCCTGCCAAGAAATGACTTTTTTCCACTTCGCGATCTGACCTCTCAGGGCCGTAAAAGGGGCCTTATAAAGTACCGTTTTTTACTATATAAGCTATATTAATAATGGACCGCCCTATATCTCAGCAACCATAAGTCCTAGACCCATGATGTATATATCATTTTGTAGGTCTTTGGCCTGCCAAGAAATGACTTTTTTCCATTTCGCGATCTGACCTCTCAGGGCCGTAAAAGGGGCCTTATAAAGTACCGTTTTTTACTATATAAGCTATATTAATAATGGACCGCCCTATATCTCAGCAACCATAAGTCCTAGAACCATGATGTATATATCATTGTGTAGGTCTTGGCCTTCCAAGTGTACATCAAAAGTCCATTTCGCGATTTGACCTCTCAGGGCCAAAATAAAAGAATTTTTTATGTACCGTTTTGCTTATATTTTAAATATAAATAATAAAAGCTAATCAAAGGGGCGTAATCATTATTTATTTTTGTAACAGTTATTCAACATTACTTGTCCTTTTAATATCTTTTTTCAGACATATGCATTACACAATTGAATTTATAAACATTTCCAAAATTTACAAATATTTATAACATGAAAATGCGCTAACACGTCCTGTGTCCAGAATGGAACAGGCTTAATTGCTTGTTTTAACTACAATACCTTTGTATATTTAATTTGAAATGAATACTATAAATGTACATAAATATGTCAAATAAATTTTGCAGTAGTGGTTAGGCCATGATTTTCATTATTTTTTTTCTATTTTAATATATTATTATTAGCTTTCCTGTCTCATAACAGTTGGTTAAAAAAGAAAGGTTAGAAAATATAAAATTGACTATTTGTTTTACAGGATCTGTTGGTGCTACTAACATGAATTTACACAGTTCGAGGTCACACGCAATCTTCACTGTCACCATTGAGTGCAGTGAGAAAGGCCTGGATGGTGAACAGCATGTAAGAGTTGGTAAACTGCATTTGGTAGATTTAGCTGTAAGTATCTGTGAGACAATCGTTTCCTTGTTTTAGTCCTTTTTTTTTTTTTAGGAAAATAAAATTAACATTACAGAATATATGTTTTACAGAATGCACATCACTATTTAAAAGTCCTCTACCGTTAAAAAATAAAAGTCAATAACAAGGATGTTGGCTTGTAGCCTTCGACTTTTAAACTTATTTGTTCAATTTAAATAAATCCATATTTAAAGCTGAATGATAGATTGCATATAAAATATATGCCTAAGAAATTTATGTTCTTTTCTGTAACTTTTCCGATTAAGTACTAGGAGAAGGTTGATAAACAAAATCAATAACTTATCACAATAAATTATTTGAATTAAAAAAAAAACTAATATGGCAGTGTTTGGAAATAGTGACCCAATGAGGGATGCACATTCTGTATTTTCCTAGATATTTTTTTTCAAAAGTTGTTTTATTTCTTATGTTATCTCTGAATAAATTGAATAAATGTACATTTAATTTTTTTAAAGTTACTTAATAGAATATGAGATAAATAGAAATATATTGAATTGAGAAATGAAAATGTCTTTCTATAGAATTAACATTTTTCACTTAAGTTTCTGTTTAAAGTTTGAATATTAAGTTTAGTCATAGAAGTTAATTCTATGTTTCCTTTGTTTTTTTATGAGAGACTTTGATTATGATCAATCTAACAAATGTTATGTAATAAAAAAGGGTATCAATAAATAGTTTCAAAAAGAGTATTTGCACATATTTTTTTTAATGTTTAGACTTTGAATAAGACTAGTACTAGATTGTTATTTGTTTACTTTCAGGGTTCAGAGCGTCAGGCTAAAACTGGTGCCACGGGCCAGAGGCTGAAGGAGGCCACAAAAATAAATTTGTCACTTTCCACATTAGGTAATGTTATCTCTGCACTGGTGGACGGAAAAAGTACACATATTCCATACAGGAATTCAAAATTGACACGCCTCTTACAAGATTCCCTTGGTGGCAATTCTAAAACTGTGATGGTAAGCTGAAACCCTCAAAAGAAGTAAAGAATAATTTCTGTCCAACTGTTACAAACAAGACTAATCTGTTCCAGATAGTGATGCAACAATATTAAAATGTTTAAAGATTATGATACAATCACTGATATTCCTCTAAACATCTGATACACAGAACTAATGTAATTTTTATTAATTTTAGAAAGGGGTAGAAACTTGATAATTCATTTCCAAAGATTCTGCACAAGAATCAGAAATTAGGCTAAAATGTTGATGCTGATTAAATTACACATAAAATAAATTCTAATTATTTTTATTATATCTCTGGCCCAAGGCCCCCCGACTCATTTCAGAGTGAAGCACAGGACTAGCAGTTTATGTTATAATGTTTACATTTAATTTATATTAGTTTATCTCAACACTCCAGCCATCTGCTCTTGGTCCGGCCTGCCAGTCAAATTTATTTCAAAACCAATAGTGTGACCAGCGACTCAGAAAATTTGCCCACCACTGTCCTAGCTGTTCTAAGTTTATTAAATATTATTTATTGGTTGATTATTTTACAGGTGGCCAATGTTGGCCCAGCTGACTATAACTATGATGAGAGCATCAGTACATTGAGATATGCCAACAGGGCTAAAAATATAAAAAACAGGGCTAAGATCAATGAAGACCCTAAAGATGCTTTGCTCAGACAGTTCCAGAAAGAGATAGAAGAACTTAAAGAGATGTTGGAAGATGGTACTATTGAAAAAATAAATATTATTGATTTACATAAATTATTTATGGATACATATTTTTTAAAAGTTGAAATGAAAAATAATTTATTTGTTGTTAAAGCCAAATTTATTAATAATTCTGTTTGATTATAATATAGTTTTTTTTTTTATATATGTAAATACTAATTGCAAATTTTGATCAATGTTCTGCAAAAAATCTTGGCTGTAAGAATTTCAAATATTTTCTGAGTCATATTTCATTGATTGCATTGTGTTTTTTAAATAAGAATTTTGTATGTGTTTAAATTTTCAGGTGTCACAGATGAAGAAGGCAGTGAGGATGAATCTGGATCTGAAGAAGAAATAATTGATGAAAATGGTCAAAAGAGAATAGTTAAAAAGAAAAAAAAAGGTTAGAATGGTTATGTTTATAAGAATATAAAATATTATCTTATTATATGTTATATTAGCTGTTTTAATTTTCACTATTTTTTTAACGTATGACTTATTAAAAAAATGAAATTTAAAAAAATCTACAATTAATTTGATAGTTTTTATCTAATACAACTATCTGTTCTGTCTCCCTGCTTGCTTTGTGATTTAAACCAAACAATCAGACGGTGAGTTTCTATTTGTATTTAGATATTAGATTTTTTTTATCCTTTTTTTAAAGACACAAAAGTTCCGTTTATTTAAATACTTTTTTTGAAAAGAAATATTGTTTGCTTAAATGGTAAATAGAAGTGTTTGGAAGTAGCCGGGCTGATAAAATAATATTAATATCCCTCCCACATAATTTAATTTTAATAGAAGCAGAATACCTCCATTAAAAGTCCAACAACTATTTTTTTAGAAATCTGCCATTTAGTGCTGTCCGCAGTCGTTTTCTATTACTACATCTATAAAACATGTTTTTTTTTTTGAGAAACAAAATCAAATGAAAAAGCTTTTAATTTGCTTTAAAATGATTAAAAAGCCATCATATATTTTTTAAATACACTCTTATGTATTGTGGTAGGTTTTTTTGTAGAATTATATAAGAAATAACTTCTTTTAAGAAACATGATTGTATGACACAAATATTGACACTCTTATGTTGATGAAAACTTCTTCAATTAAAAGTCTAGATGGCTTAAAAGTTCTAAAAATATAACTCTTACTTTAGGAAAACATACTGCCTCCTTTTCAATAACACTAAAAATATCCCAGTTATTTAACATGAAATAAGTATTTTAATATGACTTGTATTAGTCTCATCAGCTTAGTTTAAAACATACTAATGGCAGTTTTTACAACCTGAAATGAGTGTGCATTCTGTTATATATTTTGTTACTTACTTTATTGCATGTGTAATGTACTTTGGTAAGATAAGTTTGGATCAGTAAAGTACTGAGATACCTTTTAAAATATATAGATTATCTATTCTCAAATAATCTAGTTTGAATAAAAAGAATTTAAGTCTATCAAAATAAAAAGAAATTAAGTCTATCAAAATAACTGTATAAGATTATTTCCTCGTAAATTCAGAGATGGGTAAAGAAGAAATAGAAATATATTTCAAGTTTACATATTTTTGTCTTTGTTTAAATTGCATTTGTTTTTTTTTTTAGACATTAATGCATCACGATATTCTTATTTTAACTTTGTTTTTAAATTGTAACTTATTTTTTGAAAGCAAATTTTAGCTTTTTAAAGTCCCATATCAAATTTTTCTAGTTTTTTGTCCTTTTGATTATGTTTTTCTGTTTCTGTAACTTGCGTTCTATTTCAATCTTTTTTCTGAGTTTGATATACCCCCTGCCTTAAATATTTTAACATGTTTGAGTCTCAATTACTAGAAAAGTTTTTTTATTCATTTGCATAACAGTGTGATAAACAGTAACATTTTAACATTTACTTGTTTTGCATAAAATATTTTACTCAAGACCTTCATTTAACAAATAATGATTAAAACGTAACAGCAAATTCAAAGCATATTTATAATTTTATAAACACTAGTTAATAGATATGAGTTAAATTATTTTTTATATTTTATAAATACATTTTATTACAATAAATGCCTAACATCGTATTTGATTGCTGTGGTCTACATCTTGACTTTTGCTATTTCTAGATTTACAGAAAGCACTCTGTGTTTTTGATAGAGTAATTAGTGATATTTGTTATGGTGAAGCTACTTATTATTTATGATGCATGAGAAAAGTCTGGTTAGTTTATTTAGTCGAAATGGTTTTTAGTTTAAAGCATACATTTGTAAAATTTAGGAAATAGAAAAAACTTTTAATTTTCTATCTAGAATTTTCAAATGAAAAGAATTGTTCCTTTTAACATAAATGTATGAACATTTTAAAATAAATGTAAGAACAATGCTTTGCTTCATAGACAAAACCTATTTATTTTTCTGAATTATTTGCAATTTTTTAAGACTTAATATTCTGACTTACTTTATTTTTTATAGCTAAGCGTCACATTTCAAAGGAAAAAATGGCAGAGATACAGGCAAAGATTGAAGAGGATAGGCGAGTGCTTGAGTCTAAAAAGGACATGGCAGAAGAAGAAAGAAATAAAGTCAAGTCAGACCTGGAGAAGAAAGAATCTGAATTAAAGAAATATCAGTAGTTTATTTTTTTTATAATTTTCTTTGAACTCTACTCCATGTTTTTATATTAGCTTTTTTTCTTAAAATACTTACCAATTGGTGAGAATTAAGACACAGATGTTATTTATTGTATTGTAAATAGCAATCATAAATAACCATTATTGTGAAATAGTTACATTTTTATGCAAAACAATTTCATTGCCAACTTTGTTGTATTAAAGAGATGAACAAGAACAGCTGAAACAGAAACTATCTGTTATTGAGAAAAAGATTATTGTTGGTGGAGAGAATCTCTTAGAGAAAGCTGAGGAACAGGAGAGACTGCTGGAGGAGAGTGCTAGAGAACTGGAGGCTCGAAAAGAGAAAGAGGAAGAACTGAAAAAAGCCTTAGAGGAAAAAGAAGTAATTGCCACCCTTATGAATTTTAGAATTTCTGTCAAATCTTCATTTCTGAACTATATGAGCTTTGTTAGATTAATTTAATTAGTTCGAAACATTTAACATATTTTTTCCTCTTTAGCAAGAACGTTTAGACATTGAAGAGAAATATTCCAGCCTGCAAGAAGAAGTAGCGGGAAAAACAAAGAAACTAAAAAGAGTTTGGACGATGTTAATGCAGGCCAAATCTGAGGTCTGATCTTTTGGTTGCAATAAATATTTTACTAATTACATTATCCTAAGTATGTTTCTTTAACTACTTTTTAAACTATTGTATTATTTATTATCATTAATATGACATTGATTTCCTTTCCCCAAAGATTGCGGACATGCAGCAAGAACACCAGAGAGAGATGGAAGGTCTCCTGGAGAATGTCCGACAACTCAGCAGAGATTTAAAATTACAGATGACCATTATAGACAGTTTCATCCCTCAAGAATTTCAGGTTTGTATGAAAGTTAATGTATCTGGAGATTACTTCTACCCTTAATGAGATTAATCTGTTAATTCCAGGAGTGGATTTTTGACAACACTCACCAAATGGCCCAAACAACAGGAGCTGATTTTTTTACATTTCACTTCAGTGATAGATCTCTATACCTAATTCTAAATGTATCATGAAGATACCTAAATCATGTTAGGTTTTTCTTTCATTTCTTGACTGTTCTTTATTGCATATTTTAGGGGAAGGGGATAAAAATGACACATTTTCTTCAATCAAAAAGTCTGCTGTACGAGCAGTTAATCATGTAAGGTTTCAGCTGCCGTTCTACCATAAGATTTCACACGTGATATCAGTATAGAGGGCTGATTATTTTCTCTTTAATATTTAGGTCATTTGCATAATTATTTCATTCTGTAATGACAGAAACAAGATCCACTATATCTGGATTTATTCATCTGACTGCCCGTGTCATAAAAGTTACAAAACTGGATAAATGCATATGTGTAGTATCATGGCTTGACTAATGGCATGGTGATTCCAAAACAAACGTGTTTTACTATTTATTCCCCGTTAACATTTCAAAAAGACAATTTACTGTAAAGGATTTTAAAAAATAAAATTAAAAAATTATAACTAGTTGATATTTGATGGAGTAATAACTTTTGATAGGCATCGCAAGATGTACAGCACTCACATTTTTTGCCCCCAATCTCCGACACAAGACCAAAGCCGTTTTTTTTATATTAGGGCTACATATAATTACTTAAAAAATTTTTTTATTAATGTTCTAAATGTACAATAAATTAAAAGAGAAGATGTGGAATTTCAAACCTCCGTACCAATAGCTGTTTGGTTTTATTTTGTGATATATCTCTTTAGGATGCTTGTCTGCATAAGATTTGTTTAGTTATGGATCACATTTAATATGATAACATTCTGTGATGATGTGAGAGTAGCTGCATTTTAAATTTTAAAACAGTTTAGTCCCATTATGATGTTTTAATAGTTAAATTTGGATGACTAAAACTTAAGTTGTTGGTCACAATTTTATAGAGATAACATAAATTAAGGTTAGGCCATAATACATTCATAAATGTTGACCAAAATCAAAACTTCATACATTTATTAATTTTGGATGCAGTGATAAAAGTTTAACTGACATTGAAAAACAAGCAATTAAGCCTGTTCCATTCTGGACACAGGACGTGTTAGCGCATTTTCGTGTTATGTATCAGTACGTTTGTTAGCTTTCAGTACATATTTGTACATTTTGGAAATGTTTATAAATTCAATTGTGCAATGCATATATCTGTAAAAAATATTATAAAGACGTTTCTTTATATTTGAAAAAAAAATAATTTTCTCTTAAATCTAACTACAAGTGGTTTTGCACCAAATGAATGGGTTATTGAACGTACAAGGTGTAGAATGGGGCCATATATATAATATATAAGCCCCTTAGGAGCCCTGAAGCCCGGCCTTGAGAGGTCCTATCGCGAAATGAACTTTTGATGTACACATGGCAGGCCAAGACCTACAAAATGATATATACATCATGGGTCTAGGACTTATGGTTGCTGAGATATAGGGCGCTCCTTTGTTAATATAGCTTATATAGTAAAAAACTGTACTTTATAAGCCCCCTTTTACGGCCCTCAGAGGTCAGATCGCGAAATGAACTTTTGCTGCACACATGGCAGGCCAAGACCTACAAAATGATATATACATCATGGGTCTAGGACTTATGGTTGTTGAGATCTAGGGTGATGACAGACAGACAGACAGACAAAACGGGGACAATAGAGCATTCTAAAAATAAAGATATAATTCAATAGCACTTAAATCTGTATGCAATTGTTATTAATAACTTGTAATATGTAAGATTTGAAATTTTAAGTTCAACATATCTTTTTATTTATATGCCCACTAGAAAGATCATTTTATTTCCAACATGTTGGTATATAGATCATACTGTATGTATGTTTTCAGTTAATAAATAATTTTACAATATACATATGTACATGTAATTGGTATATAAACAGCAGTGATCATTTTCAAACCATATAAACTTTATCAAATCTTCATCAATTTTAACCATTTTTTATAGTGTTGTAAAGGAAATTGAATGCTCTTTTTTTTTTGTGCTATTCCTGACGGATATTTTATATCCTTCTGATACAATTTTCAGTTGAAAATAAGGGGAAAAAATATAAATAAATTTCTTTATTTTTTTTTACCAAAACTTTTGCTCCCTGAAAACCCAGAGTAAAAAACATGGAATGTCTAGTTTTTTCCCTAAGTAGGTTTCTGCAGAAAAATAAATTCTGATAAGATTTTCTTAACACTTAGAGGATAAATCTTTACTCAGATGAGTGTATAGTCATTCTAATGAACTTAATTCAGTCTATGAAACAACCTGCAATGTGAAGACTTAAAAAAAAATCATTTCTCATCTGTAGAACTTATTGACTTAGACCTATCATGAAGAAATCTGTCTTTAGAAAGGAATACTTTGGTGTAGTGGCTTTGTCCTATAATGCAGCACTATCACATGCACTTTGAGGCTGAAGATTAGCTTAAGCTTCCATCCAACATTATGCTCTATATTTTATGTTGTGTTTAAACTTTGGTTTCTGAAATCTGTAGAATTCTTTAACAATATACAGATACATTTTCATACCACTAGGTTTTAATTTTTTAAGAAAAAAGCACATCATTTTGGGTATCCTTTAGACTACGAAATGTAGAAAATTTGTATATATAAATATATAAATATATTTAAAAAAAAAAACTGAGAAATGTTAACAAAATGCTTTTTAGCACAGTATCTGAACTAAGGAAATTATTGTATGAATGGTTTCACAATACCAAGAGCTTTATTGATTTTTTTTTATACTGAAGTAGTTACTTTATATTTGTCAATCAGGATATGATAGAAAGACATGTTCACTGGAATGATGATATTGGTGAGTGGCAACTCCGTTGTGTGGCTTATACAGGAAACAACATGCGGAAACAAACACCACAGCCTGAGAAAGAAAAAGAAAAGGTTGTAGTAGTTTTATTTCATAGGTAGTAAATATTAACAAATCAACATTTTGTATTGTAATAATGTATTCAGTATTTTAGACATACTAATTAGGGTTAATTTCCAGTTAGTCCTTAAAGTATCTCACATAAGTTTAAAATGTTTATTTAATTAATTATAACAGTTAATAACAAATATCTTGTAACTAACAACAGAGTCCTGAGATAGATTTATCCCATGTCTATTTGGCCTATACCAGAGATGGGGAGTTGGAAGCCTTGAGGCCTAAAACTGGCAAAGGTTCTAAAACTAATCGACCCAAAACTGCAAACAGGCCTAAGAGCTCCAGAAAGTAAGTTCGTTTAATGAGATTATATTTAAGACTATATTCTTTTTTAAATTTTAGATGATTTAAAAAATCATAATAGCGATAGTTTAGCTCTTTAAAACTTTACTAACTGTATTATAAAACTTTCTTACCATATTATGTAGGATATATCATTATTTATTGTTTTTCTCATTGCAGAAAAAGACCTGACCCCAACATCAACTCTTTACTTCATTGACTGTTCATATGTTCCCTAACATTATTTATCTTCAAGTCATTGCTACTGTGGGACTGTCTGGAATGTTGGGTTCACAGCAGATTTAAAGTTTGGACTTTAGTTTAAATGTTGCTTACAGTATTTGTACATAACATTAAATGAAATTATTTCAACCATAATGAACATTTAAAAAGAAATTTAATCTACCATAAATTTAAAAATGAAAACGGTGTCCATTTTTTAAATTGTTTTATTTCAGAACCCTGTAAATGAATTGAAAATGTCATGAATTTATTTAAGTACCACAGTTTTCATTTTAAATTATTTATAACTATCGAGCTTTGAAATGGCAAGGCTTTTAACTACTGTGATAAATGCACATGATCATTTATTTTAACACCATTGTTCACATGATAATATATGTTCCACTACTACGTTATTCATCATTGCTGGCTTTTTGCTAAAAATGTAGGCACTATGTACACTAATATTTAAAGAACACATTTTTTATGTCAAAATTATTTTATACAGAGTTGGTGAATCTCATAACTCATGACAAGGTGTACTGGTTACATTTTAACTGTGAATGACATGTGGACTTAGGTATGTCACAAAAAACATTTAGTTG
The DNA here is from genome assembly GCA_021962125.1 of Bulinus truncatus. Taxonomy (NCBI): domain Eukaryota; kingdom Metazoa; phylum Mollusca; class Gastropoda; family Planorbidae; genus Bulinus; species Bulinus truncatus. Next base: position 1,195,470 of record JAGDYQ010000220.1, read on the forward strand.
CATAATATTCTGTGAGATTTCACCTCTTTGCTTAATATTCAGCTATATTTAGAAATATAAAATATTAATGAACTAGCTACCTTAAAAGAAAATTGGTAAGAATCATTTCTCTTTGTAAATGACATTTGTGGACTTTTTTTTGTTCTTTAAATGATTTTTTTTAAAAAGCCATGAATTTATTTTTTTGTTGAACACATTTTTTTATGAGCATTTGTACATGATTTTAACTTAAATATAATTCAGGATATAGTTTTTTTTTAAAATGAATATTCCTTTAAAGAAAACCGTCCAACAATTTGAAGACTTTTATTTGTACATGTGTTAAATACATAATTTTTCCTAGCATCAACCAATCATTGGAATTTCCTTTTTCACTTTTACTTGCATATTAAGTTTTTCAACCACCTAACAAACATTATTCTGCATTTGAATGAATGTATGAGGTTGTGAAATTTTACCACAAAATATGTGTTAATCCATAATAAAACTTCAATTTTAACTGCATGCTTTTAGAGTTTATATTTTATATAAGACATTAAGTTAATTTTTTTTTTAAAACCTACCTAATGAAAGCAATTATGGAATGTTTAAATTAACATAAGAAAATTCTAAAACATAAAAAAATAATACTGTATAAGTGTTCCCATCAAGAACCGCTGGGACAGCTGTCTTGAGTAAGACAAATGGTGAAAAACATCCAATGACCATATAATTACACAATTAAGTATTTTAATTAGGGCTGCTGATTAAACTGCGTTAATTTGCGATTAACGCGTCAAAAAACTTTTGAGATTAAAATTTTTAAAGCAACACCTAAATGCGTTAATTTGACCAAAATACTGAATGTTCAAGAAATCGATAACAGTATTTCACTCAACAAATTTGAAGTTTATAGGTTTGTTCACTTATTAAGTAGATCTACCACCCCATACTGTCGCAATTATCCGCACACACACACTCACCCAAAGGTATGTCGACAAAATCCCCACTTGTAATATGTATTTGTTTTATAGCCCTACGACAAGTAAACTTACTGCTCTATTCCCGGTCGATGTAAAAAGAGAAAAATTTCATTCACTAGTTTACATTATATACTGTAGTGTATTGTTGAAGTCAACTTGAAGGTAAAAAAAAAAATTAGTGTATCATATGAGCCAGGTTATAATTAGATCAAAATAACGAGATTCTAGAAATTTTGTATCATCATTTTTTGCGCAATTTTTTTTTATCGCTTTAATAGTTTCATATACATGACACCTGTCAATCAAGGCCTCGACTGTACACGAGACAGTGGTTGTATTTTTCAGAATTATTGTGACACTGAGCTAAATTTAATATTTTATATAGGGCTGTTTTTTAACTGCAATTAAAGCGTAATTAATGCGTTAAACATATGCGATTACATTTTTAACGCAAACATCAAAATGCGTTAAATTTTAGCCAAATGTCATTTCTATAACCATAACCAGATCAGACAAGATTTAAAAAAAAAAAATACCCCGAACACAGAAACTGTCACGTTGACATAAAATCATAGCAGCCACATGGCCTTGAAACAATAGGAGTGTCACTTCTTAATTCTAATTATGACCTTCAATGATACCATTAGTGAACATCTGCAGTAGCGTGCTCCAAGTTTGATTGACAGGTGCCATGATTTGGAAAAATGGGACAGAGGGGGTACGGTGGTTGGGTAAGCTATAAGTAACGTCATCTTTGTGGGGAGAGAAGCTGCTAAGTGTGTCAAAAATCTAACAGGATGGGAAAGGTGGGAATAAAAAAAACGCGTTAATAATAAGTGAGCAAGTACTTTCTAGCTATACTATTATTTTATGAAGGAAAAGGCACATATGAGATAGAAATGACGTGTGTATTTTGTTTTGGGATGGGAAGTGAAGGGGTAGATACGGTAGTGGAGGGTTGGGTAAACAAGACATACGTGGGGGGGGGGCAGAGTGTAGCAAAATGACAGGGATAGAGGGGTTGAAATATGTTATTATCTCGGAACCTATGGTACGATAAAAACACTTGTTTGGAATGGTTGTTGATTACAAAAAAAACTCGCATCAATTGACGTGATGGATATATGTCAAAAAATCGGTCCCAATAACTAACTCAACAGACATATGTGCTAATGCTTAATAAATCTGTTACAATTAATTATACCTCTTTCGTAAATTAATCTGACTTGTTTATTATACAAATTTTATGCTGTGATATTATGACTTACTAGTCTGAATACAAACAAAATGTATTATATTGTGTCGATTAAAAAGTGCGTTAATTTGCGATTAAAATTTTTAATCATGCGTTAATTTCGATCAATTTTTTTAATCGAACAACAGCTCTAATTTTAATGTAGTATATTTTCAGTGTTTTTACAATAAAAGAAAGTACCATAATTTAAAAAGACATCTTTATTAGAATATAAATGTATCACTTTTTCAATTTATCTTTTGAAGACATTTTGATAAATCAAAGTAGTCTACAAACTTCACAAAAAGTTATACATTCACTTATGGTAAGAATAGACAGATGTTTGAAAAAAAAAACTTTTTTATCTAATCTGCTTTAACTTATAAGCTATAAAAAAAAAATTACCCACAAAAGACAATTTTGAAACAGAAACAAAACATAAAAATGCATATACAGTACCAGTGAATTTTTTATGAAAAAAAAAACCAACTTACTAAATGTACATGTAATGATTTAAACACATCAAATTTCAAAACAAAATGCTATTTTTCTTTACCAAATCTTAAGACAAAGTATTTTTTTAAAGTAAAGTTTTAATAATTGCTAACAAAAATCTTCAATGATAATTGTTTAAAGTTTATAATGATAATCAAGATAGTTTAGTTGTCCTATCAAACTAATGATACCAAAAAAATACCTTCATTTTATAACCAATGTACATTTTTTGCTTTAGTGGCAAATTAAAGCATATTTTTATCTAAATTTTAATTTTTATTTACCCACATCCCATAATAATACACTTAACCTTTATGTACATGTATAGAATATTTTTGCCAATAGACCCATATTTCAGAAAATATAAATTGTCAATTATTAAAAAAAACTATATTAATAAAATAAGGTTACTAATTACAGCAACAGAAATAAAACAACATCACATTGTGAAATAATTCTGAAAATTTGAAAATTAAAGTCTTCAATGTACACATTCATAACTTTAAAAAAAAAAAGTGATTTTCTTTTGTATAATAGAAATTTTAAAATGTGTGTATAACAATTTGTTAATTTGACATTATGAATTATAACTATTATCTTAGGTTCATTGACAAAATTTATACTATACAATTATTAAGATAAAAAATAAAAGAGTTTGAGTGAAGATAAAAATAAAATTTAGTAAATGACCAATACAAATGTAGTAAATTTCCTTTTACAATCTTCCTTTCTAATCCTTAAAATCTTTTGCTATAATTGTATTGCAATGGCGCATCATCATAATAAACAGTTTTTGTTAAATATGATTTTAAATTTATTTACAAATTTAATTTTTTAGTACTATCTTTGAAATTTTATGCATTTATAATAAACTAAACCGCCGCAAACGGACAGCTTGCATTTGCTGCTTACATTTCCCTTGTACTATGGCTATAAAAATGCCCCAAATAACATGGGTAGCCATGAGTCAATGAGAGCTACATTCTAGTCATTTTATGGTCAATGTTAGTAAAAGAATAAATGTAAATATAATAACTTATAAGATTAGATTTACCTCCATTAAAACTATATACAGTAAATGCTACATTATACATGTATTTATGTATTACATCATTCATCTTAGATATTCAGTTTTAAAGTTTGGCTATGTACATATGCTTGATAGATTATGTAAAACCTGTCAATTATGTAATACAAATTCTGCCCAAGTATTTAAATTTGAAATTGTCATTGGACTTTGTGCTTTTAAATAATTCATTTATTAAATTAATTTCTAATAATATTGGACTGGATGACTTTTAACCTTAATTTTAATTGGCCAATTTACAGTATAGAAATGTACCATCTGGCCAACCGCTATTTGTGGGCTAACTGAATTTTTTCTGTTGAAAAATAGAAGCTTATAACTTACACAGTCAAAAAGTTATAAAACTATTATCTGCAGAAAAATAAAATTTTGGCCTCTAGATTTTTTTAAAATTCCTTATTGTATAAAAATGACCCAATTTTTTTAAAATGTAATTTTTTAGTTATGAACAAAATTCATAACTTTTTTCTTATTGACTAAGGAACAAATTAATAAAATCTTTAGCGGAACTGAATGGGATATAAAATGAGTTTCTTGAACAGATTAAAATTATTTCTAGAGCTATGACTGGATATATGATCAAAATTAAAGTTAATAAATTAAAAGCATTTATATGCGTAAGACATTAATACCCACAACAACTAATTATGAATTTATACAAGGTCTATAATCACTTAGTTACAGTAAAGTTTTATATGTTTATTTACAAAAGACACAGCAAGCACTGAATGGGTTCAAGGTCATGAGTCCCTGAACAGAACAAACTGCTCAATGGCTGCATGTTGTATTACAGGTAGCAGAAGCACAAAAGCATCTTGTATATATGTACTGCTGTTGGTAGCCTTAAAAAAATACAAAAACTTTTTTTTTAAATTCCCATTTCCTAAAATATAAAAGGAAACTGTATCCTAAAATATAAAAGGAAACTATCCTAAAATTTCACAACAAACTTAAATAAAAAAAAAAAGGAGTAACATTTTTTTTAGAATTCATTCTGCAATAAAGTAATAAACAATTAAACTTTTAAATAACAAATGTAATGAAAATTATTTTTCACCTCCAGATAAATATTTGTAACAAACTGTGTGACCTCATCAGTATTTTCCTTTTTCTCCTAGACAGAAATATGTTACATCATGTAAAAAAAGTGAGTGATATCTGAATGAAACAAACTCTTTAATTTAAAAATTTTCTTAAATTTAACACAAAAAAAAAACCACTTACTGCCATCTTATTGATGCATGCAACAAATCTTGTTGCTAGGTTACCAATTTCATGACACAACACACTGGTTAACCTTAAAAAAAATGTTTTTTAATTAATAAACATTAATGGATAAGAAAATTTGAGCTTATCAACATTTAAGAGAAATCATTTTTTGAGCATTGATAGTTTTTCTTATTGGCATAAAATGCTAATATTTTAAAATATTTTTTTTTTACCTGGCAAGACTCTGAGCCTTCTCAGCAAAATCATTTTCTTTCTTCTTCTCTAGGAGAATGAGCTCCCCTGCTTTATGAAATTGTTCCACACCTTTAGCAGTAAGCTCAGCCAGGGCCTGAATACTTTTTTGATGAACTTCCTACACAGTGAATAAAATGAAATGATACGAATTTCAACCTATTGCTGTTTTACTCTGTAGTGAAAAAATTTTAAGAGTGGAAATTTGTTTGGTATAATGATTATGCTCAATGTCAAAAATATTATGTCTTTCATAAATCTGCAGAACAATGGTGCTGATAATGGAATCATTAGTTCAATATTTACAACTTTTAAAAATGATTAACTTACAAAAAATTTAAAAAATAGAATCAACTGCTATTTATTTCCAATCTAAAGTTTCTTACAATCATCTTAGAACATGGATTGAATCCTCTCAAATGTTATTCTTTTAATATGTATAATGTGTTAAAAATGAGCAATAAAACACAGGGCACAGTAAAAATGCATAAGAAATATGTTATATACTGTTATCAAAATATCAAAACTACTGAAAAAAATGTCTATAACTCAAAATATATATGTATTAACAGTGTTCACTAGAGTAGACAACCTCAAATCTAAAGACTATAAATTCATAATATAACACCTTGATGGTATCTTTTTCATAGTTCTCCTGTGTGTCAAAGTCAGCTATCCACTGCTTAACCATGTCCAGCACCGTGTTTAATTTATCAGAGGCTGTGCCCAGTTTCAGTTGAGTCAGACACTGACTGACAAGTCCAGTGACATCCTCATCAGGAACTGTTTCTTTAGATAAGAGTAAAATATTTATTAAATAAAGATAAACTTTTTTTAAAAGAAATATTCAATGTAAAAAAAAAAATTACTAGGAAATTTTAATTTATAATAAAAATATCCATAGATTAAAAGCAGTATATCTTAATTAAACTTTGGTAGCCAAACAAAGATATTTACAAAAGCAATGGTACATTTTAACACATGAATCCAATCACCAAAAAAGAATTTCATAAAAAATACTATCAATACTATAGAATATTAGCAGTGTAACTGGCATTGCACCTGAAGATGAATTGCCAAGTGACACACAGGCTTGCGGAGCTGCCATATTTTTTTCCGGCTCCCACAAATTTGACAGCTCCGGCTCCGACTCCTATTAGGATAGTATCACACAAGACAAAAATTTTTGTAATTGTGCCACGCAAGCATGCCGCTGATAAAAAGTTATGCAAATTTTGCCGCGTTCACCCCCATAGTCAGGAACTTGAAAAATATACGCATTGTCGGTTTTACTAAAAACAAACTATTTCAGTGCATCCAGAATCATAACATTATTTTCGACCGAGGTTTCACTAGTTGCCATTTTCATAAGTAATAAAAAGTTATTTTAATGATCAAATTAGCAAATAGTAAAATGATACATTATTTAAAATATTTTAAAGACTTCAGTATTTATATTTATTATTTATAAATTCGAAGTGACTATTCGGACCCGGGAACCAATAAACTCCGATTTTTATTCGGACCCCATCCCAATAAAGTCTGATTGTTATTCGGACCCACAGCCTTATAAATTTATCTACTCTACTATTCAACTATTCTGTTTATAATAAAATTGTTAAATACAGAAAGTGACCATTTTGTTTTTAGTCTATTACAAATTCGCGTTCAAATAATATACAAAATGACGCGTTCTATTTGTCGTCGTAGTAAAAATTTATTTTTAAATGATTGATACAATTATTCTATGAAATAAAACTGTTTTAACTTTATATATAACAAAATAACATGCCATTAAAAAAATTTCGGAGGGTAAACAAGATTTAAAACGAACACAAAACGATTCTCTATTAAAGATTTATTGTGGTGATGTGCGTGCACGCTATCATTTAAATGCTGTTACTGTTGTGGCGTTCGTAAAACATGACAACATTTCAAATTGTAGGAGGCAAACAATCAAACAAATTTAGAATTTTAAAGCTAAAAAAAAAATAATACTGCTTTAAAAAAAACATTTGGGAGCCGTGGAGCTGCAGATTTTTTCGGCTCCGGCAAAAAGTGCGGCTCCACAAGCCTGGTGACACATTAAAATTTTAATGCTTATACCCAACACCATTACAAGGATGTGTATCATTAAGCTGAGTAAATTGGGGCTATATTATGCAAACTAAAGTGTTTCAAAAAATGCTTTATTCAGAAATTTTTCAAAAATGTATATACAACTTTTTAGGATAAAATATTGCACTTTTATAAGTTTTGTTTATTTCAGCATCAGTTAATAGCATTTTTAGTGCGCCCATGTCTTTACTTACCAGAATCATCATCCTCCTTAATAGAGAAAGTGTCCTTGATGGCTATCAGCAGAGGTTTGATCTCTGCAAGGTCTTTAGTCGACAGAGAGTTCAAAAGAGAATGAACTTTCTTTTCACTCTGATTGGATAGCATCTCAAGAGCTTCCAAATGAGCTAAGCCTAGAAATGGACAGGAAAATGCTGACTATAACATTAATATACATTCATTATATTACTTCTTATAATACACAGTGAAACCCCTTCTCAAATCACAAAATGTTCAGAAGAATTTTTAAGATGGCAAAAAGTCCTGAATGCTAGTAAAAAATAATTATAAGTGTATACACTTAATGTCAATGTTTTAGTTCATGTAAATCCTAGGCAGTCTTAATAATGATTAAGTCAGTGAACCACTGTACACTATTTAAAAGGAATACAACCCTAATTAATGTCTAATTGGGTACATTAAGCACTATACTAGCATTTCTGTAAACAGGAATATTCAATGATTGAAAACGAAAATCATATATACTGTAAAGTCATAATACTTCAGAGAAACTAATAAGCTTCTGAAGTTAAAATTAAGTTCTTTCCTGATTAAAAAAAAAAGGTTAATAGCTTGAAAATTTCAAGTAATTTGATATAAATAATTTCTTGTAGGTGCTGTTTCAGAATTAATTTTCTATGATCAATAGGGATCAACCGGATAGAACATGAAAATTTTATTTTGTTACTTGTCAAAAATTAGTCAATGTAAATATATTCAAAAATGAGTTACTTAAAAGCTTCAAAAGTGATTTGAATGTGAAAAGATATAGATACAAACCTTGATTGTCATCAAACAAGGTCCCAAAATGAGCTTTCATAGCCTCCTCATTTTCTTTAACTTTTTCTGCTTCACTCTCAGCCGTCTCCTTGGCTTCTCTTAAAACACTGGATAAATTGGGTTTATTAGACCTTGGGCTCAAGAACTCTCTAGTTTTACGAAAAGCAGGGTCATGTTCAGAAATAGTGTTGTACGTTTTCTTGCCTATTGTTTCCAAAACATCAATCCCACCTGCTGCCAGATTTTCCACAGCATCAAAGCCTTCAGCCATCAAAGTTTGTCCCTTAGAAGCCAAAGACTTTCCCTTGAAAGAAATGATTTAAATGTCATTAAAAAATGTTTTGATCATATTTTTTTTGCTTAATAGAATAGAATACTTATTAAGTTCAGTACAGCAAAAGTATGCTTGTGATGAATGACTTACAGTATCTGTCACTTTCTTAGCAAGATCAGAAACACCCCAACTAGAAAACCAACCGCCACCTCCACTTTTTTCCTTTCTCACTTCTTCCTGAGAGCCTTCAAATATTTTACTGTCCTTGGAGTCATCTTTTTCTTTCTCTTTGGACACAACTTTATTTTCATCACCAGGTTCAACACTGGTACTTCCTTGAGTTTTCACTTCTTCAGGCTGAGATGTAATGGCTTCTGGGAAGCCAAAAAAAATATTGCAAGTAAATATAAAAAAAAGAGGAAGAAAAATACTATTAACCAGGGGTGGACAAACTACGGCCCGCGGGCCACATGCAGCCCACCAGAGTATATTGTATGGCCCGTATTGCTGTACATGTTGCAATCCTATGTCGATATTAATTTTCTTTGTTTAGAGTTTTCCAGTATTTTTTCTTATTTTATTTCGACTATTTGATTCGATTCTAGGGATATTAAATCAGTTTTATGGCTCCAGAATATTAGTTACAGCTGCTTGACCTACAAGCAGAATATGACCTGAAGGAAAAGTTCAAGTCAGTTCTTTTCTGGAGTTTTAAGGATGTTTGCCACCAGCAGCATTTCCACACCTAAAAAAACTTTGCTGCCAAGCTTTAATCATTTTTTGGGTCCAAATACATTTTTGAGAAAGTGTTTTCTTGTATGAAAATAAACAAGTATAAGAACAGACTGACTGCAATTTAAAAGTGTTGACATTCAAAACTTACTCAGTTCCAGAACATTATCCAAAATTGTGAACATATTTCTCATTAATTATCATTGTACTCTGTGGTCAGTTAATATGTAAAAATTAAGTTCATTCGTCCTCAAAATTATTATGACAGGTAACAATAAACATTGTTTTTTAAATTATGAATAGTAAAGTCTTATTACCAAATTAGCAACTGATTTAGTTCGTATTTTAAAATGTAATGTGCATGTGTAATAGTGTGAATGTGAAATAAAATGATAAATACATGGTTATTATCATTAATATTTTTATACGTTGTAAATTGCAATTGAAGTAGACAAAATATATATGCGACCCTCCGATAACAATAAAGTTTTCAATGTGGCCCTCCGTAGAAAAAGTTTGCCCACCCCTGCTATTAACTATTTTACATAAGGTATAATAATTTGCAATATTCTCTAACAACATTTTTCATCTACGATCAAAAACTGCAATGGAACTTGGAAGACTATGTTTCCAATAGGCTTGCGGAGCCGAGAGCCGCTACTTTTTGCTGGAGCCGGAGCCGAAAAAATCTGGCGGCTCCACGGCTCCCAAATGCTTTTTTTTTACAGCAGAATTTTGTTATTTTTAGCTTTAAAATTCCAAATTTGTTTGATTGTTTGCCTCCTACAATTTGAAATGTTGTTATTTTTACGAACGCAACAACAGTAGCAGCGTTAAAATGATAGCGTGCACGCACATCACCACAAGAAATCTTTAACGGGGAATCGTTTTGTGTTCGTTTTAAATCTTGTTTACCCTCTGAAATTTTTTAATGGCATGTTATTTTTTTATATACACAGTTAAAACAGTTTTATTTTATAGAATAATTGTATCAATCATTTAAAATACATTTTTACTAAGACGACAAATAGAACACGTCATTTCGTATTATTGTTTGACCGCGAATCAGGCCCGTAGCGTGTGTGGGGGCCAGGGGGGGCTTAGCCCCCCTTGCGTTTTGTCTGGCCCCCCTCTGCTTATTTGGTCTACTTAGTAAAATGTATTACCTGCCCCCCCCCTGCTATTGCCTGGCCCCTGTTGTAGAATGCCTGGCCCCTGCTGTAGAATTTTCACGCTACGGGGCTGCCGCGAATTTGTAATAGACTAAAAACAAAATTGTCGCTTTCTGTATTTAACAATTTTATTATTAACAGAGTATCTGAAATAGAGTAGATAAATTTATAAGGCTGTGGCTATACGGACCCGGGTCCCAATAAAATTCGATTGTTATTCGGACCCGTGGCAAATATGCACTAAGCTTAGCTATATTTAAATTATATTAGACGGAACCCGAAAAAATAATAATACAGAGTCCGCTTAGTGGAACCATAGACACTGAGTAACGATTAAATCATACAATTCAAACAATTATAAAAAAAAAACAATAATAAAGTTTAATTATAGCTAAACTAAGTGCATATTTGTCACGGGTCCGAATAACAATCAGACTTTATTGGGACGGGGTCCGAATAAAAGTCGGAGTTTATTGGTACCCGGGTCCAAATAGTCACTTTACAAATAATAAATATAAATACTAAAGTCTTTAAAATATTTTAAATAATGTATCATTGTACTATTTGCTAATTTGATCATTGAAATAACTTTTTATTACTTATGAAAATGGCGACTAGTGAAACCTCGGTCTAAAATAATGATATGATTCTGGATGCACTGAAATGGTTTGTTTTTAGTAAAACCGACATGCGTATATTTTTCAAGTTCCTGACTATGGGGCAGCCCCGTAGCGTGAAAATTCTACAGCAGGGGCCAGGCATTCTACAGCAGGGGCCAGGCAATAGCAGGGGGGGTAGGTAATACATTTTTTTAAGTAGAACAAATAAGCAGAGGGGGCCAGACAAAACTATCTTAATAGGGAGCCGGAGCCGTCAAATTTGTGGGAGCCGGAGCCGAAAAAAATTTTGGCGGCTCCGCAAGCCTGGTTTCCAAACCATTATGATTATATAATATACAGTTTCCATCAGTGAATTGAATTGTCATGTTATCAAATTTTATACAAATCCGTTAATTTACATGTAATTCAAATTTTTTAGGATTAGTTTAATTTATTAAAAGACTGACCAGAAGAAATATCCTTAGTTATCTGTCCATCATCTTCAATATTCTCTTTAGCTAGCTCTCCAGGCTCAGGTATTCCCAGGGATGACTCCACTGAGTCCAGGATAGTAGACAGACCATCACCTTATAACAAGTTAAATACATGTATAATGTATAACACTTATAAATAATGAACTACAATGGGTTAAATCATTAAAGGAAACCATCCAAAGAAAATATTACTGAAAGCTGAAAATTGTTGTAGTCAAGTCAAGGTATTTTTAGATCATTTTAGTCAGTTTGGTATAAATAACACTTCCAGAGCATCAAGCAATGTAAATGTTAATTAACCCCAACAACCACAATATTTAATAGAACCTTCTGTGCTGGTAGAGTACTTAATAGTTCAGCATTTATATCCATAATACCCATCACACTATAAGCTAGGCTTTTAATTAATAAATAAATTTAATTTTTATTATTTATACTTAGCAAGCTTATTTAACTGACTCAAAAAATTTCTTTTAGTTTAAATTCATTCTAAAAATATACAATTAATATACATGTACTACAACTACAGGTATGTGTCAGATTTGTTACTTTCTTGTACTGATATATTTATTTATCAACGAAAGTGTTCTATCATTTTGAAAAATGTGCAACAATTTTATTGAATGTGTAAGTCCAACATACCAACTTGATGAGTAAATGTCTGTACAGAGTTGGTAGCAGCAGACAAAAAAGAAGATCCCCAACTTGACCAGCCCCATTTACCTGCAGAATTCTAAAAACAAATATTTGAAAAATTAAGTCTCTAATAAATACATGTATATATTTATAGCTAATATACTGTACATGTACAGTTAAAAAACATAAACCAGGAAACAAACAGAATCATATGGAAAAGGGCAAATATAATGACCTTCAAGGAAATACATGTAGTATATACGGAACATTTACATTAAAAAAAATGAAATGCCATCCTAGTGGCTAGAAGTTATTACTTCATTCTAGGAATTGAAAAAAAAAAAGATAATAATTTTACAAAAGCAATATCATTAATTAAAGCACATGCCGAAAAAGGAAATTCTTGAGGACATGGATTAATGTCCAATCATATTGCTCTACCTTTTCAGCAGAATCCTCTGTGTTTTGAGAAACTTCATCTTGTTTATCTCTGGGTATGTCCTGTTTCACAGGAGTCTTCACTATTTCAGATTTTTTTTCTATTTCTGTTGTCTGTTCTGTGGCAGCCTGGGCCTGGCCTATATTTGTATCTGGTACCACATCCTGAACAAGACTTTCTTTAGTTACATGATCTTCACTTGTTTGTAGAGCTGTTTTGGACTTGACCAGAGTATCAGCAGTAGCCTTCTCAACTGATTCCTTATTATCTTCTGTAGTCACTGATATGGGGGATGTATTCTTTTCTTTCTTAACATCAGACGTGGCTTGATTTGAGCCAACATCAGCTTTTGAAGTGGAAGCTGGGATGGTCTTACCAGAGAGTTTTGTGCCAGTCCTAGCTTCTTTTAAATTTGCCTGATTACTTCTGTTACCTTAGGATCCAATTAATTAAAATTTAATATTAATTTTACATGAGATGAAGTATAAAAAAAGCAAACAATATCAAATGTATTTAAATTAGTTAAATACAGCTATCTGCGTCATTTCTAACTATTGTCAAGATAGCATAGAGTAGGTGAATGGAGTTCAGGTCAGTGTGTATGTTGGGAGGTGTGTGCGTGTAGTGTGTTAGTGATAAGAAAATGTAGTGGTAGACGGCTGACATTATAGTAGTGTTTGGTATGTGTGTGGAAGGATGACCGACCTGGAGGTATGTTGGCTCTGCTTGAATTATACCTAGTTGACCGTGCTTGAATTGTACCTAGTTAGCCCAGCTTGAATTGTACCTAGTTGACCGTGCTTGAATTGTACCTAGTTAGCCCAGCTTGAATTGTACCTAGTCTGCCCTGAGGGATTTAGACCTGGACTGCCAATGCTGGACAGTGCCATTTGATTTTGTTGTTTGTAACCTATTTTTCTCCTTTTTGAAGTACTCTATGCCTATGACTAGGTGGGTGATGGCAATTGACACCAACCAGTTTTTGATTGAATGAATAATTACGTTTCTCTACATTATGTATGTGTTGTATTAAAGCTCTTTTTTTGTTCACATAGTTGAGTGTGTTGTAAATGTCCAACCTAAGTGGACCTGGGGTGACCCTCTAGCATATATACCCCTAGACCTCGAGCTGACTATTTGGGTTGTGACAACTATAGAGAAGTAAAATAAATGTATTACTTATATCACAGAACCATAGACCAAGATAAGCACCAAAGCTTTAAATAAAGGGAAATTCTCATTTCACACAGAAAGTATCCTTATTCTCATCTTTGTTTTTCACCACAAAGGCACAAATTTGATCAGTTTAGATAAGCAGGCATATATTTTCACTATAAGAGCTTTGCATGTAATGATCTAGTTTTATATTTTATATAGGGAACAATTTTCCAAATCCCCTGGACACTCCATCATATTTAACATTAATTCTAACGAGGGCAATTTTATTTCCCTTTTTAGAATCACAAATCGTAATATTTAATAACCAAACTGAATGCACTGTACAATGATAAGATATAATTTTACCTTTCTTCTTAGTTTTCTGAGACTGTTTTTGTTGCTGCTGTCCAGTATCTTTTTTTTCTATTTCCTTTGCAGGAAGTTCCTGAGAAGTTTCCAATGTTTTGCTTCCATCTGGTTTTGGTTTGTTTTTAGTTTCTACCAAAATAATAAGAAATGAAAAATAAGTGGGCTCACATCTAGAATTATATCTGCATAAAAACATTTAGCTAAATTATGTGATTATTCAAGCATGCACAATTACAAGAAACTATCAGTAATAAAGATTAAAGATATCATCATAATAAATTAACCATGATTGTGATCAGGGTCCCTGTGAGGGGAAGGCATTTCAAACTCCTTTCGGAACCCTAAGCCTTTAAGGGGCTCATCACTTTAAAAATTTATTTTGAGGCAATTAATAAGCTTTTATTTTAATAAAACCATTTTGCTCAAATTGCAGATATGTGGAAAAAATACACATTAAGATCAAATGATCCAAAAAAAAATTTTGCTTCCAAAACTATTTCAATTATCTTAATTATCCTTCATTGAACAAAATTATAATCTCCTTTTTCTGTAAAGTTTATATCTCATTCCCTTTTCACCATCTAGGTTGTAGAAAGGAAGGGAATTGATATTGTTTAAAATCCATGGTTCCCAACCACCAAGCAGAAGACTAGACCCTGTCCATGATTTAAGTGGTACTGAGCCGACCAAGTAACCTTTAATTATTTCTTTTATATTTACTGTGGTGTTTTTCTCTCAGATAGTGCGACTTCCCAAGGATAAGAGGATAACCGAGAGCTGCCCACCCCTCAAAAGCGGACTGCAGTGAAATCATCAAATGTCACCTGGTCCGCAGCGAGAAAAAGGTTGGGGATCACTGGTTTATACCATTGGATATTGATCAAGGGAATATCAATATTTTTTATAACCTGATCATAAAATCAAAATCTTTGGGAATTAAGTTTGTATTAAAGATGCTCAAGTACTTTACAAAGATATTGTCTAACACATTGTATAAGTATTACATAAGACCTTTATTAAAAAAACATAATTTTGTGTAAGAGCATAATAAATGTTATTTAATTTACTGGTTATAAATAAATTCACTAAAGGTTTTGCCATAGATAAAATGATAATAATAATAATAGTTGAAATGATAAATTTATTACCACTTTGTGATTTCTTATCATCACCCTCATCTGCACTGGCAAATGCTGTTTCTTCATCAGACTCTGACATTATACTATTTGAAAATAAATGAGAAAACTTTAGAAATAATTATAACTCTTGATTACTCTTTACTTTAGAATTTCTATAAAAAAGTAGAAATTTTACATTAGTATCTCAAGCATGTGACTTAGCTTTAGAAAATGCTTTAAAATAATATAGCTACAGACTACATTTTTTAACTGATTGAGTACAAGACTGTCAATCAAAATACAGCAGTTTACAGGCCTTGATAGAAAGATTTGTAGCTATATGTGTGTCTTAGATCTCAAGCCTTAACAAAAGGTAATTTTAGGGCCCTAGACAAAAACATGTTGTCTAGGTCCCATTTACAAATCTTGCCCCCCTCCCCCTTAAAATCTGTAAAAATTGGTTCTGAGACAATATTTGTCTTATTTGATGAGTGTCCCTGAATGCAGACATGGTTGAGACAGTGTGTTATTATGGAAATAAACTTGAAACATTTATTGCAGTACAAAAAAGTAGTCCCGTTGGCAGCTGCATAGTATATCTGTCAATAAGAAGTACTCTGTCTGAAAGACATAGGTGCTTCTCATGTGTGAAAATAGAGAGCTGCACAGGACTGTAAATCTTTTCCAACCCACTCGTCTGAGCATATTTTTAAATGAATTATCAATTTTTATTAAAAAATTAAACATCAAATTTATATTCAAACAAATAAGAGACTTAATGTCTAGTATACACAAATTTTAGTTCATGTAAATACAGGTTAAAATAATTTCATTTTAAGTGTTACTTTTATCTCTGTAGTTTATTTTTAGAAAGTGACTTTTGTCGATCAGTTGTTTTAAAAGTCTGTAATTGTAGCCATAATATGTAGACAGCGGCCCAAATAACTTTCTGATTTATGCTTTAGGCCAATGAAGTGGCCCATCCAATCGAAGATAGGCTTATTTGGTTTAAACTTTGTATTTTTTAATTATTTAAAAGCAGATATATCATTGTTCAATCCATTCTTCACTTTAGCTCATCTTAATTTTCTAATTATATTAGCTGATATTTTCTGTACTAAGCAATATAACAGAGAATTTTCCGGTTTAGCATAATTAATAAATAATTTTTTAAGTAATATACTTATAAAAATAGCTTTATTTCAGTGATTTATTAATTTGCTCTCAATTTCCTTTTTTTACATATAATATATTTTGTTTATTAAAACTCATATAAATGAGACAATTTAACTATTATCAATAAAACCTTTCATTTTCGACCGGATTTTTAAAAATCAGGTCAGAACATAACCGGCTTTCCAATTCAAACAGAATTGATCAAAAACTTTTTATTTTAAAATTCACTTTAGTTAGAGACCTTACAGTATTTTAAATATTCTATTCTGATAAATAATTTAATGTTTCTTTAAACAGACAAAACCATAAGTAATTTGTCGAACACAAACAGATTATTTTAACCTCCTAAATAACCAATGGTCAGAGTTCAATCAGATAAAAATTTCTGATTAATAATTTATAATAAAATATGAATCTTATTTTAAGTAATTACTCATAGATGTCATAGTATTTGTATCCCTCCTATTCCTCTAGTCTTTCATAAGTGATACTTTTTAAACTACTTTGTCTTTACAGATGTCTTTAAAAGGCAGGGCTAGGCAAACTACGACCCAAAGGCCAATATGAACCACTTAAACCTAAGACTGTTTGATCCAGCCTGCAATCTACATTTTGTAAAGCTTATAACATGTATTAGTATTTACAGTGTTAAGTGTAAATAATTTACAGTGTAGGCCTATATTAGTTTTAAACACTCCATCTATCTGCTCTTGCCTCTTGGTTTAGCCCTTCCATCAAATTTAAGTACTCATTTTGTGACATGTGATGCACAGTATACTAGATTATATATTACAGGAGCATTTAAGATTATTCAAAATGATGCTTCCTACATGATATGTGACAGGCAAGACTTAGATCAAATTTGTTCTAGGAAGTTATAGGCTTAATAAATTACTTAATTATACAGTAACAATGCATCTTGATGATCTTCTGATTTATATAAATATATGTATCAGAAATATTTAAATAACAATTAACATAGTAATATATATCGTATGACTGTTAATTATAAATTATATATAAATAAATTAATATAAAATTATAATAATAAATTACATGATCATGATGATAATTTACAAGATTTAATTAATTATTATTTTCTTGGATATTATGTTTATTAGTTTATCAAGTGGAGTTAAGACCAAGACACTAGGACCAGCTTAAAAGTTATTTCATAAAGTTAAAAAAAAAAACACGTTATACTGTTACTGTTCTGATAAATCTTTTCAGTCTTTCTGTCTCTAGGGCAATCAGTAACTGAGTAGCTTCAGCTAGCTTTTAGTCAGAGTAGTTGGAGTTTAGAGGCCAGCAGATAGATTAACTGTAGTTTAATTTTTAAATATTTAATCCTTATAAATAACTTACCTTATTTATGGTAGACAAAACGTTTAATATTATTAATATTCGCTAAATATTATCTTAGAAATTGTTTTCTTACAATCCACTTATACAGTATGATAAACCACGTCAACTTGTATGACAACAAACTTGGTTAACTAATGCAGCTTTTTTTCGTTTTTATCAATTATAATTATTCCTAACTAAGAATTTTTTCGATTAACTTAATCACTGTTCTCTATAAGTGTATTGTAATTTATATTTATTTTTAATTTTCATTCCACATAGACCCTCATCATGAAATCCTTAAACAACCGTCAATATTTTTTTTCTTTTTTTTTTTGCGTCGCCACAGCTAACGAACAGGGTGTTGTGTACCTTCCACGCCAGCTTTATTTGCGGCGCTGATGCGCGTCTGTCATTCTACGGAGCGGCTACATCTACCAGTATGGCAGAAAAAAATGGTTTTAGTAGGCTGTTGATTAAACTGCATTAACGCAGATTAATGTGTCAAAAAAAATTGCGATTAAAATTTTTATCGCAACACCAAAGTGCGTTAATTTGACAAAAATGTTTTAGAGTAGCGCCACATCGATAAATAACCGAATTTCACTCTACAATTTGAAGTTAATGTCCATTCACTTACTACGTAGCTATTCCCACCTCCCACCCGGTCGCAATTAGCCAAAACACACACTCAACCCCAGGTATGCGGATAAAAGCCCAACTTGTAATATAAAATGAAGAGGTTTTTTGTAGGGCTGTTGATTTAATGCAATTAACGCGTAATGATTGCGTTAAAAAAAGTATGCAATTAAATGTTTCAACGCAAACACCTAATTGCATTAAATTGTACCCAAATGCTGTTATTTCAGAGTTGCGGAAAAAATGAAAAAAAAATCGGTAAATAACCCAATTCTATAAAAGAAATAGATCACACAAGATTAAAAAAAAAAAAGCAAGAAAAAATACCCGAACATAGAAACTGTCACATTTACATAAAATCATTACAGCCATATGACCTTGAAACAATAGGATTGTCATTTCTTAATTCTAATTGATGACCCTGAATGATACAATTAGTGAACATCTGCAGATTCGTGCTACTAGTTTGATTGACAGGTGGCTTGGGTTTGATCCCATGGAACTTGTGTCAACTTGTTTTAGGACAGAGGGGGTACGGTGGTTGGGTAAGCCACAAGTAACGTCATCTTTGTGGGGAGAGAGGCTGCGAAATGTGACCTGATTGGGGATGGGGGTTATTTTATTGTTTTATGAAGGAAAAAGCACGTACGATCTCGAGATAGAAATGACGTGTGTATTTTTTTTTTTTTAAGTGAAGGTGGTAGGTACGATAGTGGAGGGTAGGGTAAACAAGACTTACGTGGGGGTGAAGTGTAGCAAAATATAACAGGGATGGATGGGAGGGGGGTTGAAATACGTCATTAGTTCGGAACCTACGGTAGAGAAAAACATAATTATTATAATTCTTTCATAAATTAAACTGACTTGTTTAACACTGCAGCAAGCAAAGATAATGGTTTATATTGCGTCGATTAAAATGTGCGTTAATTTCTATCAATTATTTTAACCGAACACCAGCTCTAGTTTTTAGCACTTGACCGGACTGGCCAGACCATCAGGGTATTTAATACTGATGGCCAAAAACAAGTCAATGGTTTTTTCGGCCATCACGGACAGAGGGGAAGGTGTTGTGTGCCTAACCCATCTTCCAGAAATCCCAGGCTGCGACAGTGTGCTTAAATGGGACAATGTCACCACCGCCAGCTTTGAATAGCGTGGTCTAGGATTATCTTCATTGACCACATCACCTATACGGTCGCAAAATCGGTGGGGTTTTTTCCTGACCCCAATGATCTTCCCCAAAGATCATGGTATGTTTCCAAGACCAGGTAGTGCACTCCAAACAATAGCTATATAGGTTTGCAACATTGGCAAAAGCGTTCCTACCACTACATCCTCCCATCCTTGGAAAAATGTGGTGAAATTATATAATTGTGTTGGTAATTTGTGTTTCATCATGTACCCACAACAGATTATAATTTAGAAAAATAGACTCCTCCAAATACTGCCGCAAGAGATGTAGTGTTTCTAGTTTTTCTTGACGAAAATAGTTCTCATTCCGGGCTCCCAGGATAAAATATTTCCTTTTCAAGAAGCATAAAAATAAGTTAAACTGAAAGAGGAAACAATAATTACTTATCTAATAGTGTTTATAGCGTTATGTTTGGTTAACTACAACCCCTGTAAATAAAAAAAAAGGATTTTATATTAAATTTTTCACTAAAAAATGTCACGTTTCATGGAAGAATGAAATAATATAATCAAAAAGCGTTCTTTAACATTGTTTAGAAAATCGGGGAAGGGGAGAGGGATACATTTTAACTAACAGAGCAACAACCAATTTTAAAAAAATGAATATTACATAAGATCGAATCTATTCCGCCAAGGACATCCCGAAGCCCCGGATGAAAAAAGTGGCGTGTAAAAAAACAAACTTCGCAGATAAAAATGGTATTTGATCCAGGGGATTGAATGTGCTTTATCACGAAAACCTATGAAGCTAAGTTGTGGTGAAAGCCGAAAGAAGACATAAAGCCAACCAACCATCTGACTGACAACCAGGAAAACCAAAATCAGCACATGGAATGTCAGATCCATGTATGAGTCAGGGAAGAAGGTGCACGATAAGGAATAAACTAATCATTGTAAGCATCGGCGATACAATATGAACCATCGCTGGACAGACACGACTGATGCTGGACAGACACGACGGATATCATGACACGATGTTGCTGTACCCGGACACGATGAGAATGATGCACCACACTGATAGAAAGTTAGCCACAAGCAGACTAATCAAGAACAAGTGTGATAGAAAGCACATGGCCACATGATTATCACTGCCTCCTTCCGTACAAAGAAGAAGAACGACAGCGATGAAGAAGACTAAGATAAGTTCTACAATAGAATACAGAAGATACTTGAGACCTTCTCGGAAAAGGACGTCCCCACCCTCAAGGGAGATTTCAATGCCAAGATTGGGTCCAATTACAGGAAATGAGTAAGTCATGGGCATCATTGCTCTGGTAATGAATGAGAATGTAAAGAGATCTGCAGACCTGTGTTCAATGAACAACATTCTCAAGGAAGGGAGCATCTTCCCTCACAAAAGAATCCACTCAAGAATACATGCATATCTCCAAATTAAGCAACAGAAAAACGAATATATCATGTATGCACTAACAGGAAATGTAGAAGATCATTACAAGATGACAGAGTGAAAAGAGGGGCAAGTGTAGCGTCTGATCATCCTCTGGTGGTAACCAGACTGGAACTGAATGAAACAAGCAAATCAAACAGAAGGGTCAAGTACAACATTAACCTTCTGAAAGATTCTTAGATAAAAGAACAGTTCAGTTAGGTGCGTAAGAACAAAAAATGAAGTGATCCAGGAACTAGTGGAAGAGGAATATAGAATTATTAATGTGAAGTCAATTCTATTGTAAGGAGCTGAGACCTGCAGGATGACAAAGACCACCACTAAAAAAGTCCAGATTCTTCGTATACGCTGACCTGACACCATCAGCAATATCAGTCTTTTAGAAAGGACCTGCCAAGTTCCAAAGGAAGTGGAGATCAGGCAGACGATATTGGGTTGGATAGGCCACAAATTACGAAAACCAGCGAATTATATTCCTAGCTCCCCCCCCCCCTTCCTGATATCAGTTGTAAAGCGATGCGTCCACAGTGTGGGTCAAATTTTCTTCAGTCATTTGAATGAAATAAATCATTTTTTTTTTGTAGACCATACTTTAATACTCTTAAACATATCAATAATTATAGTTTTAACTACTCTAAGGCAAAGCTTGCTTCTCATAAATGCGGAAATCCTGTATGCGAATGAACAAAGTTTATTTTTTCACAGCAAATATGGATATAAAAGAAATATCAAATGAAAATCCTTGCTGCCTTACGATAACAACATTTGTGCAAGAAATTAAATTATTATGTAATGAAAAAATATTAAAATTTAATAAAAATTAGATTCATTTTGAATATAGTTTTTCACGGGATACCGAGCTATGAGCAACTTCCCTGGAAGTGTTTAATGAGCTAAATTTATACATCCCGTTAGACAAGCACTAAAGAGTAATGGGGTGCAACCCGAACAGTGACACTGGACCATGTCCTGAGAAATTCTATATTTTGACAGCACAATCAGAGGGTGCCCAATTAGGTGGAGATTGTCAGGGAATCATTATATTAGCCCCCTTCATTATTTAATGTGACCCGTTCCTTCTGTTTACAGTGAACAGGTCCACCAGAAAGGCCCCTGAAATATCTGAAAACCAGCCCCCCCCCCGGCTGCCAAGTCATTTTTTAAGTTATTATCAAAATAATGGTGTTTAAGACTCATGACAAGTGTACAGAATTACCACACATTGGGTGGTGTTGAGTTTGCTTTTATTAATATAAATACATGAAGTATTTATATTTTTTGCCGGAAAGCGACATGAATTATAGTTGGAATGATGTTATTTATGCGAGGTTTTAAAGGTGACATTAAAAAAATATGTCATTTAATGAGCTGAGTACAATACAGTCCATCATTCAAATACATTTATTTAGTCATTATTCAGTTTTCAAAAAGAAAGGTTTTAAAAGGCGACCACACTAAGCAACCAGGAATTTACACATTAGCCATGGTCATAGCCCTTTTATCACAGGATGACTGCAAATTAGCAAAGACAAGTCATCCAAGAAACAACCAATGATCTTCTGCCAAGTAAGCCACACTTATTTCTTATATTTGTGATGCAGTTTTTTAACTGTTAAAATTTTTTTTGCCATCAAAACTTGTTTAGCTTTCTTTAAGACCTTCTATTTCTTCTTCCTTTGGCTCTACAGCCCATTTAGGGCCCTGGCCTGCCATACTACTCTTCTCCACTTTTCCCGATCCATGATCTTCTTCCTCCACTCTCTCAATCCTATGGCTTTCACATAATTGTTATTCTCTTGGATATTAAACAAAACAATTGTATATACATGTATATTTTCAATCAAATACCAACAGTTACATAACAAGTGTATTTTTTTTATTTGATAATTATAATCATTTTATTAGTGAAATTTACATTATATAAAATAACACACACACAAAAGTAATGATGTAATAAGGATTGGATGAATAACCAATCTTGGTTTCAAAAACAGAAGCTGCCAAATGTACACACACATTTTTGAAATCAACAGATAATCTTACTGCCTTATTTCATAGTGAGAATTTCTAAACACCAGCAACCAATAAAAAAAAATATTCAAAATATTTTAATACAATTTCTGTTAAATAAACTAAACATGCGAGAATAGGGCAATGCAATAGTTTTAGAATTTTTTTTGGTTTTTTAGAATTGTTTTGGTTTAGGCGATAATTACATTAGATCCATAAAAAACTAGATAAGTCAAAATCAGGATTACAAGGATATAATGTTTAATTACTGTGTTTTTTTGCATTTAACATAAAACCAATAGTTCAATTAATTTTAAAATGAAATAAAAGCATGGGAAATAATTGTATTTTTTTAAGAAGCTTTAGTGATGGTCTAAAATTTCTTATCTAATGAATAGAAATTTGATGAGCTATTTATTTTATCTTATTTTGGAATATTTTAATGTATGTTTTGCATTAAAGATATGTCTCATTGTGTCAAAGTTGTACTGATATATACATATTTCCTATGTACACTGTTCATCTTTATAAAAGATTTTCTAAGGCTTATTTGTTTAAAACAAATAATTAAACATTTTATTTAACTAACAAAAAAATTCATTGCACTAGCATTTTTAAACAGAATCATTATTTGTACACAACTTTTGTTAAATCAAGTTACAGAAAAAAAAACAATTTATGTAAAATTATTTCTCTCACATTCCATTATAAGCTGGACCCTCTCCCCCTTGAGGGCAAACCCAATTGATATTCTGGCTTGGGTCTTTAATATCACAGGTCTTACAGTGAATGCAGTTCTGAGCATTGATCTGAAGTCTATATCCTTTACCATCCTCCATCTCTACATATTCATAGACACCTGTCAAATAAAAAGTAAAGACAGGAAATGAATATATAATAAATTAATATAAAACCTTGATAAATGGGATACAGCAAATTATTGATCATACATAAATCTTTTTAAAATGTTTTTAAAAACTACCTCTAAGACCTCATAAAATGGCTCATTTAAGATATGTTATCTGTTAGTAGAAGTTCCAGCTAACTGTATTAGTTCTGACATCTACTTGATCTTAATGCCACATGATTTTAAAGCATAATTTATACTCTGCTTTCCAATCCTAAGCTTCCAGCTATTTCAATTAAATTTAAAAAAAAAAAAAAAAAAAAAACAACAAAAAAAAATAAAAAAAAATTAAATCTTAAAAACTAAAAAAAAAAAACAACCAAAAAAACCCCCACCACACTCACCCCCACTAAAAATAAAAAAATAAATTAATTCCTACAAACAAAAAACAAAAAAAAAATAACAACAGAACGAAAAGGTAAGGAAAGAGATAAAACAAACCAAACGAAAAACAACGCAAAAAAGAAAAAATTCAGACAAAAACACAAACCGCCAAGTGTGTGGGGGGGACAAGAAAGATTTTTTTTAAAAAAACGAGGTGGGGGGTGGGGGGTTGGGGGTAGGCAGTACCAAGAGAGCAATTTTATAAACTGTTTTCTGACAATTCAACAACTGTTTCATTTACTATGCTTGTATAATTTTAAGAACCAGTCTGCAGAAAGGATGCCATCACCATTGTTAATGCATACAAAATTTCCAGTGAAAGTTTACCTGCTGGACAAAACCTTTGTTCAGGGCCATCATAGATTGCAAAATTCCTGGCCATGGGAACACTGTCATCTTTTAAAGTCAAATGAGGGGGCTCATCATGGTCATGATTTGTACCAGTCAAGGAAACTGAAGAAAGTAGGTCAAAAGTCACAACATTATCTGGCTTGGGATACTCTATAGGCTGACAGTCCTTGGCTGGCTTCAATGAAGAAGAATCAGGATCTGCAAAATAAGATATGTTTAAGTGATTTTAAGTCAATAAACTTAACATGGATTAGATATAAACTGATAAAAAAAAATTATTGCAAAGCCATTATACAATATGACAGATAAATGATATACCAGTATATCTCACCATAACTAAAGATGTCTTAAATATAGGCTGTAAAAATGGTTTATGCAGCAACATGTATTCATAATAATAGTTAAGAGATATACTATAGACTAACTTTAAAATAAACAGAAAATACATGTAAAAAGTACTGTATTTCAACAAACTTCATGATACAATTAAAAATAAACAGAAAATACATGTAAAGAGTAATGTATTTCAACAAACTTTATGATTCAATTAGAAAATTCATTACATTTTTCTATCACTGATAAAAGCTATGTATAAGACCCCATATATAAATGAACAGCATGAATTTTCAAACAACAACAGAAGAAATTCATCTAATACATTCAGCGATATTCATTAAATTTCTTTAAAGATTTTATTTAACTTCACTTCGGTTTGTTTGTTTATTTGTAAACGTTGTAACTCAAATTTGATCATGTTCTAATTTAGTGAGAAAGCTCAAATTCGGCACACATGTGGATTTTTTCATAACAATAGACAATTTAAATAATTTGAATCCTTTTAGTAATGTTTAAAATGGGAACAAATTTGCTTTGAGATTATCATTTAAAAAAGAAATATGAAGCCTAGCAATGGTGCATTATTGTACAATATAGAGAAGTTTTTTTGGTCTTATACAGGAAAGGGTTAATTAGGCAAAGTTTGTAGAAAACAATAGCAAGTTTAATTATTTAAAACTAAAAGTATAAATAATATAATATATATACTTTTTTAAATAAAATTTTATAAAAAAATTTAAAAATATCCATATAAATTCACTAGAATGAAACGCATGAATGATTAAAACAAACTGAAAACTTGATAAATAAATAAACTACATACATGTATCTAGATGGGCATCCACACTTTTAATTTTAGTGACGATAATAAATAAATATTTGTATGACATAGTAAATTATTGTTATTTTATTTTATTTTTAGTGCATTTATTTTCATAAAAGTTTATTTAAAGAATATTTTTAAAATATTTTTTTTATTTGAAAACTTTTTTTCTTGAGCATTTTTTTGGTAAAATGCATTGGTTGGATGAAAAATGAAATTACCTTTGATACGTCCAGTATAAGGTTCTTTGCCCCTCAAGATGTAATAAATGACACCAGTATAAAGCATACCACCATATAAACCCAAGCGAGAGTGGAAAGATGAACGGACATTGCGGACAGACTTTAGCTCAGACCAAGTCCAGCTGGATTTCATTTTCTCTTCGTATAAAACTGGATCAATGCCTGGAGTCAAACAGATAAAAAAATTAAATAACAGCTATAAACAACAAGGTCATTTTTAATTTGAAAGTAAAACATATCCAATTTAAACAGTTTAATAAATTAAAGTTTTATGATTGGCAGTTAAAAAGTAACAAGAAAAACATTACATCTTTTCCTGCAGAACCATTTTATTAAGTAGGTTAAACTACAAATTATTCTTGCCTGCTGTTTTTGAATTGGACACTGCGCCGTCATCAGTGAGTGTTTCAAACAGAGCCTCAGCAGCAACAATGCCACTTTTCATGGCATTATGAATACCTTTGATCTTTGGGAGGTTAAGGAAACCAGGGCTACAGCCAACCAAACATCCACCAGGGAAGGTCAGCTTGGGTATACTCTGATTTGACAATGATTGAGGTCAAATGTACATAATTTACACACAGATGATAATAAGACTTCAAAGATTACTTTGTTCAATGAAAGAAAGAAGTGATAAAAAGAAACAATTAAAAGGATTAGTATAAAAAAAAGTAAAGATCTCTCTTAAGGGCCATTGGGGCAGATGAAGTGTAGAATTCATCTGTAGCCACAGGATATAAAAGGGATTGTGTGGCTAGTCTGACACACAGTGGCCTTAACTACCCCAACTAGAGTTATGTACCCTTTTAAAGCTGGGTGGACCGGGTGGAGGGCCTTTAACAGGAACCTGGAAAAATTAACTGACAATCGAACCATGGACCCTCAGGTTGAGAGTCGAGCATTGTACACCACCCTGCCATTCATTAAATGAAGTAAAATCAAGGTCCTTGTTAAAACTAAAAAAAAACCTCACTAAATAATGAACAATTTTAAATGGTTCAGATATCTCATTTTACGTACAAGTTTTAAATCTGACCTGAAAACCTCCTTCATTGAGTGCTCGAGCGCCATAGCCTATTCTCTTGCCTGTTTGAAAGAGTTTAATGTTTCCTGGATGTGTCTTAAACTTCTGGAGCTCCAAGAATGGACTTAAGTAAGGATTAGTATAATCTAAACCAACCTGAAATAGAACACAAAAATATTGTTGCTTTTTCTATAATAAGGATTCATATAGATAAAATAGAAGCTATTAATTACACTATCCATAAAGAAAAGCTATTACATGTAATCACTGCCATAAACTAAATGAGGACATAATGTCTCATTATTAATTTTTTGACAAATTCCAGGGAGAAATTGCATTATAAGACATATATAGGGATGTAGGTGTATATCAAGTTTTTGGGTAATGAGGAGTTCGTCATATATAATCATTATTAGACCATTTTTTTTTTCTTTTGACAAATTAGCTTTCAATTTTCAACATTAAATTACTTAGTACAATGGTCAATGTCAGTTAATTCTGTTTATTTGATATAGAATACAGCAGTAACTTATTTATGTTTAATCTCATTTCCCAACTGAATATCCACCATACTGCAATATCTTATATTTCATGGCAGACACTGGAATTACTGTTGATTTCTGGTCAGCAAGCTTTCATCAAAATTCTTCATATAAAAGTTTAATTTATTCTGTAATAGAAGCATCTCAGGAATGAATAAAATGAAACAGATGGATTGGTTATTAACTTAAGAAGCCTCCAGAAGACATTACAAAAATGGTTCTGCAGTGGAACCCCCATGGCCAGAGAAAGGTTGGCTGCCCTAAGACCACTTAGAGGTCTTGCGAACAGGAAATGAATTGTTGTAACCTAACATGGGGTGAAATGAAAAATGCCTCTCAAAAAAGAGTGCGCTGGTGAGATGTTGCATAGGCCCTATTCTCCGCAAGAAGTTCAAGGAACTATGCTAAGCAAGCTCATCTGTTGTGAGGCATGGGTTCCTGTGGTCTACCTAGCATCAAATGTAGATCATTATAGCTTTTTTTTTGTTTTGCAAAAGCTAATTGTTTACTCAGCAGCATTAAAAAGTTTTAGTGAATACTATTCAAAATTAGCAACCATTACTAAATTAATAATTTTGATTAAAATATCAACTTACCACCATGCCAACAGCCACAAGAGGAGCTCCTCCTTCTTCTTGTAAGTGATAAAGAAATGACCCCCCATAAGTGTTCCTATGCTATTAAAAAATAATTTGATAATAAAAGACTATATCAATAATGAAAAGATCAAATACTCAACAGGTATGTTTATTCTATAATTCAAAGATATACGTACAAGAGGCCATCCTACTGTATGCTCTACTAATCCAGGTTTATGCAAAGCTGGATCAACTTCCCACAATTCCTTAACACCAATGCCATATAACTGTGGATCACAGTTTTCACGAAGATTGAACTTTTTAAACAGTGTCTTAGCCAGGTGACCATGGCAACCTTCCCCAAATACTGTGACCTTTGCATGCAGCTCCATACCTCTTTGAAATGAATCCTGGAAATAAATTGCACATTTAAATTAGAATCAAACAAACAATAAAGACATCTTTTATTTTGTCAAAGAGGTTTTTACTTACTTTCGGTGCACCATCTTTGGCTATCCCAACATCATTTGTTGCTATACCCTTGACACTGCCATCTTCATGGTACAGAACCTGTAAATAAAATATTTAATATTTATTACATAAACAGAGGTTACAGCAAAAAGTCTCGATATTTTTCTTATAAACGTTATGCTTATTATTGATTAATATAAACATTTACAATCTTTAGTCTTTAGGTGTGCTTAGCATTTCTGTTTAGCTCTAAGAGCTTATTGTATTGCAAGCTGCAACCTGTAATGGGGAGAGAGGGAGGGCTTTACGGTCAAAATATATTTTGAGCTATTTTTTTTATTTTGCTGCAAAATTGTAGGGAAAAGGGACCAGAGGGGTTTCCATTTATCAGAGATTGTCAGGGACCCATAATGAATGGCTGAGGCAAGTGTTGAAATGCCTTTTTTAAATATACTGTATTGCTCAAATTGCTGATTTATGAACAGAATATAAATTTTACAAAGAACTAACTCATTTTAAGACATATTAAGATTAACAATACATCTATTCAAAGGTGCCTATATGTATTACAGGAATGTTGTCTCATCCATCAACATAAGAAGCTAAACTCCTCAAACTATCCCAATTATATAGGTCTAACTGTGCACAAACCCATATCATGAAAGATATATTTATCTAATCACCAACATTTAGATCTATGATAAAGCAAGTTGATTTTCAGTTAACACCATGCTCAATCCCCAATTTCATATATTGTGACTAGAAAAGGATAATAAAATGGAGACAACATCTGTAACTTAGTTTATGACAGCCAGTTTATTATACTTTGATCCACATTTGATGGGATTTTCCATTTCAGCATCTAGGTTGTAAGGGGGAGGGGTGTAGAGTATTGTCTAACACAGTGGTCCCCAACCTTTTTCTCGCCGTGGACCAGTCGACGTTTGACGTTTGAAAATTGTATCGTGACCTGCTGAGGGGAGGGGGGGGGCTTGAGTATTTATATTTCTCGTCCATGGAAAGCTGCACTTTTCTCAGAGAAATAATACACCACAGTAAATAAAAAGGAAATAATCTAATGTTTCTTGGGCGGCCCAGTACCATTTGATCCACAGACCAGTACCGGTCCGCAGACTGGGGGTTGGAGACCACTGGTCTAACACATTGGTTACAATTTGGTTTGTTGGATCTAAAAGATAAACATCTCATCCTTACAGGGATTTTACAGATATTTATATCTCATTGTGTGAGTTTGTTTTATTTAGCTAGTCAATTCTTTCCACCTATCACAGTTACAGTTTTAGTACAAATACGACATCATTAATTCTAAATCTGTATGGTCGATACAGTTTAAGGAAAAATATGACACTGTATCTTCAATAAGGTTTTAGAATTCATGATAAGTTAAATCATCATGGGCACTATAATAAGGGAGAAGCCAAAAACAATTTCATGCACTCTTTTCACTACACAGGCCTTAAATATTGAAAACTATACCTTGAGTTGCAGATTTTATATGCTATATATAGCTATTGTTAATGGTATTCCTTAATAGATAAAAATGTCGAAAATTAGTTAAATACTAAGTTTATTATTACTTCACTAGCTGCTGTCCCTGGGTACAATTCCACCCCCAAACTTTCAGCCTGTTGAGCCAGCCATCTAACTAAGTTCCCTAGCCGAATGATGTAGTTGCCATGATTCTGCATAGGCATGCCTGCCAAAAATTTCATAAGAATCAACACTTCAGTACTGAAGGGAAATAATTTAGCATAATTTTAAATTTAATCTAAATGGACAATAAAAAGAAAAGCAACAATTGTGATGTTAAATAAAACGTTGATTCCTGGTCTTATACATAATAAATAATGACCAGTATATGAAATGATAAGGAGGACAGATGGTCAAGCCACATAGCAAGCTTGACTGTCGACCTGAGTCCTAGGTTCAATCCTATAAGAGAACCTAGAAAATTTTTCAAGTCCTTTGAAAGTTTCCCTATTCCACCCAGCTTTAATTTAGTACCTGACTTTATTAAAGTTATGGGCACTGTGCTAGCCACATAATCCCTTGATATGCTGTAAATACACAAATCCTTAATATGCCGTGACTACAGAAACAGATGAATTCTACAATCCATCTACCACAATAGCCCGCAAGGGCTAAGGGAAATTTACTGTTTTGTATGAAATGATAAAAAAAAGTTGTTTTTTTTAAAAAGATTTAAGTTTTGATTATGGCAAGAGAAGTAATAATTAGTAATAAAATAGTTTTAGATCAATCAACTGTTTAGTCAAAGAAAATATCATTATACATTTCAAAAATTATAAGCTAAACAAAGGACAAAGAAACAATATATATGTATTTATTAACAGAGTAGCCAGCAGTTAAATCACTCTACTCACCCGGTAATAAAGGTATAGGTATTCTAGAGCGCTCAGTCAGAAAGTAAAATTTGTCTCCTGTAACTTCTTGTGTGGCAGGTGCCTGGGGAATAAATAATAGTTTTAAAGAAAAATGATTCAAAATCCAATTGCAACATTTTATCAAAATGGCCAAAAATAATTTTTTAAAAATTCATTAAACAAAATTTTTTTAAAAGTTCAATTCAGATTTCATAAGTTAAGTTTGTATTTGTATTTAAGGTTTCAGTTGCCTACTCCCATTTCTTTCCAGTTAGGAAAAAGTTCATCTAAAGCTCTAGGTTCAAAGCAAGCACCAGACAATATGTGACCACCTGCGAACAAGTAGCATACAAAATAAAATATACAAAGTTACAACTTCAGATAATTTTTCACAAGTCTTTTAACATATACAAAGTACTATGCTTCATTAAATATGTTTCTACCTTTAAACAAAAAAAAGAATATAAATAAACAAAAGTACCCATTTCAGATGATTTTTCAACAAGGCATACTCTTAATTCTTTCCCAGATGCATTAGATAGCTGTTTTAGTTTTATGGCTGCTGAAAGCCCAGAGGGTCCACCACCAACTATAACTACATCAGCCTCATCTGCAAATCTTTCCATGTTGATGTCTAAATCAAGATTTTAAAAAATTCCACTTCAGGTTTAAATGGTTTTAAAATGGTTTTATATTAACATGAGTTAGATATACAGTAGAAGTCCGATAATCTGGCACGTTCGGGACCGAAAATTCCGGTCTATCGGGCGATGATTATAAGAACAATTAGGTTAATAATTAAACTACAAATACATACAACAAAGTTTATTTTACATTTCCTATAATGTATGTACACGTACTGTAAAACATATTTCACTTAGATTTAAAAAAGTCACGAATGTCTTTTTGTTTTCTTGACTTTTGGGGTATAGTACAAAATTTATTTCTAACAATATGGAAATCAATAATTTATGAAGCACTGTAGCTAGTACTAGCCTAAGCAAAAGAGATAACTTTTTTTAGTGATTCTGCAGTTTCTGCACAGCTGATTTTTTCCTTTTCTTTTGTTTCGGCATCTGAGTCACTTTCTTCAAGATTTTGAGTAGGCTGAGGATTTGCTACAATGTTGATAATGTCTTCATCGGTTAGTTCTTGTTCAACAGGCTCATTCTCATCGATTAGAAGTGCTTCCGGATAATCCCGAACTATCCCGAAAACTTCCGAATAGCTCTCGAGTGTTTTTATTTGCTTTAAAGACACACTTTTGGAGAAACCCAAAATTTTTTAATTTTCTGAAGTGATGCCGGACTATCGGGCATTCCGGACTGTTGGATGCCGGACTAATGGACTTCTACTGTACTTTATTAATACTATTATTCACTGAGAAATCTTATTGGTTTTGCTACCAACCTATAAAGAAAGAAAAAAAGATAAAACAAAGAAAAGCTAAAATTAAAATATTTTCTCTATTAGTTAATTATTAAAATATTTGACGCCCCACTTCAGATCAGCTTGTGACCAACCAGTGAATCACAATGATCAACACATTGAGAACCACTAATATATAACATATTTTCAACAAGGGAGAGTACCTGTCCATCTTGGATCTTTGTCTCGTGGATGAATTGTATAGTGGGTTGTGATTTTAGGAACATCTGTGACAAAGGACCTGCTGCATCGCAAAAGATAACATCCTGAAAATAAAACATTCAAGTGTTCTGATATAATTGCATTTATGTAAATAAATGCAATTAAATTATTATAGAGAAAATAAAAAAAGGAAACCAGTTCAAACCAAAGAATTTCCTAAATGTCTTAAGAAAAATGCAGTTTGAGTGAAATCCAAGTTATCTTTAAGTTTGGATACAGGTTTGTCTAGCATAATGAAAATATCAATTTCTATAATACCAAAGCAATGTTCTAAATAGGGAGAGGCAGATGGGGGCATCTACTCATGGTGGTACATATTTGGCCACCAGCAAGGCATTTTTGTTGCTGGAATGGGGAGCCATCTGGCACCACTAAGGATAGTTTTTTACCAAACCAAAGTCACTGAAGAATCGATTAAGTATTTCACAATAAATTAGTGAAAAGCACTTTTACATTGAATCTGATAATCTTAACACAATATTTTATGGGATTAAGTGACAAAAAAATTAAGTGTCAATTATGCTTAATTTCAATGTAAATTAATCAAGAACCCACTTTTAACTACTAACAGAATAAAATATCTTGACCGCCTTCATCAGAAGAATCCTCAATAAGTTACCAATAGTGATTGGCTTCAATTGTAGTCAAATTTTGGGGCTCAGTCTATAGTTAAGCTTCAACCCGGTAGAAAATTCTTAAAGATTGTTTTTGGAAATAGGTGTCTTAAAATCACTCTCTTTTATTTAATGAGTCACAGCAGTTTTGTATTTGAAAACGAAGTGGCTATGGTTGCAGCCAACGCATGCGCTCTAGACGGACTATTTTTTTTTTAGGGCTAGGAATAGGATTAGGGATAGGGTTAGGAACAATATCTATAGCTGGACCCCTGAAAAAAAAATTCTGCAAAAAAATAGTCCGTCTAGAGCGCATGCGCATTGGCTGTAACCGTAGCCACTGTGTTTTGAAAAATTTAGGAGCTTTAGATTATTAAGAGCTTATTAACATTAGCAGATTTGTGTGTATTGTTCAATATATGTTCTGGCAGAGGGCTGCAGGAAAATTAGTTGATGCTTAGGGCATCAGGTGGACTAAATCTGGAATTAGCTTCTGTCATTTCTACTGTGATTATAAGAAACTATTTAATGATGTCGACCAGGCCCGTAGCCAGGTCAAAGTAAGCAGGGGGTACCTTCTCATTTAAATTTAGTTACTTTTTCTTTATTTTTTCCTCCTTTTCTTCTTTGTAAGCGGGGGGGGGGGGGCACTCCACACCTAGCGGGGGGGGGGGTCAAGGCCCCCCAGTGCCCCCACTTGGCTACGGGGCTGATATCGACACAGGACCAAATTTCCTCATTCTAAATTTTATTTAAAATGTTCATTGCAAAATTATTCTTTGTTAACTTAATAGAAAAATAGACATTTTTTTATAAAAACAATACATTTTTCTAATTTTATTTCTTAACATTGAATCAATGATTGATAGTATGAAGTTTTATTAGACTATGTCTGCATCACTTATAAATATTTCAATATTAATATTAGTAGTGTAGAAGATAAATATGTTGTGGTTGTTGTCAAGTGTTGTGGACTTTGACCTTTAAGTTTGTCCAATTAGTATGGCCTGTATGGTTTACTGCTATTTGGGTATAATATACCTTAATATAGTAAAAAGTATTATATTGATTCAGTCTCTATATAATATCTCTTGGCCTTGAAGAAAGTATATATTATATTGCTTAAATTGTTAAAAATAAACTATAAAAGAAATAATAATTATTAATTTATATGTGTCAGTTTCACCACTCTTCCCACGAATTGCTAAGCTATAAAATCATGTTTTACTGTTTAAAATTAAGCACTGAAAACGTTGGTGCAACGGTTGGCTGTTGAGAAACTCAGATGTATACACTTCAATATTTATATAAAATAAAGGTGTAAACGTAATAAAAATTCAAAGAACAAAATATCTCTTTTTCTTACCGTATTTGACAAATTCTGGCAAACGATTCGAAATATTTGCCATAGTTGATGATAAACTTACAAATCTTTTAGAATTAGTGTGAAATACGTTCTGGAAGTAAAAGTAGTCAATTGATAAGTATCTTAATATTATTCACGCTTCAGTGTTTACAAAAAAATACCATTAACTTGTCATAAACCATAATAAAATTGTGTCAATGTTCAACAAACGATTTTGTAATATGAACTATATAGTTTGCACTTCGACCTTCATCTTGTGAACTTTGACACGACCATGACACGACCTTTAGACTGTAAACAGCACAAAAAAGTCCTACTTTTTTTTTATTACAGTGACCCTAAAATTTTTTTTTTCAATATATTCAATATATTTTTTTTTATTCAAAAATACACTTAAATTAAAATGTACCACAAGTGGTGATGCAAAATATTTTTTTTTTTGCAATTTCGATGACTGGGAAAAAAGTATAACGTGGGCGTCAATCTAGAAGTAAAAACGTTCACTGAATCATATAGCCTATGATAAATTAAAATTATCTCAGCAACACTGCGCAGTTATAAGGATATATTATTATTACATTTTTTACTTCGATCGCTTCTCTTTCACAATATCGATCCAGCGCTGCCCCCGATGCCATAAAACTTGTAACCCTTTCTGCATTTTATCCCTTATAATTTTTTTTAAGTAATTATCTTCGTTGACGTACGTTGTCTACAATATTTTAATCTATTGACTTAAGATTTAAAATAGTCCATTATCATTGAGAACAGACGAAAGTTAATAAAATTTCAAAACTATTGAAACTCGAGAAGCTAGTGATACTGATTTACAATTTCCCAAAACACGACATACATTATAAACTTCAGTTACGTCAAACAATGCTTGACAGTGATTGACATAGAGGGGAGGGGGGTATGAAGATATTTTAACATCAACAATTCCAATCTTTAAAAATAAGAACTTTATCATTCATTTTTTTTGTATGCTGCCACTGCTAGCATGACAGGGTCTTGTGTGCAGAGCCGGATTTACAATTTTAAGGGCCCTAGACCAACAAAAATTTAAGGCCCAATTTTGAAAAATAAAAAAAAAATATTATTTGAGGTTTCAGTTTATGTTTAAAGAAGGAAACTCGTAGATTTGGATAAATAAGACAAACTAAATTTCAATAATTACAACTGGGGGCAGTTTGAAGTGTAGCCTATTATTTAACTTTATATTGGGGAGGAGGGAATTTTCTTTTCTTTTTTTATTTTACAAGTTAATTTGGGGGCTGTCCATTCATTATGTCAACAAATGTTTGGCGATTTTTACCCCCCCCCCCACCCTCCCCTTGTCAACAACTTGTCAAACTTCTAGAGACCCCCCCCCCCCCACCCAAACAAAAAAAAAAAAACAACAAAAAACAAAAACCCAAAAAACAATACTTTAAATTTTAAATAGACTAGTTTACAACTAAAAAAAAAAGTGAATAAAAGTAAAATGTTTAGACATTTTTTTTTAATAAACTTTTAGCTTATGAAAATATCTCCAATTTATAACTATAAAGCCAAGGCTTACTCTAAACAGAAAAGAAATTATGGGGTTTACAAAAATGTATACACATTACACCTTTAAATTATGAACATATTTCAAATTAATATAACACTTAAAAGACGTTTTAAATATTTACAACGACATGATCAAGCTGAAAAGAGATTAAAAAGTTAAACTATAAATACTTTTCTAATTTATTTACATTTTTTTTTTACAAACTAATCCAAATCTTATATCCTAGCATCTATATCTTCCCATGGAGATGTCAAATGTTCCCCAGTTGTTATTATTGGCTTAGGTTCAGGCTGAATAATTTCTTGTGGAACCGAAACACCAGACAAGTCAACATTTTCTTCATCTAGCCACTCTGCACTTAGCATCTCTCCATGAGCAATAATTGCCACGAGCTCCCTCTGTCTTTTGGCAACCACTCGCATAGGACAGTTCTTTGCTGTTGGGGTACATGTAGTATTTGACTGGGCCCAGGCATACATTGTTGGTGTGTTGAACGTGCTTCTTTAACATGGCTTGCGAAGCAACATAAAGGTAACAGATTTTACAGATCCGTTCAAACAATAGCAACCGAATAGATAGACTATACATATCATATGGAAGAATTTTGAATGCTTTTGCCGGTCGAGGTAATATGTTTTCAACTTTCACAGACTGATTGAAGAAAAGAGATGAAAATCTATGTGTTTATATCAGATATATCTGGCGCTTTAAGGCCCTCAATAGTTTGGCAGATTGGATTTAGTTGGGGGGGGGGGTTAAATCTATCAGCAGTAATATCAAAGTACGATCTTCTAATCGGTTGGCAAGGGACATTTGGAATTAGTTTTCTTCGCTGATTAATTTCTCAGAAAAAACTATAATTGACTTAATTTTTCCTATTGTGTTTCGTACAGCATTCACATTATTTAAATCGTTCACGACAAAATTTATGTGAAATGCAATGTACAATTGCTGCTTTTGGGTCTTTTTTTTCGAATTATTGCTTGGACTGCTCCTTCTTTACTTTCCATTGTAGAACATCCTTCTTATCCTTGACCAACAAAATATCTCATCAGGCCCGTAGCGTGCGGTGGGGGGGGGGCAGGGGACCCTGACCCTCCCTGCGTTTTGTCTGGTTCCACTGCTTGTTTGCTCTACTTAGTAACATTTATTTCCTGCCCCCCCCCCTGCTATAGCTTGGCCCCTGCTGTAGAATTTTCACGCTACGGGGCTGTATACAATCCAAATTCTAATGAATTTATAATTATGGTGTTCTTTGACAAATCTAACACCATGTGACATCTGCTCAATGACTGAAATTATATTGTCTCGTCGGCAAGTATAGAAATTGCAACTGAATTATGTGCTTCACGAACAATGTCTTCACGCAAGAGAGACCCACAGATTTCGATCATAGTGTTTTGTGTAGTTTCCGACTGGCCCACGGGCTTCTCGTGCTGATAATAATATTTTCAAAACTTGATTGGCCAGCTCAGTCTGGGCCCCAAGAACTCGCCGGGCCCCTGTGCATTTGCCCCCCCCCCTGCCCCCATCTCGGCGGCACTGGCTGCCGAGATATACTTAGCACTACAAAAACCAATTGACAAATGATTAACTAGAACTTTATCTCCATATTCAACACGAAACTCTAACAGTTCGTAAAAAATACAAGAATGTGATTCTTTTCAATGAAGTGCCAAATCATGCATGCCTCAAAAAAAAAAAAAAAAGATTGTAGAAATGGATGGACCCAGTTTGATGCAATTTTCTAGAATTTGTCTTCTAAATGATGAGTTCAAGTGCTCATCTATGGAAACTGCTTTGGCTACCAATAGTGCAACAAAATAGCTTGAATCCTTAATAAGAGTCTTTGTGCAATGTGCTTTGCATGTGGCTACGTGCGTCTTCGTTGAAATCTTTTAATTTTGTGCATGGTTTGATGACAAATGCTCCCTGAACTCATGGAATTACTTTTTGCGAAAATAACACGCACAATTTTGCAAAAGCCACCTTTTAACATTTGCAAGTATACAACCCACGATGAATAGTTTGATAACCAAGCATATCTAAAGCCTCTGTTTCCACCACTGTCAGCTCTGAAAATCATATTTTTATCTAGGGTCGAACAATCAAGGATCAGCAGCAATTTCAACTCATCTGAAAGGTCGTTTGTCAAGACATACCTTTCAATATCCAATTTAGGAAATGAAGAAGTGACAGCGACAATCATATTAGAAATAGTTTCTTCAGTTGTGTCTGGCTGTTGAACTTGTATTGTTGTCCTCAATGCATGTGATAATTCAGATACTGCAAACGCCCTAAAATCTTCTAATAACGTCTTTTCGCAATCCCGCGATTGCTCTACATTTTGTTTTATTGAGCCTGTACATTTATTTTCTGATATCCATCTTTTCATATTAATTTAGGATAAATTTAAAACTTCACTCAGTGGCAGTCGATTATAAACTAAAAAGAGTTACCAGATTATAAAAAATAACCTGAATGCCAAAAACATTTTCGAAGGACAAATCAAGCTACAGAAGGCCAAATTAAACAAAAAAAAAAAATTAAACTCGGAACATGCTTGTGGCTGTAGTCAAAATGTTTGATTTTTCAAATACATTTATTTATGTCAAAATAAATAATTAATGTTATACTTAACTTGGATTTAATTGAGAAATAAACCTGTATGGCATTGTCAGTTAAAATAAAAAACGTGGTTTTTTTTGCCCCACCCCTGGAAAAATGTTGTCCCCCCCTCCCCTGGAGAAATTCCTAGCGACGCCCATGAATACGTCCCAATGGCACTACATAAAAGCCCAGTCCGTAGCTAGCTATTGAGGCACCAAGTGCGAGTTTTTTGGCGCCCCAGCCCTCCCCGCCCCCGCCCCCCCCCCACCGTTCTGAAAAGTGTGCAACCTACTCTAATACATAACATTTTTCACTACTTATTTCAGTTTTAATTCAGGTGGAAAAAAAACGAGTCCTTCCTCTATTAACTGTTAAGTATGCAGTGTCTTCAAACGTCTCGTTCTTCTCTAAAAATAGGTCTGTAACAAATCTTTTATCATTATTTGTAGCCCTTGCCATAAGTTTTATTTCAGCATTCTGCATTCTCTGAATGGCCACTTAAAAACTTCCAAGCATCATTGCTCTAGTGTTGTTGGATATGGCTGTACTTTGCAGTGACTTGCTGACTTAGGCAATCGGTGATAATAATCTTCACCAATACTTGAGCATAAGCCTACACATAAATGAGAAATTAATAAAAGTAGCGAATTGGCCGCTTCAGATTTACTATAAAAATAGCATTCAGCATACTGTGGCATATCTCGAAGTTGACCATACACTTTTGTCACTTCAATCTATTCACTGCAGCTACTCTTGATGTCCGTATCTAGTGTTTTTCGTGACTTTTCAATGCTACCTGTACAACTGAAGACCTTTTTTTTTCATCGTAATGGACATGCTGCAAAATCATAGATCACAGATGCAAATTTATAACTACTGAAGAACCACAATAGGTTCTTAAATTTGATTGAAGGGCCGGACCAAGAGAATATCAATGGAGTGTTTATAATACTTTATATGAGCTAACATAAATGTAAGTAATATCAATGTAAATGAACGAAGGGGGGTGTACTGCGGGTCGAATAAAAACGTTTAACGGACGTAGATTGCCCATGTCTGGTTTAGAAGCTGAACATTGTTTTCAAGATTACTATTTCGGAGACCCGTCTAGCTCGGCGCCCTGTGCATAATTATTTAAATAAACACATTTAACTACACAGTTCGGGCATTTTATTTATTTACTTTTGTTATTTAGTAATTACATTACAATTAGACAATAAAATAAACTATTTCATATTAGGCCCATACAATGCATACTGCAACATAATTATACCTTCTTTAAGTTTTTTTATATTCATCTATAAAATTAGGTATATTCATGGTGGGGTCGGAAAATAAAAATGCCGACAAATTTGCTATTAAAGAGCAGCATAGTAAGATACACAGGCAATTTTTATTATGTTCAAACAAAATAAAAGCTACCGGTACCATAGAAGTGGTGTGTGTGTGTGTTAGTGCAGTGGTCCCCAACATTTTTCTCGCTGCGGACCGGTTGACGTTTGATAATTTCACCGCGGCCCGAGAGGGGTAGGCGTCGCACTATCCTGAGAAAAATACACAACAATAAATAAAAATGAATTAATTTAACGTTTCTTGGGCGGCCCAGTGCCATTTGATCCACGGACCGGGGGTTAGGGACCACTGTGTTAGTGGGTGCCTAGGCAGCCGGCCAGTTTGGTTATAATTTAGAGCGGCAACTTCCCGATAATGAATAGGAAATATAGGAAAACGCTGCAAATGTACCGGTATATCAAATTTGTATCAAACTTTATAGTTGCATAATATGTGCACGATTATTACCAATCGATTTGATTATACACTGTAGGATGTAATTATACTGTCAATATTTCTTTTACGTTGTAAACAGCTGATTGAGAAAAGGCAATAGTACAAGTAGGGTACTGAAAAATTTGATTAATCTCGAAACTATAGCAGTTTTACTTTAGTAGCATTCAAAAGTCAAATGATCGAAGTAAATATATTCAGTCAATTTAAAATACAACTTAAAACACTTAGAAACTTAGAATTAGCTAGCAAAATTATTTTAAAATTCTCGCAATTAAAAATGGGATGTGGTTGGTGATAAATACGTTTTGCATGTTATTATGCTGACCTGCCCAAATGTGTGTATATTTTTCTTAGTTTTCACCAAGTACTGACTTCAATAAATGCTAATTGAAACATGTTTTCCTCTTTTGATTATAGGTATACATTGATTTTATAAGGAATCAGTAACAAAAGTAAATATATATTCAACAAATATACTTCACTATATACTTCAATATATTTAATCAGAAAAAGTATATATTGTTTGATAGACTATACCGTGCTTCCTGGTTGCGTGCCTTGATTACTACAGTGATGGCCCGAAAAAAATATTCTGTTTGTATAGGCCACTGTATTCCGTTCGATGGTCAAGTTTTTGTTTCGTTTTAAGTGTTATTTCGTATTTTTAAACTCTTTAAAAGTGGTAATAGGATAGTTTACTTCACAACATAGATATATAAGGCCTAGATCAACTTTTGCTTGATTCAATCAGATGAAAAATTGTTGCATATTCAAGTACCCTATACTTTAAAGAAGGTACAATTCTGTGCAGTTCACAAATTCTTTAACGAAAAAAGTTACTTCCTTTTAATTAAAAAAAAAATCCCCCCATTCATTCTAGAGGTTGGCGCTGTTCAAAATCAACTGATCTTCCGAAAAAATTATATTTGACGGTTAGGACTAATATAATCAAACAACCGGGTACACAACACGAAGGCATTTTATTCAAAGTTAATTGAAAAAAAAGTTTTTGAAAATTTGTCAAGGAAAACAATGCAAAATGTCTTCTGCTATTTATTTAGGTTACTAAGGGGTCTATGCGTACTACGTCATCATAGTTGCAAAGAATTTGTAAAAATATAAAGTTAAACAAAATTGTACTCTTTTTAAAGTTATGGTCCGCACAATATACATCTATGCCATAGCCCATAAGCGATCTAGATCTTATATATCTATGCTTCACATTATTCAATCGAGTTTTTCTAATTATATCAACAAATTTTACTTTTTTTTGCAATTAAACGGAGGGTTTTCCCGATTAGCATAATCATTACACATGAATTTTGTAGACTAATAAAATATATTAAAGTGAATTGTGCTAATTTTATT
Organism: Bulinus truncatus; assembly: GCA_021962125.1. Classification (NCBI taxonomy): domain Eukaryota; kingdom Metazoa; phylum Mollusca; class Gastropoda; family Planorbidae; genus Bulinus; species Bulinus truncatus. The sequence continues at coordinate 1,237,596 of JAGDYQ010000220.1, forward strand.
AGGAATGTGTTTATTATTACGTTCGTTATTTAGTTTTATGGATTGATTTGTACTGAACGCTAATAATAACTTTAAAATAATTAAATTTAAAAAAAAAATAAATGTTTTATTCTATCTAAAACTATTAAAATGAACTTTCAAAGATATTAACTAAGCAAAAAAAAATTAGCTTGATAAATTATTCTCATTCAAAATTTGCTATTTTTGATATATAATATGTTTAATTTATCGTAATAATACGTTTCTTGCCCAAGAAACAAGCCTTTTATTAGCACAACCTTTTCATTTTGACTGGATAATTTACCTCCATTACATCAGTTTTTTCCTGTACTCAATAAGTTTAAATTAAAAAAAAAATCGATAGTAAAAAAAAGTATCAATTTTCAATTAGGTGTGCATCTTTATATATAGTATGAGATATATACATGGAAAATAAATACACAGTTTGTTCCCCTTTGCCTCCCACAAGTATTCCCAATCATAATAAACTTTCTTCAGAAGGAACAGATGCAGATGCTCCATAATTTCCCGCTAATTGTTTTGCTTAACTCTAATTATTACATTACCCAGATCATTTGAGTTTTTAAAATTTTACAACCATATGATCTTTATTATTGTCTTTTAACGATAAACTTACATGATCAAAAGATTGCAAAGTTGTTGTACGTTGAACAGGTAACAGATAAATGATGTTTATTATATAATTATAGGTCTAAATTTTACCAAATTTTTTTTTTCAAAAAACAATTGAAAGTTGATTTACTGTTTAAAAAATAACACAGACATTGGTGATCAAATTGATTTATTCTACTATTAAACTCATTTAATAATCTGACTAGTTATTTTTTAATATTTATATTTTAAGGCAGTTAATAAGTGTGTGCGATTTAAGTTTTCAGTCGATTTAATTAGTTTTTAATTAATTAATTGTTTTCGAGATTTTAGTTATTTTTGAAAGTGGAAAATAAAGGGGAGGGGGAAGGGGGGCAAAAATGGTCAAAAATAGCGTGACGTACTTTGTGGACGGCCCCAGTCTTGTCTATTTTATATAATAAAAAAAATGGCACTTTTACTTCACTACCACCTTTCCTCTTCACTCAGCTTTTAATACTATAAATTTAAATTGACGAATTTAAAAATCATTCCTTTTTTATTTAAAGGCCATAAAAACTTTTAATTCTGAAATTTTCTGTTTTTTTGAAATAGTGTAAATAACTAGGTTATATTGTTATAAGTGTATTATCGGTTATTTATAATGGTATAATTCTACCTCAATACATAGAAATTGTGGCTATTAGTCTTTTAAAGCAAATTAGTGCCTTTTTTATTTTTGAAAATTGTTGCTCACTAGCCAAGTTTCTCTAATTTTAATGGAAGATAATACGTAAAGAAAGTACGAAAGATCCATAATTAATATTATGTCATTTCGTTTTTATTATAATCAGACTTAAAAAAAAAATATTAACAGAATAGTTAACAAGAAATTTTTTTATCTGAAAATATAAAATAATTACTTTTTTTTATAAGAGTACATTGCAGAATTTAGGTGCATGTAGTTTTTAGCTAAACAGCTATTCGATATTATTTTCTACAGCCATTAATGAGTGAGCGCATCAGTAGAAGTACTACATACATTAAATGTCCGGCAAAAAGGTTGCTATTTGCATATAAGAGATTATGGCCATAGAAATGGACTGAGATTAAACAGATTTTAAGGGCATATATATAATTTGTCCAAAAAAGACAATCTCACAATACTGATATCTTAGCACTGACTAAATATGGCGCTTTCTCTCCCCCCTTCCCCTCCCCCACTCTCACCTTCTTACAAAATCAAAGTAAAGGTTTATTAATGTAATCAAGATATTATAAATAGTTTATTGCTTTACATATCTTTACAATTCTAGATCAAATAATATTCTTTTATTTGTAAAATTACGTAAAAATAATCAAGGGAGGAAAAATGAAAAAAAAATACAGAAGGGTACCAGAGCTTTGATAACGTAACATTATTTGTTGTACAGCAACAAGAACCTTGATCAGCAAGAGCAACTGAAATTTTAATGAAGCTGTGTCACCTTTTATTAATGAAATAAATATCAAATGTTTGAAAGTGACCAGATAGTGGGTAAAGATAAAATATGTGGACATAGGCTAAATAAAAAGGAAATTCAAACACATGTAATATTTGACTGATATAATACACGTTTAAGTAGCCAATACATTTGCGTCTATTAACATCAAACATTACTCAGGTCCGTGGCAACTGAACCATTCTACAGCAGGGGCCAGGCATTTTAAAGCAGGGGCCGGAGGCAATAGCGGGGGGGCGGGTAATGCATTTTTACTAAGTAGAGCTAATGAGTAGAGGGGCCAGACAAAACGCAGGGAGCCCGCACGCTACGGACCTGACTATAAACATCATACATTGTACCCAGAGATTATATTTTTTACAGTTTAAAAAGCTTATTTTGTACAACAAAATGATCCGAAAACAATTCAAAAAAAAGATCTTTGATGTTGGAGCTTGCTTTGACGTGCTATAACGAAAAACAAAATGAAAAAGAAGTCAATATAAATGAAGTTTAAAAAACAAGATGAGATCTATCAGTCGTAATCTATTCAATAAACTAATATATAAATGTAACCTTACTAAACAAATAATGCCCACTCCTGGGACTTGAACTCACGACCTTATGTATATAATTGCGGTCTCAAAAATGATGCTTGATATAATAAAGTCATATGTATGGCTTTTGTACATTATTGGATATCTTCATATACTTCTTCGTCTTGATTTTGTGTTCCATGTGTATTCGGGTCATTACATATCCCCGTTAGTAACAATGTAAGCACCACAGCAAGGTACAGAAGCCCACTGGGCATATACGCTATCGCTTCCTCTGAAACAAAAGAAAACTACAATAAATTATCTGCTACCTTCCTCTAAAAAAGTGTGAGCCGGTATAGCCCTCTATACAACTCTTACCAATAGAACAAGTTGAGCCGGTATTGACCTTTATACAACTCTTACCAATAGAACAAGTTGAGCCGGTATTGACCTTTATACAACCACTAGAACAAGCGGAGCCGGTATAACCCTCTATACAACTCTTACCTATAGAACAAGTGGAGCCGGTATAGCCCTCTGTACAACTCTTACCTATAGAACAAGTGGAGCCGGTATAGCCCTCTGTACAACTCTTACCTATAGAACAAGTGGAGCCGGTATAGCCCTCTGTACAACTCTTACCTATAGAACAAGTGGAGCCGGTATAGCCTCTCTGTACAACTCTACCTATAGAACAAGTGGAGCCGGTATAGCCCTCTGTACAACTCTTAATTATAGAACAAGTGGAGCCGGTATAGCCCTCTGCTCTGTACAACTCTTACCTATAGAACAAGTGGAGCCGGTACAGCCCTCTATACAACTCTTACCTATATAACAAGTTGAACCGGTATAGCCTTCTATAAACTCTTACCTATAGAACAAGTTGAACCGGTATAGCCCTCTATAAACTCTTACCTATAGAACAAGTTGAACCGGTATAGCCCTCTATACAACTCTTACCTATAGAACAAGTTGAACCGGTATAGCCCTCTATACAACTCTTACCTATAGAACAAGTTGAACCGGTATAGCTAGCCCTCCCTACAACTCTTACCTATAGAACAAGTTGAACCGGTACCAGCCCTCCTATACAACTCTTACCTATAGAACAAGTTGAACCGGTATAGCCCTCTGTACAACCACTGGAACAAGTTCTTGTATCTTGATCGCAGTGTCCGTCTCCTGCACAGTTCTGACATTCTGGGATAGACTAAATAATGTTGGTGCTTGACTATAACTACGTCGCATGTCATGTACGTCGTATGTCGAGTGAATGTCATGTACGTCGTATGTCGAGTGTTTGTCATGTACGTCGTATTTAAAGTGTATGTCAGGTACGTCCTATTTCAAGTGTATACCATGCATGTCATATGTTGAGTATATGTCATGTATGTTATATGTCGAGTGTATGCTATACATGTCATATGTTGAGTGTATGCCATGTATGTCATATGTCGAGTGTATGCCATGTATGTCATATGTTGAGTGTATGTCATGTATGTTATATGTCGAGTGTATGCTATACATGTCACATGTTGAGTGTATGCCATGTATGTCATATGTCGAGTGTATGCCATGTATGTTATATGTTGAGTGTATGTCATGCATGTCGTAATGTCTATATTTTTGTTTTGATTGTGTTTGTATACATATCGAGAATATTTGTTTCTTAGTGTGTGTTGATGTTGTTTTTGTTAGTGGAAGATAAGAAACGTATTTATGTCATATGTCTGTCATATGTCTGTTATACTATGTGTTGGTAGACCTAGATTGCCAGTGTAATAAATTACAATGAAGGGCAGAGCAGACATCTCAGCATGCAGTGGCGTAACTAGGGTGGGGGAGGGGGGGTTTAAATTCGAATGTACTCCCGGGCCCCCGCTTGAGGGGATCCCCAAACGAGTTTCCTAAATTTTTATTTTAACACTAAATATTTTGGAATTATATATTTTGTATATTTTTAATTTGTGAAATGTAAAGAATGCTATTCTTTATAGAGAAACGACAAGAGGCTATAAAATCAAGTAAAGTTTTGAAGTTTTTTTAAAGAAGAAACTTACAATAGCATTCAAAACAAAGAAGACCATGAACATGGCGAAGAAAAGTATCACCATTCAGATAATTCATGCAAAGATACAGCAGTGTAGCAACAGCTGTCAAGTACTTAGCAAAAACCAACTTAAACGTTCTTGGTCACAAAGAAAAACTGGATTCTCCCAGTCCTGGGAACTTCCTAGAATCTTTCAAATTTCTTGCTGAATTTGAGGAAGCTACGTAACATCACTTGAATTATTCAAAATGAGTTCATAAACTTGATGGCCAATAAAGTTAGGGAATCTATTTATGGGAAAGTCAAGCAAGTTTGTTCCTTTTCTCTATTGTTTGATTCCACTCCAGAGGTTTCTCACAAAGAACAAGTATCCCTTATAGTTCGTTACTTGGATGTCGAGAAATTTTAAATAAAAGAGTCATGCCTTGGTTATTTTGAAATTGTGAAGCCAGATGCACAACATTATGAAGGACTTGTTCTGAAAACTCTTTAAAACATTGGACTAGACTTTAATCTGGGCACAGGTCAAACCTATGCTAACGCAGCCACAATGAGTGGCCGTCGGTCTGGCCTGCAGAAACCTCTCATATAAATAAATCCAAACATTTCTGAACTGTGATAATCACTCTCTCAACTTGGCAGCTCTTCATTCTGCTGAGATAGATCTAGCAATTGTCACCTTTTTTTGGACCTTTTCATGAATTGCTCAACTTTTTTTTCTAATTCACCCCAGAGATAGACCAAACTGAAAGCAACTGGAGCCGGGAGTCTAAAAAGGAGAGTAGAGCAAGGTGGTGCTAAAGAGAAGAAGCTGCGTCGTCAGTTTCCTTACATCTAAAGAGATTAAGCCCCTTTCGTGCTTTCTGCGAAATGATGAGAAACGGACGAAACTGATCACCCGATACATCGAAAGAGCAAAAGAAGGCAATGAATGCTATGGATTTCTTGTAGGCACAACAAAAGAAGAACGAAAAGACTTGATGGGGAGTTGAGTTCTGATGTAGGACTGTCAATAGAACAGCAATTCAAACGTGTTGCGACAGAAGTGCTGGACATACTTCATATGGAGATGAAGGGTAAATTCCAAAGGTTGCAAAACCATGTGGACATCTTAGGGTTTCTTCTTGAACCAAGACACCTGTTGAATTCTATTGATGATCACACACTGATGAAAAACTGTATGATGACATACAGGCAAATCACTTGTTCAATGATGTCATTGATGCACGAGCATTTCTCATAACCAAACTATTTTTCCACAATCATCAATTGACTTATTGATGAAGCTGACTTCGTATGATGGCAATGATGTGCGCATCAAACCACACAACCTCAAATCCAGAATACTCTTTAACTCAGGCCACTTCCGGGCCCCCATCTTTGAAGTCTGTTCTCAAACTCAGTTAATCAAAAAAGCTATATCAGGAGACACCAAGCCAGCGCAAAGGCAACATGGCTGTCAGTGAGATCAATAGGAACAGCATTTGATTTAGATGATATTTATGATGCCTTGCATACACAGGAACACTCTTCAACAATGAGCAGTGATTGAGATTTGTCAATGTGTCGCAGTATCTTGCCACTAAACAATGGAATTATTAGATTAAAAGAGTTGTATTGATTATTTTTGTTAATTTGTTATTGATCTATCTGTACTAATTTGAATTTAGACATTATTTCCATCTCATGATATTGTATGTAAAATCAGCATTCCCCCCCAATGCCAAGCCCCCGGGTTCCCTAATCACTAGGTACGCCTCTGAGCATGCATTAACAAACAGACAGATTGGTTGATTTAGATTTTTAGAAAGATAGATACATGATATAGATTGATGCATAGATGAATAAAATAAAAACAAACGTATAGGATTGGATCGTATTATTATCACTCTTACAGCACTTAGTTAAACATTTTAAATGAACGGTTACTAATTTTGTACCCATATAAACTGTTATACAGCGCTTTTTACTAAAAAACAATAGACATAAACTATTAACCTTGTCTACAATATTATAATGTAATCATGGTAACAGAAGACCGTGTGTCACCTATGGTCACTGAGGACTCTGTGATTTGTGACTTTGCACAAATATGCATGAATGTCATTAAATAATGATTAGCAGTCTAGCTGTACGAGTTTCTTGGGCCAGCTGACAATCTCACTCCCACCACAACTTCATATAATCAGCGAACTCATTCTAATCCCAGAGTACTTTGCCCCAAACTGGTGCGTAAAGCTGCAGGGGTTTCAAGCTCTGTGTTTGTGCTGCACCTCTTTGGCGGCCATTGTTTAAATAATGATAAAAATCTTCTTTACTAAAAGTATAATATCTGAACACACTGAAGTTAAATAATGATAAGTCTAGCTGTATTCACACAGAAGAGTGCAGTCTTAAACAATGAAGTTAAATAAATTCTAAGTCTTACTGTATTCACACAGTTAAACATGATAAGTCTAGCTGTATTCACACACATAAGTTAAATAATGATAAGTCTAGCTGTATTCACACACAAAAGTTAAATAATGATAAGTCTTACTGTATTCACACACAGAAGTTAAATAATGATAAGTCTAGCTGTATTCATACACAGAAGGTAAATAATGATAAGTATAGCTGTATTCACACACAAAAGTTAAATAATGATAAGTCTTACTGTATTCACACATAGAAGTTAAATAATGATAAGACTTACTGTGTTCACACACAGAAGTTAAATAATGATAAGTCTTACTGTATTCACACATAAAAGTTAAATAATGATAAGTATAGCTGTATTCACACACAGAAGTTAAACAATGATAAGTCTTACTGTACTCACACACAGAAGATAAACAATGATAAGTCTTACTGTATTCACACACAGAAGATAAAAATGATAAGTCTTACTGTATTCACACAGATGACCTGTTGATCCTGTTGAACATGAACTGCAGTGACCTGTGTATCTCTCACACTGACCATTACGACAACCAACCTCACACTCTGATGGATTGACATAAAAAAAAAGAAATGTTTTTTTTTTTAAAAATTATATTTGCTGCTAAAATGTTTGAAGTATATTGCATTATTTTCAGTCACGTACACATTAATCCAAGTTATAATGTGTACACATGTTTTTTTTTAATATCAATGTATTTTATTCTTAATGTGTCACTTGCAAATGTAATCATTTCCTGGTTACTGTATCCATGGCAACATAATAAAATCAACACCACTATTGTCAAATTGCATTACATGAGATGAGCTCTAGAAAAAAAAATTGCCCCCCCCTCACCCCCTTTGCAATAACGTCATCATTTTTTAAAATTTCTTTTCTTTACATTTTAAATACTTGATACTGTCAACAAGTTTGTAATGGATGTTAATTCTTTGATACGGTACTGTCCACAAGTTTGTAATTGATATGAACTCTTTTATACGGTACTATCCACAAGTTTGTAATTGATATTAACTCTTTGATACGGTACTGTCAACAAGTTTGTAATTGATATTAACTCTTTGATACGATACTGTCCACAAGTTTGTAATGGATGTTAACTCTTTGATACTATACTGTTCAAATCGTCAGTTTGAGATTTGGTCAGTATTTCGCTCACTCGCCAGTTCGGGGCACTCATATAGCACCATGGCTTTCATCCACTCGAACCATTCTCCTGCCCTTGTTATAGCCTGGAGAACAGTCATTGAGGATCACTATGGTGTTAGCAGGCAGGGCACCGTCCCGCAACCGCTCGTCTATTTGGACCCCTGCCTCACTTCTTTGCTTCATAAATACACAGAGACCCACATGGTCCGGCTAGATCTACGACAAATCGGGTTTGTGGGAAATAAATGTGGGCCCAGGAAAAACTCTTGTATGGACGTCCTTACTGACCACAGAAACATCAGTATAGGCCAATATATTCTCTAGAATAGGACCTGATTGACTCCACTGCCGCATTGTGTAGTGTTAGTGATCTCTAGTCGATTAGCACAATAGTTGGCAAGTGAGTATTCGGGGCTAGGTCGCACATAACCTGACTGGGAATATTAACCATAACACACAAATAGCACACAGACTAAATATGCGTACGTAAATATAACATATATAGATCTACTTATAAAAATAATATGTATAGCATATATTTAGGCCCACCTATAAAAATATTACCTTTGTCACATTTTTCTCCATGGTACCCATCAGTACAACCAATGTCACAGTATCCAGTTGATCTGTTACACATGCTCTCATTACAATGTTTTGAACAGACTGCACAGGGACATCATGTAAATACGTCAAGGATGCTATTTACCAATTGCATTCTTTTTGTTACTACAAAAATTATTGAATTTGCTCTTGAGTCTTATTTGATGATCATAGAGTCTAATGTCATCAAATTCTTATCCCCTTAAAATTCGTCCCATTATATTTATCACATGAAGTTCCCATGTCCACTGTCTCCAATCGAGTTATTTTAATGGTTTGGAAAAGTAAAGTGTAGAGTTATTGACTAGACACCACAATCGGAAGATATGAAGAATCTTGGCTACACAAGAGCCAATGCATTTTCTACATGATAATTTACATGCCACCATTGTCTTTGTATGACTAATAATGCTATTGATGTTTTAAGCATTTATCATGTCCAACATAACCATCAATAATAATGAAGTTCAAGCAATAACCTCATATTAAGGGGACCTGGCCTCGAGCATACGGTGATAAAACATGAACTTCGTGATATAAGGACAAAACATGAGCATCGTAATACAGGGACCAAAATTGAACATCAAATATTGGGATTCATCATGAAAATCGTTTTACGGGGATTTCCTTGGTAAAGACCAGTAAAGCCTTCTTTATACACCACATGCTTGACTGTTGCAAATACTCCTTTAGATTTAAAAATGTAAATGTCATTCTGTTTAATATATCCAGTGGAATATTGTCATAAAAAGTCAAAAACTAAACTTTGAGAGTGACTATGGCATGAAAATGACCATATAAAAACAGGAAATTAGTTGCTGATCAAGCAACATGGATAGAACAACTGACATCTCCACTAGAAATGGGTTACTGTCAAACAATAGTACTAAAAAAAAATAACTATGTTTATTTTGTTTAATTATAGTTTAAGATGATTTTAAAAAGTAATATAGATAATACAATAACTACCCAAATGCTTGTAATGTTGATTATGAAGGCTTGCAGAAAATCGTTTTACGGGATAAACTTACACAGTTAAAATATTAAAATACAAGTTAAGCGAATATAGTAAAATTGGAAAGACTAAAATAAATTAACTATAAAAAAGACTAATTTTTAGGAGTACTATAGTCCTTTGCAAATGCATAAAATAGCAACACAATTTAATTAACAAAAAAGAAAAAAGTGTAAAATATAAAAAACTTGTCATCCCTCAGCGTAGCATAAGCCACCCTATCAATATAATTACAGTAATTATTTTTTAAATAAACAATCAAACAAAATATATTTTATCATTCATTTTTAATTGGTCATCAAACATTGTGATATTTTTTTTAGTATCTTCTGTATATGTAATTCTCTATGTCGCCCAACCATGCGGGACACTACTCACACACACCGACTCTAACCCTCCTCCCGCACCCTTCCTTGCTCTCCAGGCATGCGCAACAGTGGTCTGTCTCATTGCTTCTGTCTTCAACAGGTGGGAGAGCAAAATAATTAAGCAATCTTTATTTAATACAATATAAATGATATAATTTGTGTGACGTGGTGGCTCAATGGCTAAGGAACTATTTTAGTTTATGCTATTTATTTTTTACGATGGCTATCCAGGTTTGATTCATCTCACAGACATTGGTTTTTTATGTAATTATTTTTTTTATAACTTTCCTTTTGATTTTTTTTTAATGAAAAGTAACAACAGCTAATTATATCTCTTTCAGGACTCTTTGACAGATTTTTATTGAAATAATTTATCCTTTAGGATGTTGTAAGGAAAGAGAAACAACAACTAATTAGATTTTTAATTTCGTTCATAACTTAAAAAAAATTATTTTCAAAGAAATAAGAAAACAACGCAAGTTGTCGAACGTTGTTGAATGTGAATACATCTTGCTGCAAACACGTAATCTATCTATCTATTGACTTGATATGTGGTATCCCACCTGGTTGGGCGATGAAGAGAATTATATGTATAGATTCTTAAATTTTCAGTTGATGAACATTATACCAGTGAATAATAAATTTCACTCAAGTTGAATATCTAGTTAGAGTTTATTTTATGTAAAGTTTATTCTGCAAGATATTGCTTGTATATTATAACAATTTTCTTTTTAAAATTCACTTCTCCAACTTAACGCTTATAAATCAAGTAACTCATAAAAAATAAAAAGATAACAGCATTCAAATTCTGAAATATACAATAAAATATTAAGCAAAATATAGCTTTCATTGACCATGATAAAGCCTACTTACCCCAGAAAGGAAAGTTTTTTAAAGCTATAACAGTTTTGCTTTCTTGTGCATCAGATTCTGATGAAACCTCATATTTATCAGCTTTATGTTGAAAAGAAGTATTTTAAAGGTTTGGTACAGCTTGAATACTGAGTCATTGCGCCTAAGTCATCATCTAAAATACTATGCAGTTGCTATAAAAACATCAGAATTATTTTTGTTTGAAAAGTAATAACAAAGTTGTATACAGTAGTACCTTGACATAAGAGTGCCCAACAGACCAGATTTTTGAGATATGAGTCGTCCGAGTGACGATGTTTGCTTTGAAATACGAAAAATTTTTATCTGAGAGATTCGGCCAGCTGTAGATGACCCACTTTACTGTGCCTCGGCGTCTCGCACTTTCCCATGCCTCAGTCAGTGTGCTTGTTTGCCTCACTGTCAAAGTATCTATGATAAGTTATATTTTGCTTAATATTTTATTGTATATTTCAGAATTTGAATGCGTTATCTTTTTATTTTTTATGAGTTACTTGATTTATAAGCGTTAAGCTGGAGAAGTGAATTTTAAAAGAAAATTGTTATAATATACAAGAATATTTGCAGAATAAGCTTTTCTTTATATAAAAAAATAAATCTAACTAGATATTCAACTTGAGTGAAATTTATTATTCACTGGTATAATGTTCATCAACTGAAAATTTAAGAATCTATACATAAATTCTCTTCATCGCCCAACCAGGTGGGAAACCATATATCTAGTCAATAGATATATGAATTAGTCGTGTTTGCAGCAAGATGTATTCAGCATTCAACAATTTCGACAACTTGCGTTGTTTTTATTATTTCTTTGAAAATAATTTTTTTTAAGTTATGAACAAAATTAAAAATCTAATTAGTTGTTGTTTCTCTTCCTTACAACATCCTAAAGGATAAAATTATTTCAATAAAAAAAATCTGTAAGAGTACTTGAAAGAGATATAATTAGTTGTTGTTACTTTTCATTCAAAAAAAACAAAAGGCAAAAGACTTAAAAAATAATTACATAAAAAAAAACCAATGTTGGGAGATCAATCAAACCTGGATAGCCAGCGTAAAAAAAAAAAGCAAAACCAAAATAGTTCACAACACAGCAAAGGCCACCATATTACACAAATTATATCATTTATATTGTATTAAATAAGAATTGTAACTAGTATTTGCTCTACCAGTTGAAGACAGAAGCAATGATACAGAACACTGTTGCGCATGCCTGCATACAAGGAAACAGGAGGAAGGTTAGGAGAGTCCATGTGTGCGTAATGTCACGTAATTTGGGTTACATAGAGAATTACATGATACAGAAGATATTAAAAAAAATATGTATTTTGATGACCAAGTAAAAATGCATGATAAAATATATTTTGTTTGATTGCTTATTTAAAAAATAATTACTGTAATTATATTGATGGGGTGGCTTATGCTACGCTGAAGGATGACAAGTTTTTTATATTTTACACTTACACTTTATTTGTTCCTTAAATTGTATTTGCTTTTTCCCCCATGCATTTTGCTAAAGGACTGAATACAGTAAGACTTATCATTGTGTGAATACAGTAAGACTTCATTGTTTATCTTCTGTGTGAATACAGTAAGACTTATCATTGATTATCTTCATTGATTATCTTCTGTGTGAATACAGTAAGACTTATCATTGTTTATCTTCTGTGTGTGAATACAGTAAGACTTATCATTGTTTATCTTCTGTGTGTGAATACAGTAAGACTTATCATTGTTATCTTCTGTGTGTGAATACAGTAAGACTTATCATTGTTTATCTTCTGTGTGTGAATACAGTAAGACTTATCATTGTTTATCTTCTGTGTGTGAATACAGTAAGACTTATCATTGTTTATCTTCTGTGTGTGAATACAGTAAGACTTATCATTGTTTATCTTCTGTGTGTGAATACAGCTAGACTTATCATTATTTAACTTATGTGTGTGAATACAGTAAGACTTATCATTATTTAACTTCTGTGTGTGAATACAGCTAGACTTATCATTATTTAACTTATGTGTGTGAATACAGTAAGACTTATCATTATTTAACTTCTGTGTACAAATACAGCTAGACTTATCATTATTTAAGTTATGTGTGCAAATACAGCTAGACTTATCATTATTTAACTTCTGTGTGTGAATACAGCTAGACTTATCATTATTTAAGTTATGTATGTGAATACAGTAAGACTTATCATTATTTAACTTCTGTGTGTGAATACAGCTAGACTTATCATTATTTAACTTATGTTTGTGAATACAGTAAGACTTATCATTATTTAACTTCTGTGTGTGAATACAGCTAGACTTATCATTATTTAAGTTATGTATGTGAATACAGTAAGACTTATCATTATTTAACTTCTGTGTGTGAATACAGCTAGACTTATCATTATTTAACTTATGTTTGTGAATACAGTAAGACTTATCATTATTTAAGTTATGTATGTGAATACAGTAAGACTTATCATTATTTAACTTCTGTGTACAAATACAGCTAGACTTATCATTATTTAAGTTATGTGTGCAAATACAGCTAGACTTATCATTATTTAACTTCTGTGTGTGAATACAGCTAGACTTATCATTATTTAAGTTATGTATGTGAATACAGTAAGACTTATCATTATTTAACTTCTGTGTGTGAATACAGTAAGACTTATCATTGTTTATCTTCTGTGTGTGAATACAGTAAGACTTATCATTGTTAATCTTCTGTGTGTGAATACAGTAAGACTTATCATTGTTTAACTTCTGTGTGTGAATACAGCTAGACTTATCATTATTTAACTTATGTGTGTGAATACAGTAAGACTTATCATTATTTAACTTCTGTGTGTGAATACAGCTAGACTTATCATTATTTAACTTATGTGTGTGAATACAGTAAGACTTACCATTATTTAACTTCTGTGTATAAATACAGCTAGACTTATCATTATTTAAGTTATGTGTGCAAATACAGCTAGACTTATCATTATTTAACGTCTGTGTGTGAATACAGCTAGACTTATCATTATTTAAGTTATGTATGTGAATACAGTAAGACTTATCATTATTTAACTTCTGTGTGCAAATACAGCTAGACTTATCATTATTTAACTTATGTTTGTGAATACAGTAAGACTTATCATTATTTAACTTCTGTGTGTGAATACAGCTAGACTTATCATTATTTAACTTATGTTTGTGAATACAGTAAGACTTATCATTATTTAACTTCTGTGTGTGAATACAGCTAGACTTATCATTATTTAACTTCTGTGTGTGAATACAGCTAGACTTATCATTATTTAAGTTATGTATGTGAATACAGTAAGACTTATCATTATTTAACTTCTGTGTACAAATACAGCTAGACTTATCATTATTTAAGTTATGTGTGCAAATACAGCTAGACTTATCATTATTTAACTTCTGTGTGTGAATACAGCTAGACTTATCATTATTTAAGTTATGTATGTGAATACAGTAAGACTTATCATTATTTAACTTCTGTGTGTGAATACAGCTAGACTTATCATTATTTAAGTTATGTGTGCAAATACAGCTAGACTTATCATTATTTAACTTCTGTGTGTGAATACAGCTAGACTTATCATTATTTAAGTTATGTATGTGAATACAGTAAGACTTATCATTATTTAACTTATGTTTGTGAATACAGTAAGACTTATCATTATTTAACTTCTGTGTGTGAATACAGCTAGACTTATCATTATTTAACTTCTGTGTGTGAATACAGCTAGACTTATCATTATTTAAGTTATGTATGTGAATACAGTAAGACTTATCATTATTTAACTTCTGTGTGTGAATACAGCTAGACTTATCATTATTTAACTTATGTGTGTGAATACAGTAAGACTTATCATTATTTAACTTCTGTGTGTGAATACAGCTAGACTTATCATTATTTAACTTCTGTGTGTGAATACAGCTAGACTTATCATTATTTAAGTTATGTGTGCAAATACAGCTAGACTTATCATTATTTAACTTCTGTGTGTGAATACAGCTAGACTTATCATTATTTAAGTTATGTATGTGAATACAGTAAGACTTATCATTATTTAACTTCTGTGTGTGAATACAGCTAGACTTATCATTATTTAACTTATGTTTGTGAATACAGTAAGACTTATCATTATTTAACTTCTGTGTACAAATACAGCTAGACTTATCATTATTTAACTTCTGTGTGCAAATACAGCTAGACTTATCATTATTTAACTTCTGTGTGCAAATACAGCTAGACTTATGATTATTTATCTTCTGTGTGCAAATACAGCTAGACTTATCATTATTTAACTTCTGTGTGCAAATACAGCTAGACTTATGATTATTTATCTTCTGTGTGCAAATACAGCTAGACTTATCATTATTTAACTTCTGTGTGCAAATACAGCTAGACTTATGATTATTTAACTTCTGTGTGATTGTTCAGATAGTTATACTTTTAAAAAGTAGCAAGCAATATTTTTTTTTAAAATTATCTACACTAAACAATGGCCGCTACAGTGAGGTGCAGAACGAACACAGGCTAGGGACCCCTACAGTTTGGACAGTTTGGGGCAAAGTACTCTGGATTATAATGAGTTCGTGATTAATAGTTGTGTGAGTGAGATTGTCAGTGGCCCAAGATTAACTCGCAACAGCCCTGACAAAACAGTATTTGCTGTTTAAACTTCATGATGGTTTTAATGACATTCATGCATATTTGTGCAAAGTCACAGTTCACATGGTCCTCTGTGACCATAGGTGACACACGGTCTTCTGTTACCTTGGTTACATTATAATATCATGCACAATAATAGTTTATGTCTATTGTTGTTGAGTAAAAAGCGTATAACAGTTATATACGTACAAAATTAGCAGCCGTTCATTTATGTTATAAGGGCTTTAAGAGTGATATTAATAAGATCCAATCTATACATTTGTTTTATTTTCTTCATCTATGCATCAATCTATATCATGTATCTATCTTTCTAAAAATCTAAATCAACCAATCTGTCTGTTTGTTGATGCATGGTCAGAGGCGTTCCTAGGGATTTGGGGGTCCGGGGGGGGCTTGGCATTTTGGGGGGGGGGGCCTGCAGTTTGACATACAATATCATGACATGAGATAATGTCTAAATTCAAATTAGTACAGTATATCAATAAAATTAACAAAAAATAATCAATTCAACTCTTTTAACGAATAACTCCATTGTTTAGTGACAAGATAATGCACATTGACAAATCTCAATTCATATTGCCTCACGTCGTGCGTTCTGTGCAGCAAAAGCATCTATAACATCATCTAAATCAACATTGTCTTGTATTTTTGACCTCACTGACATTAAAGCCATGCTGCTAAGTCTTTCTTGCGTCATTGTGATCCTGAGATAGTTTATGATTGACTTAGAGTTTTGAGAATGATCTCTCACATGATGCAATGAAAGTGGCCTGAGTTGGCAGTATTTGGAGGGAGGTTGCAAGGTTTGAGCACACATCATTACCATATAAAGCCAGTTTCCTCAATAAGTCAATTGGTGATTGTGGTACTGGTTTGTTGATGAAAAGTGATCGTGCATCAATGACATCATTGAACAAGTGATTTGCCTGTATGTCATCATACAAACAGGATAAAGTAACACAGTTTTTCATCAGTGTGTGATCATCAATAGAATTCAACAGGTGTCTTGGTTCAAGAAGAAACCCTAAGATGTCCACATGGTTTTGCAGTCTTTGGAATTTATCCTTCATCTCCATATGAAGTATATCCAGCACTACTGTCGCAACACGTTTGAATAGCTGTTCTATTGACAGTCCTACATCAGAACTCAACTCCCCATCAAGTCTTTTCGTTCTTCTTATTTTGTGCCTACAAGAAATCCATAGCATTCATTGCCTTCTTTTGCTCTTTCGATGGATCGGGTGATCAGTTTCGTCCGTTTCTCATCATTTCGCAGAAAGCATGAAAGGGTCTTAATCTCCTTAGATGTAAGGAAACTGACGACGCAGCTTCTTCTCCTTAGGACCACCTTGCACTACTCTCCTTTTTAGACTCCCGGCTCCAGTTGCTTTCAGTTTGGCCTATCTCTGGGGTGAATTAGAAAAAAAAGTTGAGCAATTCATGAAAAGTTCCAAAAAAGGTGACAATTGCTAGATCTTTCTAAGCAGAACGAAGAACTGCCAATTTGAGAGAGTGATTATCACAGTTCAGAAATGTTACGTTTGGATTTATTTCTATGAGAGGTTTCTGCAGGCCAGACCGACGGCCACTCATTGTGGCTGCGTTATCATAGGTTTGACCTGTGCCCAGATTAAAGTCTAGTCCAATGTTTTAAAGAGTTTTCAGAACAAGTCCTTCATAATGTTGTGCATCTGGCTTCACAATTTCAAAATAACCAAGGAATAACTCTTTTATTTAAAAATTATCGACATCCAAGTAACGAACTATAAGGGATACTTGTTCTTTGTGAGAAACATCTGGAGTGGAATCAAACATCAGAGAAAAGGAACAAACTTGCTTGACTTTCCCAAAAATAGATTCCCTAACTTTATTGGCCATCAAGTTTATGAACTCATTTTGAATAATTCAAGTGATGTTACGTAACTTCCTCAAATTCAGCAAGAAATTTGAAAGATTCTAGGAAGTTCCCAGGACTGGGAGAATCCAGTTTTTCTTTGTGGCCAAGTAAGTTTAAGTTGGTTTTTGCTAAGTACTTAACAGCTGTTGCTACACTGCTGTATCTTTGCATGAATTATCTGAATGGTGATACTTTTCTTCGCCATGTTCATGGTCTTCTTTGTTTTCAATGCTATTATAAGTTTCTTCTTAAAAAAAAACTTCAAAACTTTACTTGATTTTGTAGCCTCTTGTCTTTTTTCTATAAAGAATAGCATTCTTTACATTTCACAAATAAAAAATATACAAAAAATTGTGTATAGTTGTTTCATCCGCCATGATTAGATTTCGTCAGACGAATAGACATAAGTGTCGAACTATGACCCCTCTATTTATGTCTATGGACATATGAATTGTAGCATGGACAAAAAACGGAAGATAAAATGCCGTCAAGATAACATGTTATACAACAACCGAAACTATGTTTTGACAGTTTTACTAAACTTTTTACCAGATTTTATTTGCGTGATAATATACTTAATTTTGAAATCCTTAATCTGTGCGGAATACATGCAACAGTGTCACTAACTCAGTGGCGTCACTATGGTTGGTGTCACCCGATGCGGAAAATTCAGGTGTCACCCCCTCCCCTAAGACATCCACCATGAACAATGGTACATATTTCGAATTTTCCTGCACTAGACGATCTTGGCCTTAGAGAATTTACTTTAAAATGTTTAAGCGATAAAAACGATATTATTACTGACTGTATTTCAGAAAGATGTATATTACTTTAATTTAACTGAGTTTATAAACTACGTCTCCTATTTCATAAAACCACGTGACTACCTCCGTCCTTTTTTTAGCGCGTTTGCTAAAAATTCCAGATTGATCCGAGCAGCTTTGACTTAGATTCATTTACACGAACTCCAGACGCTCTGCATGATGGCACCCTGCGCTATTGCTCGAAGGTGACACCCTGTGCTACTGGTCATGTTTTTGACTATGATCGGTTATAAAAGTGACTATGCCGATTACTTTCTGCTATGAAATTTAGAATTGTTCATTTTGGTGTCACCCGGTGCGGCCCACACCTCCTGAGTGACGCCACTGCACTAACTTAAATAACAACGTGAATAACAAGATTACATGGCGGTGGCTTTATCTAAGTAGATAAAATGTAAATAGGATTCACGCCTAGCTAATAACTTTGAAAGTTCTTCATCAATTGCCTTGAAATTTACGCACAAAATTGCAGTAAATTAATAAACTGAATTAGAAACGAAATTGTTCTCAATACTTACTTTTACATTAAAGCAAGTGTCATAACTATTTGTATTATTAGTGTGTACTCACATACATCACAAATAAATGATATAAACTGCCAAGTCCGATTCATATACTTTATTTGACGATTACACAAAATATAATTTCAAAATATAAGTAAAATGAAACTATACACGGCAAGATACTTATTCAATGAAACATCACTGCTCTAACCTGTGTGCTGCCTATTTTTTGTCGAACTGCATGTCTGTTCTGTACCTCTCTGTTGTCCTCCTTTCTCTCCCTTATTGATTAACTCATCCCTGACCCAATGATCCATATTCTTGAAAATAAAATGTTTTAACCTACATTCTTGTAAATACATTGCTCTACCTAGAAACTTTGGGACACTGATTCTTTGTAATATTAATAGGATAAGAAAATGTATACGAAACCAGACAGTAGATAACTAGCTTATTACAACACTTGCCCGGCCATTCCTAAGTGTGTTATAAAAACATTACCGACTGTGGTCGTTACAGAAGGCTTAGTCACGCAGCGCGTGGCGGGTACAGCTAGTATTTAATATTTAGTGTTAAAATAAAAATTTAGGAAACTCGTTTGGGGATCCCCTCAAGCGGGGGCCCGGGAGAACATTCGAATTTGGACCCCCCTCCCCCCACCCTAGTTACGCCACTGCATGCTGAGATGTCTGCTCTGCCCTTCATTGTAATTTATTACACTGGCAATCTAGGTCAACCAACACATAGTATAACAGACAATTGACAGACATATGACATAAATACGTATAGTTTCTTATCTTCCACTAACAAAAACAACATCAACACACACTAAGAAACAAAAATTCTCTATATGTATACAAACACAATCAAAACAAAAATATAGACATTACGACATGCATGACATACACTCAACATATAACATACGTGGCATACACTCAACAAACGACATGCATATCATACACTCGACATATAACATACGCTCAACAAACGACATGCATGGCATACACTTGAAATACGACGTACCTGGCATACACTTGACATACGACGTACCTGACATACATTTGAAATACGACGTACCTGACATACATTTGAAATACGATGTACCTGACAAACACTTGAAATAAGACGTACATGACATTCGACGTAGTTATAGTCAAGCACCAACATTATTTAGTCTATCCCAGAATGTCAGAACTGTGCAGGAGACGGACACTGCGATCAAGATACAAGAACTTGTTCCAGTGGTTGTATAGAGGGCTATACCGGTTCAACTTGTTCTATAGGTAAGAGTTGTATAGAGGGCTATACCGGCTCCACTTGTTCTATAGGTAAGAGTTGTACAGAGGGCTATACCGGCTCACACTTTTTAGAGGAAGGTATTAGATAATTTATTGTAGTTTTTCTTTTGTTTCAGAGGAAGATAGCGTATATGCCCAGTGGCTTCTGTACCTTGCTGTGGTGCTTACATTGTTATTAACGGGGATGAGTGTCATGACCCGAATACACATGGAACAAAATCAAGATGAAGTATATGAAGATATCCAATAATGTACGTACTATATGGACTTTATTATCAAGCATCATTTTTGAGACCGCAATTATATACATGAAGGTCGTGAGTTCAAGTCCCGGTGAGTAAGGGCATTATTTGTTTCAGGTTACATTTATATATTAGTTTTATTGAATAGGATTACGGACTGATAGATCTCATCTTGGTTTTTTAAACTTCATTTTATATTGATCTCTTTTTCTATTTTGTTTTTCGTTATAGCACAAAGCAAGCTCCAACATCAAAGATCTTTTTTTGAATTATTGTTTCGGATCATTTTGTTGTACGAAATTTCATTTTTTTAAACTGTTATGTACAGTACCCTGTACAATGTATGATGTTTAGTGCAGTCAGGTCCGTAGCGTGCGGGCTCCCCTGCGTTTTGTCTGGCCCCCTCTGCTCATTAGCTCTACTTAGTAAAATGTATTACCTGCCCCCCCCCGCTATTGCCTGGCCCCTGTTGTAAAATGCCTGGCCCCTGCTGTAGAATTTTCACGCTACGGAACTGAGTGCAGTACTCTTACTGTGCAATGTTTGATGTTAATAGATGCAAATATATTGAAAATAAAACGTATTATATCAGTCAAATATTACATGCGTTTGAATTCCTTTTTATTTAGCCTATGTCCATATTTGTCTTACCCACCATTCGGTCACTTTCAAACATGACATTTGATATTTATTTCATTAATAAAAGTATGACAGCTTCATTGCACTCATCGCTCTAGCGATCACAGTGTTCTGTGCTGTACAACAAATAATGTTATGTTACTGTAAGTTTGGTAAAGGATGTATTCGTATTTTTTTTTTTCATTTCTTTCCTCCTTGATTATTTTTAATGTGACTTACAAATAAAAGCATATTATTTGATGTAGAATTGTAAAGATATGTAAAGAATAAACTATTTATGAATATCTGATTAAATATATCAACTTTTGCCTGATTTTGTTAGCGGAAAGAGTGGGGGAGAGAGAGCGAAAGCACCATATTTAGTCCGTGCTTAAGATATCAGTATTGTAGAGATTGTCTTTTTGGACAAATTTCATATATGCCCTTAAAATCATTTTAATCAATCCATTTCTGCGGCCATAACTTTTACACATGTAAATATTAACCCTTTTGCTTGAGATTAATGTATGTAGGCCTACTGCTGTGTTAGCTCAATTTCAATGGCTACTAGCAAATAATTAAAATAGCTATTTAGCTAAAAACTACATGCACCTAAATTCTACAATGTACTCTTATAAAAAAGATATTTTTTTATATTTTCATATATATCTTGTTAACTATTCTGTTAATATTTTTTTTAATCTGATTATAATAAAAACGAAATGACAATACTCACCAGAATCTTTCGCATTTCTTTAAGTACATTCTCCATTAAAATGGTAAAACTTGGTATAAGTGAGCAAACAATTCTCAAATAAAAAGGTATCAATTTGCTTTAAAAGAATTAAGAAGCCACAATTTCATGTATTGAGGTAGAATTATACCATTATAAATAACTGATAATAATTTATAACAATATAACTCATTATTTACACTATTCTAAAAAAAAACAGAAAAATTTCAGAATTAAACTTTTTATGGCCTTTAAATAAAAAAGGAAGGATTTTTAAATTCGTCAATTTAAATTTATAGTATTAACAGCTGAGTGAAGAGGAAAGCTGGTAGTGAGGTGAAAGTGCCTATTTTTTTTATTATAAAAAAGATAAGATTGGGGCCGTCCATAAAGTACGTCACGCTATTTTTGACGATTTTTGACCCCCCCCCTTTCCCCTTTGTCACAAAGTGTCACAAACCTCGGGACCCCCCCCCCCCCACAAAGTTCGTCACACTTTCGAAAACAATTTTTAATTAACAACTAATTAAAATTTAATCGAAAACATAAATCGCACTTCACTATTAAACTGCCTTAAAATATAAATATTTAAAGAACTATCATAATATTAAATGACTTTAATAGTAGAATAATTAATTGTAAACAGTTGTCTCAGTTATTATTTTAACAGTAAATCAATCAATTGAATTTTAAAAAAATTGCAAAAATTTATTTATTTATCATATAATAAACATCATTTATCTGCTACTATTCATTTACAATAACTTTGCAAATTCGATCATGTAAGCTGGTCTGCAAAGATGGACAATAAAGATCATATGGTTGCACTTTAAAAACTCCTGTTGATCTTGGCATAATGTCATCAAATTTGAGAGTTTGTGCCACAAACAATGAAGGAAATTTATGAGCATCTGCATATGCTCTTTCTGAAGCTGTGAGTCCATCAGTTGTTTTGGGAATGGATTTGGAGGAGGAAATAATCTCGAAGGTAACACTTTGAAAAATGAGCTCCGTACTTTGTCGCAACATTTTATGCCTTGACATTTCACAATTTGAGTGAAGTATTGGCTGGTGCGAACATGATGGTCAAGCCATTCCTTATCCTTCGACATCAGTTCTGCTGCATCCAATTCAGATTTCTCAGGGTTGATATATTCTGCAACTGTTGGAAATTGATCAACAATCACATGCGACCAGATTTCAGCTAAAGTTTCACCTGCAAACTTGAAATTTGTTCTTTCCAAATCCTCATTTATTGTTCTGCCCTGCAATCAAAGTGACTGCCATAATGTTCATTTGGCAATATGACACCAGACAGTTCTCTGCTAAATGGAGCCATTTGACGTTTCACGCGATTATAAACACTTCTTCCTGATGCACTGGTTGCAAGGAATAAGGCATCAAGATTATTTTAACGAAGTGATGAATTGCAACTTCAATTACTTTTTTGTATTATAATACAAATTCCAAATTTCTTGATCAGTGATATATTTATGCAGCAGACAACAAAGAAATAATAACACTTCTGGTAAGGCCACAACAGTATATTAGCGCTCCTAACTAGCATGAGGAATTGTGAACAACACATTGAAAAGATATGCATCTCATGCCATTTTGACATAAAACTAATTCAAGTGTTTCACAAAATTTTTGAAAATTATTTTTAAAACTATTAAGTTTTACTAAAAAAAAAAATAAAAAAATTAAATTAGAAAGAAAATTTAAAATATATAAAAATTGTGACGTCACACTTGGCCCTCCCCCCTCCCCGGTCACAAACTGTCACACTTTATTATACCCCCTCCCCCTATTGGAGCGTGACGTACTTTATGGACGGCCCCATTTGCATGTTGCATAGAAGTTTGACTTTTTTTTTTCATTGAAAATAATGAAATCTCAGAAAAGTGAACAAATTGATCACACCATTTTATCCATAACAGTAGTAGTACGCCTACCTACGTCCCTAGTCTAACTCTAAACAAAAGTTTCAATCTAATAACTGACTACACTGGGTAACAGCCAAAAAATCGTCAGTTGTTTCTCAAATGATTTAGACTAATTTTGGTGTTCTGAGTCCGAATATCACATTTATTTTGTTCTGTCAGGTCAACTTCTTGAGATACAACCATACCTGACGAGCTATACGTATTCTAATAACTGGGGTTTTGAGTTCAATCATTTCTCTAAATTAGTTGCATAAAAATTAGCAGCAAAATAATCACAATTATAAAAACAGAGATAATTATATTTTATTTATAAATCATCAATCTGGATTATCACTTGATTATATTTAATGCATCAGCACTTGATTTGGATAAATAAGCCAATCAAATTGATTCTAAATTTCACTGGCTTACACTCAGTTGCATCATGCTATTACTTTCAGTTTATTGATATGGCTTCAGCGCGACGGTCATATGCAGGAATGATCCTGACGTTTTCTGCTACATCTGCGGAGAATACACGCTGTCAACGGACAGGAAGAACATCACAAGATTTGTGAAGCACGCCTACCAGGGTTACTTTGAAGTCAAGATGAGTGACCAAGATAAGTCCTGGGCACCGCACACGGTATGCAAGATTGTTCGTGAAGCAAATAATTCAGTTGCAATTTCTATACTTGCCGACGAGACAATATAATTTCAGGCGTTGAGCAGATGTCACTTGGTGTTGGATTTGTCAAATTTTACTGAGTAGAGCAAACAAGCAGAGGGGCCCGACAAAACGCAGGGAGGGTCAAGCTCCACTGCCTTCCCCCCGCACGCCACAGGCCTGATTTGATGACAAATTTTGTTGGTCAAAGATAAGACGGATGTTCTACAATGGCAGGTAAAGAAGGAGCAGTCCAAGCAATAATTCGAAAAAAAAGACCCAAAAGCAGCAATTGTACATTGCAGTTCACATATATTAAATCTTGTCCGTGAATCCTGTACGAAACACAAAAGGAAATATTAAGTCAATTATAGTTTTTTTATGAGAAATTAATCAGCGAAGAAAACTAATTCCAAATATTCCTTTGCTATGTGAAACTAGATGAACACATAAATATAAAAGGTTGCGGATTTTCGCTGAAAATGTGACAGAAATTGTTAAACAACTGGAATATTTAGAACAATCTGGAAAAAGCAAGCAAGTTGCACATTAGTTACTTTCTGCTGTTTGGTTTGGGGTACATTTGTTGTTTGTTTAGTTATTATACTTTAATGTAATAAACTTTCAGGAAATTTAGTTCAGTTTTATTGTAACAACTTTATGACATTTTTTTCAAAATGTGTGTGTGGGAAGGGGGGGGGGGCAAATGTCCCCCCTTATATGACATTTTTTTCAAAATGTAGGGGGGGGGCAAATGCCCTTGAATACGCCCATGACTGGGCAACACATAGTTCGACCTATGTGTCCAGTATTCATTTTTACCGCGGCAAACCTGCAATGCCGCCTGGGACCCTCTTGCAGCACATGCGCACTGCGCAAACCGGTTGTGGAGTTCTGCAGTAAAATATAATTATTTAGAGTTTAGACTAAGGCTAGTCCATTAATTACATCAACAACTAAGGGGGGAGGGGTGGAGGAAGCGGGTCCAAAACCGCGAGAAACATTATCAATGAATTTCGGTAATTTTTGAAGGTAAAATAAATTATCCGATCAATGAAATAAATGTACATCAGTAACTTTGCGTTTGCCTCATTTGTGCAGTACTTGAAAAAGTGTGAAATAAAACAAAAAATGGTTAGTGATGGTCTGTTGGTGTCAAATTGCAGAGGAGAAGGCTAGGACAATGACTGGCCTATATACTGTGTTAATTTCAATTCAGTGCTCGTCCATTAACAGCGTCAACAAATTTTAACTTATTTTAGACATCCAACCCTTTTCAACAAGTTTAAAACTTTCGGTGACACACCCAGTAAAATTACGTCAATTTCTATATAAGGGGCTGTCCATTAATAATGTCAACAAAATAGTGGGGGGTGGGGAGAAAAGTTGACGTCAACAATGTTACTTTTTTTAGGAAAAGGAACTAAAAGAAAAATAAAATAAGGTTGATGAGCTAGAAAATAAACTGCAAAGAAAGAAATATGAACAAGAAAAAGCTATATATACCGAAAAAAGAAACTTTAGCTCAAATTTGTGCTGAAAATCCTGACGTCAGCAGTAAACTGAAGATCCGACAAAAAGCTGGTCGATCCACAACTGAAGAAGATCAGCTGCTCCTTTTAAAAACCATTGTTGCATTGTATGGGTCTGCTGCTCACGACAAAAGACAGCGTTATGTATCGTAGTGTTAGAAATTCTCGACGATTTGCCAGAACAATTAAAGATTTAAGGTTTTCAAATAAGTAGAGGTGCTGTTTCGGCTCTTGCCAAAACGAAGTTTATCATCTGAAGGCGAACTCATGTAACAACTGTACCCGTGAAGTTAATTCGAGCACAAAATGATTTACACTCAAAACACATTGATGGTAGATTTTGTACATCTACTTTGAATCACCTAGAGCAGTGGTCGGCAAAGTGCTGCTCCGGAGCCGCATGTGGCTCTTTGGCTCCTTAAGTGCGGCTCTGGCATTTAGTTTTATTTAGTATACAACTTATTTAGTGTACAACTTATTTCGTGTAATAAAAGTTTACTAAACAAGCAGAGATGGCTCCCAATTTTTTTTTAATTGTTGTAATGTTCATATTTGGCTCTTTGGCTAAGTTTGCCGACCACTGACCTAGAGGAAGTGGCTTCTTTGTTGGGACCAAAAGTAGTATGCTTCATCAGTCAAGATGACAGAGTACCCTTTGGATTAACTGCAGCTAACAAGCAAGCTCCACTTTTAATGCATGTCGTTTACCGCAATACCGCGTTACATTCCTCATCACGACTGGGTAGGCTACTTGAATTGGAAGAATTTGACATAGCTACAAAGATCCAAGCAACAAGTTGATCAAACCGATTCTTATATATGTGGATGGTGTACGTGATGAAAATCCAAGATATCAAAAAGTTATTGATGTGGCCATTCATCATTTTGTAAAGCAGAACATTGATGCACTGTTTGTAGCAACGAATGCGCCTGGTAGAAGTGCGTTTAATCCAGTAGAAAGGCGAATGGCTCCTCTTAGTCGAGAACTGTCGAGACTAATTTTGCCACATAAACATTTTGGAAGCCTCGTGGACATATGTCGAACAATTGATGAAGAGTTGAAAAAATTAAACTTCAAATATGCTGGCGAAACATTGACAGAAATATGGAAGCAAGTAAGCATGGGCAATTTTCCAACAGTGGCAGAGTATATTGTGCCTGAAAAGTCTGAGCTTGAAGTTGAAAATTTTATAATCAAAGATCAAGTTTGATGCCAAAACCATGTAAGAACAAGTCAGTACTTTCTACAAATTGTCAAATGTTATGATTTAATTTCTTGCCAACCGATTAGAAGATCGTACTTTGATATTATTGCTGATAGATTTAACCCCCCCCCCAACTAAATCCAATCTGCCAAACTATTGAGGGCCTTAAAGCACCAGAAATATCTGATATAAACTCACATAGATTTCCATCTCTTTTCTTCAATCAGTCTGTGAACGTTGAAAACATATTACCTCGATCGGCAAAAGCATTCAAAATTCTTCCATATGATATGTATTGTCTATCTATTCGGTTGCTATTGTTTGAACGGATCTGTAAAATCTGTTACCTTTATGTTGCTTCGCAAGCTATGTTAAAGAAGCACGTTCAACACACCAACAATGTATGCCTGGGCCCAGTCAAATACTACATGCACCACAACAGCAAAGAACTGTCCTATGTGAGTGGTTGCCAAAAGACAGAGAGAGCTCATGTCAATTATTGCTCATGGGGAGATGCTAAGTGCAGAGTGGCTAGATGAAGAACAAGTAAAAATTAAGCCTGTAAAAACAGGACGTTTTAGAGCATTTTCTTGCATAGAGAGGGAAGTAAGTCATGTTTAATAACTGTTTAAAAAATAATGATTACGCCCCTTTGTTTAGCTTATAATCTATATATATTATATAAGCCCCTTAGGAGCCCTGAAGCCCGGCCCTGAGAGATCCTATCGCGAAATGATGTACACATGGCAGGCCAAGATCTACAAAATGATATATACATCATGGGTCTAGGACTTATGGTTGCTGAGATCTAGGGCGCTCCTTTGTTAATATAGCTTATATAGTAAAAAACGGTACTTTATAAGCCCCCTTTTACGGCCCTCAGAGGTCAGATCGCGAAATGGACTTTTGATGGGTGATGACGGACAGACAGACAGACAGACAAAACGGGGACAACAGAGCATTTTTTTTTCGAAAAGGCTCTAAAAAGTTGAGTTGTCTGGTGTTTCGGTTCCACAAGAAATTTTTCAGCCAGAACCTAAGCCAATAATAACAATTGAGGAACATTTGACAACTCCATGGGAAGATATAGATGCTAGGATATAAGATTTGGATTAGTTTGTAAAAAAATATGTAAATAAATTAGAAAAGTATTTATAGTTTAACTTTTTAATATCTTTTCAGCTTGATCATGTCGTTGTAAATATTTAAAACGTTTTTAAAGTGTTATATTAATTTGAAATATGTTCATAATTTAAAGGTGTAATGTGTATACATTTTTGTAAACCTCATAATCTCTTTTCTACTTAGAGTAAGCCTTGGCTTTGTAGTTATAAATTGGAAATATTTTCATAAGCTAAAAGTTTATTTAAAAAAATTTTCTAAACATTTTACTTTTATTCACTTTTTTTGTAGTTGTAAACTAGTCTATTTAAAATATTGTTTTTTGGTGTTGTTGTTTTTTTTTGGTTGTTTTTTTTTTGGTTGGGGGGGGGGTCTCTAGAAGTTTGACAAGTTGTTGACAAGGGGGAGGGTGGGGGGTAAAAATCGCCAAACATTTGTTGAGATAATTAATGGACAGCCCCCAAATTAACTTGTAAAATAAAAAAAGAAAAGAAAATTTCCTCCTCCATAATATAAAGTTAAATAATAGGCTACACTTCAAACTGCCCCCAGTTGTAATTATTGAAATTTAGTTTGTCTAATTTAACCAAATCTGCGAGTTTCCTTCTTTAAACATAAACTGAAACCTCAAATAATATTTTTTATTTTTCAAAATGGGGCCTTAAATTTTTGTTGGTTTAGGGCCCTTAAAATTGTAAATCCGGCTCTGCACACAAGACCCTGTCATGCTAGCAGTGGCAGCATACGAAAAAAAATGAAAATGAAGTTCTTATTTTTAAAGATAGGAATTGTTGACGTTAAAATATCTTCATACCCCCCTCCCCTCTATGTCAATCACTGTCAAACATTCTTTGCCGTAACTACTGGACGATGCATAAGTTCGCTTTCTCTTAAGTTTATAATGTATGTCGTGTTTATAATGTATGTCGTGTTTATAATGTATGTCGTGTTTATAATGTATGTCGTGTTAATAATGTATGTCGTGTTTATAATGTATGTCGTGTTTATAATGTATGTCGTGTTTTGGGAAATTGTAAATCAGTATCACTAGCTTCTCCAGTTTCAATAGTTTTGAAATTTTATTAACATTTGTCTGTTCTCAATGATAATGGACTATTTTAAAACTTAAGTCAATAAATTAAAATATTGTAGACAACGTACGTCAACGAAGATAATTACTTAAAAAAAAATTATAAGGGATAAAATGCAGAAAGGGTTACAAGTTTTATGGCATCGGGGGCAGCGCTGGATTGATATTGTGAAAGAGAAGCGATTGAAGTAAAACAAGCAATTAAGCCTGTTCCATTCTGGACACAGGACGTGTTAGCGCATTTTCATGTTATGTATCAGTACGTTTGTTAGCTTTCAGTAAATATTTGTAAATTTTGGAAATGTTTATAAATTCAATTGTGTAATGCATATATCTGTAAAAAAATTATAAAGACGTTTCTTTATATTTGAAGGAAAAAAATTATTGTCTCTTTAAATCTAACTACAAGTGGTTTGTGGTTACTGAAATAGGACTCATAATTGATCCTCTCCCTCCCTCCCTCCCTCATTTCCTCTCTCCCTCCCTGCCCCCTCTCTTTAGCTCTCTCTCCCTCCCCCTCTTTCTTTATCTCTCCCCTCCCTCTCTCCCCTCCCTCCCCTCTATCTCCCTCCCTACTCCCTCCCTTCCTTTCTCTCTCCTTCCTCCCTTTCTCTCTCCCTCTCTCTCTCCAACCTCCCTCTCCCTCCTCCCCCTTTATCTCCATCCCTACCTCTCTCCCTCCCTCCCTCCTTCTATCCCCTCCCTGCCCCCTCCTTCCCTCTCCCTCCTGCCCCTCTCTTTATCTCTCTCCCCCTCCCTCTCTCTGTACAATTAAACGTCAAATTACGCTTCTTAAATAAACAGAAAACCTTATTTTAATCCCAGGCAAAGCCAGGTACTTGCAGCATGAAAAAAAAACAACAACAATATTTTTTTTTTCCGTCCCTAACCCTTTCTTCTCCGTCCGTTCAATTACACATTCACTTGGTGCGCGATACAGGAATTCCCTGTGCATTGATACAATTTGAATGCAATAACATTTAAAGCACCCGCGCGCAAGTTCATCATCGGGAAATGACGTCACAGAGGATTTTTATTTATAGTGAAGGCGATCCCATACCGTGAATACTTTAATATAGTAAAATACTAAAATAATGAATTACAATTAAACTACCCATTGAGATTGTATTAATAATGTTAATAATTTCACAGAAACATTTTAATTAACGTATTTCGGTTTATTAAAGTGCACCTTTAATTTTAATCTTCTGAATACATAAAACGATAGGTAAATAGATATGACCATAGATATATAAGACTAGATCGCTTATCCTTATTTAATAGAGACCGAAAACGTGTTGTATTCGAGACCGCTACTTTAAAAAAGAAAGAGTACAATTCTGTACAGTTCTTTATTTTTATAAGAAAAGATTTCCTTCCTTTTAATAAAAAAATCCCCATTCATACTAGAGGTTGGCGCTTTTAAAATCTACTGATGTGTCCGAAAAATTATATTTGACGGTTAGTAATAATATAATCAAACAACCGGGTACACAACACGAAGGCATTTTATTCAAAGTTAATTGAAAAAAAAGTTTTTGAAAATTTGTCAAGGAAAAAGAATGCAAAATGTCTTCTGCTATTTATTTCGGTTACTTAAGGTTTCTATGCGTACTACGACATCATAGTTGCAAAGAATTTGTAAAAATATATAAGTTATACAGAATTGTACTCTTCTCTTTTTAAAGTTATGGTCCGCACAATATATATCTATGCATAGCCCATAAGCGATCTAGTCTTATATATCTATGGATATGACTATTGATTTCACCATGTTTACAATTGGAGTTTCCGGAAGTTACCCCTCTTTTAAAAATGTATCATCAGGAAACGACGTCACAGAAGAGTTTTATTTATGGCGCCGTCGAGATTACTTTTAATTTAGTAAAATACTAAAATAAAAATAATTTATTACAATTAAACTACCCATCGAGATGAAACGAATCATGTCCTATAACCTTCCCCATGTAATTATGTGTACGTGTACCAAATTTCACGTTATTTGGTTGTCTGGATCTTGAGTTGTAAGGGAACAGACAGACAGACAGACAGCAAATGCCTCTTATAAGTATAGAGATACCGATAAGGTCGTTAGAGGGAACGAATGGACACATCAACAGACATAGATCTGTTGTACTTGCATACGTCATTTCTGTGGGCGCCCATCTCTCTACTATAAAATTAGATAACAAAACTCAAATTCATCTCCCTCTAACTATATCACAAAGTTTTTTCCTACATACTCCATTTGCGAGGAAAATTTAATGATATTATAATACAACTTTTATTGTTTACTTGGTTTTACCCCCATCAGCTACTACCACATTCCCGATTAAAAAATGATGATAGCGAAAACCAACTTCCTCACCCCCACCATAAGCATCTCTATTTAATCAAAGGTGAAAGGTCCTTGAAAACCCCTAAAATGGGAGGCAGGCTACAAGGGCTCCGTTTCAGAAATTCGATCATAAAAGGATCTCCGTGAATACAAACAAACCGTTTGAGAGCCACTAGCGTATTAAAATTGTAAAGAAAATCACGTTCTACTGTAGTATATATTACTCTTACTTAATCACGTTCTACTGTAACCCATATTACTCTTACTTAATCACGTTCTACTGTAGCCCATATTACTCTTACTTAATCACGTTCTACTGTAGCCCATATTATCTTACTTAATCACGTTCTACTGTAGCCCATATTAATCTTACTTAATCACGTTCTACTGTAGAACATATTGTTCTTACTTAATCACGTTCTACTGTAGCCCATATTGTTCTTACTTAATTACGTTCTACTATAGCCCATATTGTTCTTACTTAATTACGTTCTACTATAGCCCATATTACTCTTATTTAATCACATTCTACTGTAGCCCATATTACTCTTACTTAATCGTTCTACTGTAGCCCATATTAATCTTACTTAATCACGTTCTACTGTAGAACATATTGTTCTTACTTACTTAATTACGTTCTACTGTAGCCCATATTGTTCTTACTTAATTACGTTCTACTGTAGCCCATATTGTTCTTACTTAATTACGTTCTACTATAGCCCATATTACTCTTATTTAATTACATTCTACTGTAGCCCATATTACTCTTACTTAATCACGTTCTACTGTAGCCCATATTACTCTTACTTAATCACGTTCTACTGTAGCCATATTACTCTTACTTAATCACGTTCTACTGTAGCCCATATTACTATTACTTAATCACGTTCTACTGTAGCCCATATTACTCTTACTTAATCACGTTCTACTGTAGCCCATATTACTCTTACTTAATCACGTTCTACTGTAGCCCATATTACTCTTACTTAATCACGTTCTACTGTAGCCCATATTACCCTTACTTAATCACGTTCTACTGTAGCCCATATTACTCTTACTTAATCACGTTCTACTGTAGCCCATATTACTCTTACTTAATCACGTTCTACTGTAGCCCATATTACTCCTTACTTAATCACGTTCTACTGTAGCCCATATTACTCTTACTTAATCACGTTCTACTGTAGCCCATATTAATCTTACTTAATCACGTTCTACTGTAGAACATATTGTTCTTACTTATTCACGTGTAATCTGTTGAATCCGTGATAACTGAAGAGTTACCTTTGCGTCTTTGAGATAATCTGACAGACCAAAAGATCCCAGTTCCTTGCCGAGTGGATTGACATCCATATCAACAGTGTGGTTGATTAACATAGATCACAGAGCCAACTTTACTATCCTGAAACATTGTCGTGTTTGGATACAGAACTTTAAGCTATATCATGAGTGAAATATATTAAAAATAACTTTTTTTGGTTTCTGGTGCATTAATGACTTGTATAATCAAGTGTGCTCGATCCAATAATCGTGGTTTCAAGTCGTTAGACATAGTGCATACAAATGTGGGAGAAAACAACAACAACAACAGTATCACAAAGAAGGTCATATTTTAGAGGCTATAGGATTGGGTACAAGTCGTAAATTTAATGTCTTTTTTTACACCAAAAAGTTATCAAGTTTAGGGCAAGTGTAATGTCAACAACATTGACAGCTGTCATTTCCCGATGTGAATAAAGGTTTTATACACACTTTTGTAATATTTGTGACTTTAAAAAATAAATCTATTGAATAGCCTTTACCTAAGAAACGTTCTGTATTGGGATTGATTTTTTAAACGTATTAAGTTGACCTTGTTTCATATCTCAGATACATTCTGTATTAGCACTGATTCACTAAACTCAGAAAAATTAAATCTATTTAGTAGTCTATTTACTTCGAATACATTCTGTATTGGCACTGATTCACTAAACTCTGAAATAATTAAATCTATTGAGTAGTCTATTTACCTCAGATACATTCTGTATTAGCACTGATTCACTAAACTCAGGAGGAAACTCATTCACTGGCAGTATTTCAAGCGTCAATTGGTGTGTCTGGAATCAGACAAAAAAAAATTAAAAAGCGAAGAGTCTGTCCTCAAATCCACTAACCAGTTACCCCCCCAAACACATTATCATTTGACTATATACGAGCAGGTCTGATGGGAGGAGACCGCAGTAAAAATAAGAATGAAGAAACATTTTGAACTTCTGGTCACAATCAGGGATAGACAAAATTTAACTAAAAAGTCTAAAACTAAAAATGTAACTCTTTTATTATTATTATTTTTTTTAATTTTTAAATATTTGTTAAAAATTAAAGAAAAATTAATTAATTGCAAAATTTATTGAATCATGCATTGTCATGGAGCAAAAACATCTATGCAAAATTTCAAGAAAATCTATCCAAAATAAGTGCCTCGAAAATCGATTGAAAAAAATTTTCCCAAATAAATAAACAGAAGTTTTGAGTTAAGAAAACGTTTATAGTAATAATAATAATAAAAGAGTTACATTTTTAGTTTGTGACTTTTTAGTTACAAAAAAAAACAATTATAAAATCACAAAAAAAACAGTGTACAAGGGCTTCTTAAACTTTTGTAATTCACGACCCCATTTATGATTGCGAGTTTCTTACCCCTATACAAATATAAAAGAAAAATAAATTAGTATTTTTTTTAATGATTTATTTATTAGGTTAAATTGTATTTTTAGCGACCCCAGAATTTTGCTACGCGACCCCAAATGGGGTCGCGACATAAAGAAGCCCATGTACAGTAATTATTTTTTACGTTTTAAGAGATGATAGAATATGTAATACGTAACATCCAGAAGTAACATCCAGACGGGCCGTATTTTACTTATTTCTGTCATAAAAGACGTCAGTGGTAAAAAAAAAAGTAATATTAAAATAAAATCAAAATGATCTTAAAATAACCTTTATATCTTTGTTGGAATGTGCTGACAGTTTACACATTAGACTTAGGGTAAGTCTACTCAACTTGATACCCTGGGGTATACAGAGAAAAACAAACAACAATGTAAAAGTATTACATACAAAAAGTTAGTAATATCAAGATGTCTATCTGGTATCATCTACAGTTCCGAACGCCTTTAAAAAATCTTATATCAGTTTGTAATGGATTAGTGTGTAGTGATTAGACGGGGGTGTCGATTTAAGCAGGTGTCGGTATATTGACCTAGCAACAAACCTTCAGACACCGAGATAATAACTGGGAATAATAATTATGTTTAATAATTATAAGTAATAATTTAATAAAATATTTTAGAATAACTTTAGAGCTTAAAGCTATTTTAAAGTAAATTTTTTTTATTAGAACAAGTACCGACAAACCTCGGTTTACGAGCATAGTAATTCATATATCTAGGCAGATTAATCGAGACTCTATTGATTAGTTCCAGTAAACTAAATAACTCTTAGGCATAGTAATGAATACTTTTTTTATAATATTTTTTTAAGTTATATGAAGCGATTAAAATTAAATAACTGAGTAGGATTATTTCACTGTTACTAACAGAATCGATGCTTGCTGTTGGATTATCTCAAGCTGTTTCTTTTTTTAGTAGCGTGAACATGGAACTTACCAGTGACAAGAGGTTTTGTCTTCTGTGTGAGAATTTCGCTGGAATTTGGCATAGAAAACAGTGCTGAGCAGATTCATCGCTCACACTTTAACGCTTTACTGCTTTATTCGTTTAAATAAAGTATTGTATTTCCAACATTCATGCTTCCCTAAATTAGATCTAAAGCAAGTGATTTCTCACTTTTTTCTTTATGTTAGGCTATCAGGACACAGTCACAATAGTGAAAACACTTTAGTAAACTAATTTATATGTGTTGACTCTACAAGTGGTGAGACCGAGTATGGGAGGGAAACAACCGTTAGCTCAGTTTATTACTTAAATCAGAACTGACGTGCTACTTACACTGCGAAAATCTCGCTACACTATCCAGTTAAATTTATTTGAACACATCTTGCTCGTCCTGCGAGGCGTTGCTACTATATCATTGTTTTAAAATTGTCCCGTCTTGCGAAACACTTGTAATGTAGACCAAAACAAGCTCTAAGCATAAGAGGTTTGACTGTACTTTATAGCTAAGGGCGCTTTATTAGGACCGCTGTCAGAAAATCTACGCCCCTTGAGAAAAATATAGAAAAACGACCTAACCCTTTTATTCGGCCCTCAAGTTGTCACGTTTGATACACACAAAGACCTACAAAATGAATATACATCAAATTAAATACAAAAAACATATACGGTACTTAATAAACAAAACAATAAAAATTTTGACAACATACAACAAAAAATACAACAACAGAATACAACAAAAACATACAACAACAAATACAACAAAAAATACAAAAACAAATACAACAAAAAACTGTCAAAAAATCAAACAAAAAAAATAACTACAACAAAAATACAACAAAAAATAAAAACTTGAAAGAGCCTCCACCCTCTCCCAGGGTTCGAGATCCCGGATAAGTGATCGCGTCACTATATAGGACCGTTTGTTAAGAAGAGGTGTCATTTTGGAAAAGGCTTTTGGAAAATTTATTTTCAGTTTAACTTTTCTGGTGGGTTTTCAGCTGGTTTAAAACATCTGGTAACATTGGCACGTTATGACAATCGGCCGTCATTGAGAAGTCAGTGTTACTTTTCTTTTATTACAGAATTAATTTACATTGTTCATAATTTTAAGAATTATAAAACATGATTTATTTATTCCTTTAAAAAAAAAAATTTTTTAGATCCAATGGGGACACCCCCACCCCCAAGCGCAAATGACGCCTTTGTCCCCCACGAGACCATATTTCGTTTTGCATGAGGGTAGGCCTACTTGAACGGTAATTTGCATGACTCACTAATTCAGTAATAAATTACAGAGTCAATAGTTAGCTATATTTTTTTAATCCAATAGAATGTAAGGCCTATACATTATAGTTTAAAAAAGGTTAATTATCTCCCATGGGTCATATCATTACCTCCCATGGGTCATATCATTACCTCCCATGACATATCATATCAAATAAACAGATTGGGAAAATCCCTTGTCACGAGTTGACAACAAAAAATTTAAACGTTTACTTACGTAATGGTCAAATATGGCTTCCAGGTCTGGTTGTTGGTCGACCACCATCTCGTACACATTGCCAACTTTTTTAAGTATGAAATAGGAACTGAGATGATTCCATATGGAGCCGTCTACTAGCCCAGATCTAAGCAGCGCCATTTCCCACTTGTCAGAACCAGTTGCGTTAATGGAGATTATAGTTGTACCTTTCAATAAAAAAAAAAATTTTTGTTTTGTTTTTTGCATATTTTATTCTTAATTTATTTTTTTTTATAATTTAATATAATCAAGTCTAAAAATAAAGGGTTTTAAATAATGACCTAATTTTATAGTTATAATCTTCCAATTTTAAGTCAAATTTATTGAATCGGTGACCATATTAAATTTAACTTTTTCTTTAATTTTTGGTAAAAATAATTTCGTGAGTTGACTTTCATCCAAAAATTGCAAACAACTTTTTTTTAATAAAAACAAAATAATTATAACATGAACACATAACATTTTAAATAAGTGACCAACTTTTCACAATTTTTTTCTTCATTTTTGGTCAGAATTTCACTTGGCAAAGTACACCATATTTTATTAATGTTTAATTAATTTATTATACGGCAAAAATGCGAATATTCGTGTGTTGACAGTCATTCCTTTAAAATTGGAGTTTTGTCATTTGTTATTAATAGTGTTTTTTTTAAATTCGGGAAGCGCATAAACAAAAGCTCGTCACCACTTTATTCAGTATTAATTTCAATTTTTTGTTTCATTGAAATACCCAAAGGAGGTAACACATTTCTGATGGTAAGATTTGTCATTCGTACATTAATGCGATTGTCGCATTTTATTTTTTAATTACATGAATGCTTAGATACAACTCTATTGTTAAATCTTTTATACGATTTATAAGGTGCTATGAAGGATACATTTTTTTATGTATAGTAGTTTTTAATGACCCAAGTTTAACTCTTTTCTTGAAGTTTTGCAATTCTAGAATTTGTAGAACTGTCATAATCGTAAAACTATCTTCTTCTTTTTTTTTTTACAAGGACGATACACATTTTTTTATTAAATGAAACAAAAATAGTTTCGTGATAAAATGAAGTCTGTTGTTTTTAAAACTTACCCGGATCTGTTGTTTCTTCTAACAATATTGTATTGTTGGGGATAAATGGCAGCGGAGAACATGCATTGTTACCTAAAAACACAATCATGTCAAGTATTTATGTGTTTTATGAGTTAAACGTCTCCTCCCTCCCACTTTCGCTCTCACCCTCTCTCTTTTTCTCTCCTTCCCCAACTTCTCCCTTCCTCTGCATCTCCCCCCTCTAACTCTCCCTCTCTCCGTCCCCCCCTCCGAGAGTATGGAGACACACCCATCATAGCCGAGAGTACGGAGACATACCCATGCTACAGCTCTGCATGGTAGTACCCTGTGCTACTGCTCTGTGTGGTGGTACCCTGTGCTACTGCTCTGTATGGTGGTACCCTGTGCTACTGCTCTGTAAGGTGGTACCCTGTGCTACTGCTCTGTATGGTGGTACCCTGTGCTACTGCTCTGGCATGGTAGCACCCTGTGCTAATGCTCTGTATGGTGGCACCATTAGCTACTGCTCTGTATGGTGGCACCCTGTGTCTCTGTATGGTGGTACCCTGTGCTACTGCTCTGTATGGTGGTACCCTGTGCTACTGCCTGTATGGTGGTACCCTGTGCTACTGCTCAGGCATCCTAGCACCCTGTGCTAATGCTCTGTATGGTGGCACCATTTGCTACAGCTCTGCATGGTGGCACCATTTGCTACAGCTCTGTATGGTGGCACCCTGTGCTAATGCTCTGTATGGTGGCACCCTATATTAATGCTCTGTATGGTGGTACCCTGTGCTACTGCTCTGTATGGTGGTATCCTGTGCTACTGCTCAGGCATCCTAGCACCCTGTGTTAATGCTCTGTATGGTGGCACCATTTGCTACTGCTCTGTATGGTGGTACCCTGTGCTACTGCTCTGTATGGTGGCACCGTGTGCTACTGCTCTGTATGGTGGTACCCTGTGCTATTGCTCTGTATGGTGGTACCCTGTGCTACTGCTCTGTATGGTGGTACCTGTGCTACTGCTCTGTATAGTGGCACCCTGTGCTACTGCTCTGTGTGGTGGTACCCTGTGCTACTGCTCTGTATGGTGGTACCCTGTGCTACTGCTCTGTATGGTGGTACCCTGTGCTACTGCTCATGTTTTTAACTATGATTGATTATAAAACCGACTATACCGAGTTTTTTCTGCTATGAAATTTAGAACAGTTCATTTTGGTGTCACCCCTTAAATGGTGTCTCACGGTGCACACCCCCACTAGTGACGCCACTGATGGTTACATTACTAACACAATACGATCACATATTTGACCTTACTCTTATCAGGATTACAGGTGCAGTGAAGGGCAGTTGGTCTCTGAACACAACATTGAGCACTTCCGTGTTAACTCGTTTGTTTTCCCAGAACATTGCAAGGCCAGAAGATAGTGAAACATCGGTAGCAGCGCCACAAGTAATACTCTGAGACACATCGTTGTACGGCATTGAACTTGTATAGATCTTCAGTGCGAAGTTTGCCTCAAGAATAGATTAATGAAACTTTATAATTTCATTCTTCAGTGTTTTGTGTTGATCCCCCTAACATTAGTAAATGTTTTGCAAGTGAATCTCGCAATGCATGTTATTGTTTTATTATTTGCATGACATGAAATGGGAAATACTAAACAAATGATCCACTGTTTCAATTTCCGGTCAACAGGAATCGAATAAAAGCAATTGTTGGTGCACTCCATTATTTGATATGTATGGAGTCGTACCAGTGAGGAAAGGGGTGATAAACATATATTGCCTAATCTCAAGCAGGCCACCAATAATAGACTTCAAATCTCGAAGTTGGAGACACAATAAAATGAAAAATGCACCGTTTATGTGTTTAACAGACAACAGTTCAACACAAAATGGACTTCAAATTCGACATGAGACTGGAAACATCTGGACTATCCGGCCACATTGGATCACTTATATTGACCGTATCACAGACACTAGACACGGCGCCTCATAAAAAAAAACTCTCTTAGCCCTAAAGTTCCACCAGGGCAGACGAAGTGTTCGATTCACCTGTTTCTACAGCCACAGCATAAATTGATTATGTGCCAAGCACAACGCATAGCCACCTTTAATCCCTCGACTTAAGTCAGGAGCCCGTTTAAAGATGGGTAGGCTTGAGGCCACAGATGTAAACCGGTGGAACATGTTCCCAAAGAGGAACGGGAAAAGGTTATTGCTCAGGTAAATAGTACTCGTTTAAAATACCAAAAAGTTTGAAGAAGGACGCCAGTTTGTTTTGTGATTCATCACCAAACCACGTGCATTAGAAAGGTATAAGTATTGCATTAGAAAGGTATAAGTATCGCATTAGAAAGGTATAAGTATCCCATTAGAAAGGTATAAGTATCCCATTATAAAGGTATAAGTATCCCATTAGAAGGTATAAATATCGCATTAGAAATGTATAAGTATCCCATTAGAAAGGTATAAGTATCACAATAGAAAGGTATAAGTATTGACTGTGAGAATTATTTTAAAAGTTCAATATTTAGTGTGTGACTGTAAGAATTATTTAAAAGTTCAATATTTAGTGTGTGACTGTAAGAATTATTTAAGACCAACTTTGAATTATTTTAAAGAATTTATGTACATGTAAACGTAAAGCAATTAATGGAATTGAAAACAAAGAAAACTTGAAAAGTACATTTATTTTGAAATACAAATAAAATGAATGGAGTTTACATCAAGTTGTTAATCTCATATATCACTCAAGTTCATGTGGTCTCGTGACCCTTCCATGACAAGATGAATCTGATACTCAAGAAAAT
Organism: Bulinus truncatus; assembly: GCA_021962125.1. NCBI lineage: Eukaryota > Metazoa > Mollusca > Gastropoda > Planorbidae > Bulinus > Bulinus truncatus. Next base: position 1,278,427 of record JAGDYQ010000220.1, read on the forward strand.
TTAATAACTACATCTATTTATCACTTTCAGGTAAACAACAGTTCGCTGACTGGAGACGCATTAACAAAAAAAAATGAAATATGTTGAAATTGAATAAATATTTGTACCCATTGTCTAGAATGAGCAAGGAATGTGATAGCTATCAATAACCGGGAGTGTGACACGATCTGACACTTCCCAGTATGACATGATATGACAGTCATAATATCCATTTGTCACAATGTAAATAATAGTAGTATTAATAAAACATTAATCAACAACATAATTTGTTTTTCTAGGTTATAACTTTCCAAGTCATGTCAAATATCCCCCTCTCCTCTTCCAAAATCAAGAATGAGTCTTTAGGTGAAAATAAAGTCTTACTTTGAAATGTTTTAATGAATTTACTGGCAGAGACTTAGAGAGATGACTTTTTTTTTTGATTCATTGGAAAATGAAGAAATGAACCAACAAGTGAAATATGGCGTCTATGAAGGGAAGCAATAGCAACAATCAACATAAACTAATAGCTAACTGCATCTTTATGTCTGGATCTGTGCAACATGACAATGTTTAAGATCTTTTTGCACATCCCTGTAATTAATATTACTGTAAAAAAACAACAACTTTAATCCAAATTCATCTATTAATTCATCTATTAATCTGCAAATAATGTTAAATTTAAAATAATAACAAAAAAGTTTCTAATATTAACAAATTTACAATGAACATCTGATCTGCCATTTCTATTCAGTTAAGTTCAACATCTCTGCATCAAACCCATTTCGTTCGATATGTACAAAATACATGGTAATATATATATATATATTTAATAAAGAAACAAAATGAAAAAAATGTAATAATTTTTTAACACATTCAGTTTTATAGCGAGATCTTCAACAAAATTATACTGTAATCTTTACAGCATTTATTTCTTCATGGATAAATATGGATACAATTTTGAGGTGACTCATATAACAATGATTTACGAGTCAATGTGTTGATCATATAAACATGAAATGGAGTCTAACCAAACACTTTGCTTGTGAAATAAGAATGTGATATAGAATAATAAAGTGAAGGCTACAATAATAAAAGAAAGAAAGAATGTAGTTTAAACATCATTTGAAAGAGTGAACTCTGAAATCTCATTTCAGATTATATTTGTGATTAAAGAAAAGAAAAAGTTAATGTATAAATGCAAACAGTCTGTCAATAAAACAATACTGTTAATCTAGTATTACATTATGTCACACAAAGATGTACAGAAATAATTTGGTCAGCTTTAACAATTAAACAATGAAAAAAAAAAAAAATTAAACAGTTTTACAGATACATGTACTACATGACGTAATCAAGAAGTTTCTGAACTAAAATGTCAGTACAATGAATGTCTGATTTAGTTTGAACTAAACTCACGTGTCACTTTACGCATTACAGGTTTATTTTAATGGATTGATTTCTGACAAGAAAATGTGAGCATGTGAATTTAACATCTTTCTCTTTATTAGCTGGGAGACATTATTTTATCTGAGAAATATGGGTTAGTTTTCATATATAAATGACTGACACTTGTTAGATTTAAGCAGCAATAGTAGAAGTTATTTAAAATGTTTATCTGTTTAGTCAGCAGCCTTGAACATACTTTTCAAGTCCAATAAAAAGAACAATAGACAGTCTTTAGTTACATTACAATATGCGTTATTTCCATTACAATATGTGTTATTTCCATTACAATATGTGTTATTTCCATGCTATTAACATTAAAACTACTTTATATGACCTATTTTCTAAATACATTTTTTTTATAGCTCTGATACCACGGGAAATTTAATTCTTTAATTTCGTACCAAAAAATAATAGCAAAACATCTAAATATTTTTTTCCTTTTATTAACCTGCACACTGTTTCGACATTAAAATGTCTTCAATTATGGTTGTCAAAAATTGATTTTACTAAAGCAGCTAAGTAATTTATAAGTTCAGAATGACTATTCCTATTATAAATTATTTTAAAGCATCAAATGAAATTAATTTATTTAGTTAAGTGTATCTATTTTTAAATAGGCCAAACTTCAAGTCTCAACATAAATATCACACACATATTAAAAATAACAAAACAAAGCAATCGACAAAAACTAAATAACACCTGGCAAATAATTATACAAGTTAAACACACATAAAAAATATCATGCATGCTGATAAGTGCGTTAAATGTCTTCATCACTGAGGTGCACTGAAGAAGTCAAGCTTTCATTTATCACTGACCAGAACATGATTGAAATCCTGTCTAAATAGTAACATTAAAAAAAAATCTCATTGAAACATTTGAAATAAACAATTTTCTGGGCTTCCAGTAAAATTATGAAAACAAAAAAAAATTCTATGCATCCAATTTACTAAAATGAGATCTGTGTAACACAATTTAGAAATCTGATAGTACACTTATCTACATAATACAGTTATTTTACTTCATCAAACAGATCAAATCAGATAAAGTGACTTACTTTTAGAAAGAAAAAAAGTCAGCACATCTATCACTTTATTCAATAGAAGATACTTTACAAATGTCATGAATAATGTAAATCGTGCAAAAGGAATGTTTGAAGCACAACCAAAATAATCAAACACAAATAATAAAAAAAAAGGATGATACACACATTTTTTGTATAAATGCCATGGAAATAGGTTTTGAATAAGTACATAATTTGTCTCCATTAATGGTGTTTAGCGTAATCTAAATAACTGACATAAAAGATCACAGCAGAAAGAGAATAACACTAAATGGTGTTCAGACAGTTTACAATGTACAGGAAATAAAACAATCACTGTCTATTAAAAATAGAGAAAAAAAAGCTATTATTTCTAAGCTTAAAACACTGACAATTTCCATGAGGCAGTATCAATAGGAACACCATCCACTCTATCCACATTTTATTTTAACACCAGAGATTCAGAAAAATACTTACACAAGTATAACATCAGTTCATATGTTTTAATTAACTTCATCTGGACGGTTTTGTGACAAAATTATTGTGACTATCACAAAGTCATACTGTGATTTAAGGAAGGGTAATATCTTCATGGATGAAAATTATGCTTGCAAAATAATCTTCTTATGGCGGTAAAGAGGGATTTATTAGTCTTATGCACTGATATAACAAAAAAAAGAAAGTTATTTGTACACACATTTTTTAAATTAAATAAATATTATGCTCAAGACTTTGAAACAAACATTATTAGCTTTATATTTAAAAGCCTGTACTAGCATGGCACATTTTAAAAAAAACTGATAAATGTGATGAATTAAATTTACATTTTTTTAATGTTTAGTCAAAGGTTAGAAATGCTGTACATCTTACCATAGTATCATTACAATTTGAATTTTTTAATATGTTTATTATTGATCAGCTCAATTCAAATTTAAATCTATATTTTATATTTGTTGACAAACTCCTGAAGTAAGACATAGAGCAATTTTTAAAACTTTAAACAAAAAACTTGTAAACTAAACATAAACTATACTGGAATTCTTGAAAAATAAATAATAAATTATCTTCAATAATTAAATGAAGCTAATTTTTATTGAAATCATCAGTAGTAAAAAATGTGTATAAAAATTATTACTGACAGATTGGAAGATTTTTGCTGATTGGAAGCCCATAGCAAACTACAAAATAACAATCGCAGGCACAAACTAAATGCTCCAGTGACCATTTAGTCAGCAGTAAATTTTGATTATCTTTCTAAACTATAATTAGCTCATATCTAACTTTTTTACACGAACCAAGGTCTGCCACCAGCAAATCTTGAGGACCTCTGACAATCTCTAAAATTGGGCAGAGGGCTCGAACAGGCATGAAAAGCGAAAGAGAGTTACTGGGACAGTCTGAGTGCTTAAAACACAACAGACAGTTAAATAACACAATAAGTTTAAAAAAAAACATTTATATTTTATTCAAGTAAATAAAACAATTTTATAAAAATATGTAATAATACATACAAAAAAATAATAATTTAATCATCCTTAGTTAATAGTTATGAAATAGTGAAGGCAAAAGCTAAGTGATATATTGATAGAACGAATTTATATTATTGCTACCATTACAGAAATTGACTAAATCATAACCGTCATTTCAATACTTTTAAATTTTGTTGATGAATTACAGGAGAAATAATTCTTCTTCCAAGTATGTAACTGATGAAAACTCTGGATTCTGGATTATTTATTTTTTATTTATAATTAAAGAATAAAACTTGAAGTTCATCAGAGAGTCTTGTTGCATTGTCTAAAAAAAAATATCAAGTAAAAATGAACTATTTACAAATTAAATGGACATAAGGGCAAAGAAAAAAATGTTAAACAGAGGACTCCCTAAGACATGGGGTTGGAAGACCACCACCTACTTGTGGTGATGGGGGTTTTGACTTCACCCCAAACTCCTCTTGGTGGCCGGAACCGGTTCTTGTTTTCCTGATTAAGTGTTAGCGCACGAGATCCATGATATATAGGTTTTGATCAAACCTTGACCGGCCATGGTATTCATAAGAAGACAGAGAGTTCATCTCTCTATCACTCAAGTGGCTTGGGAAAAAATCACTAGTGGAAGATGGATGAGATGATAGGCCTGAACTGCTAATTGTCTTCTCCTCCCTCAAAGTATGAGGTGGAGTAGGAGATGGCGGAGGCTGAGCTATGTTAAGAAGATTGTACTGAATGCTGTAATCAGTGCTAGAACGAGGTATTGCGTCTTTCTCAAGCCTGCCTCTCTCTGAAATATCTAGCGTACGTCCTATTGTGGCATACTTTATTTTGTGTGAGTCATAATTATAGCGTCCTTCAATATCATCTGAAATGAAAGAAAGCAATTTATATTTAGAAATTCAAAATATTTCACGCAGTAAATAAAGAGTTGTAAATCTATAAGTGTCATTTTTTTTATAAAGAAAGAGGTTACAAACATACCTACATTACAATTCTAATTAAGCCAATGAAACTTTTTTTCTAATTAATTCCACTAAGTATAAAAAGTGAACAGAAGTGAAATATTTATCAAACCTTTTGTAATAATATTCTGTCATCTTTACACAGAAAATAATAATTTTAAATGTTCTCTAAGAGGGTTTGATTTTTTAAAACCATATTTCTGTTTAAGAAGAGCACTTAATGTTAATGAATCTTTATGTAATTAACAGAGCATTAATAATTGATCAACTTTTGGCAGAGGCATTAATTTTTTTTTAATAGTTAGTTAGTCTGTTTAAATTAAAATGAAGATTAATTATTTAGTTACATTTAGAAACACTAGAAATATTTTAAAATCTGCATAATTTAAGATATATAATAGTACCAAAATGAGTTGTATCAGCTGTTACATCAAACTAATATAATACTTTTATCTTAGTTTTAAAGGATATGGTAGAGAACTGGAGTCAGTAACATCCTGAGCAACAAACTCTAGGCATTCAACAACTGCTGTCTCATGAGCCTTCACAGGCTAAAAGCCTTAATAAGGAACTAGGAAAAAGGGCTAATCAAGACCCATCAGTTGGGCAAATGCCAAGAAATACATAGATTAGCCACACAATAGCCACTCCTTATAGAAGCAGAGATCACAAAAATAGACCAGCAGTGAAACTCCAAATGTCAGGTAAAAGGCTCAATGTTAACAAAGAGTGAGAAAAATGAGACTGAACATATTGGGGGGAAGGAGGATCAAAAAGGCCACCAAGAGCTCAATGCTCCTTTTCTTGGTTAATGATAACCCCAATCTGAAAGTTTGTTTACTGTTAAGCCCCATTCCCTCCCAAAGTGTCGGGTATAAGAATTTCAAAATGTTACAATTTTCACATGGCACACCGACTTCCGGGCAAGCCAGGTACACTGCTAATTTTTTGTGACTTTGAAGATTAAGTTTTCAGCTCATGTGTTAAAACTTCAGGGCTCTGAAAATTTTTTTTTTTAAATGACAACCCTCTGCTGTACGTGGAGTTTTATTGCTGCTCAATGGATGAGAAAAAATGTTATCCAAAAGCCAAAAATTTTAAAAATTAGATGCGATGTATATTTTTAAAGAAAGACATTTTTAAAACATGTACAAAAAAAGCTTATGCATGTAACAACTAACCTGAGTCCCTGTATGTTGTGTCATCAGCAAATCTTGTTCTGTACCTCTCCTTATCATAAGCCAGTGGCTCATGATCACTGCCAAAATGCTGTTTAGCTAATGCTTGAAATTTTTTCTGATTGCTAAGCCTAGATTGTTGCCCAATACCAGTCCTTGAGCTTTTAAAATTATCTAAATCATCATTGTCATAATAAGTGAAAGAAAGCTGTCTTTATTTCTTCTGTAATCTTTGTCATCATCTCTTAGATCAGAGCTAGGATAATCTAACCTGGACAATAAATCATTGTTCATTAAATGGGTGACATCTTTCAGATTACGTTTATGGGGATTAAATTTCTTTGAAATTCTGCTACTAATCTTATCCTCTTCTATAGTATCAATACTAGGCAAAGTTCTTTCATCCAGCAGGCCTTGGCAAGCTATGTGTTATTAACTGGGCAAGTTTTCGTCTGGCATCTTCAGACTCTGGATATCTGGAGAGATTTTCTGAGTCTTCCAAACGAACACGTAGTATGCTTGGAGATTCAAGAGAAGAAGAGAGAAACAAGCTATCAGAATAACTGCTGTAGTCACTGTTAGGATACTTTGAATCAGATTCTACAGCTTGATAGCCATTATTTCTGGACAAGTTAATTGGTAGGGTGCTTGATTTTTCATGTCGAATCACCTTTGGTATAATATTTACAAAAGTCCTCTTCTGACCTGTAAAACCATTAGAATAGTCCATTTTATTTCTATTGTAGTCAGTAGCACTGATATCATCTTCCACACTACGCCTGCCCAACAAAGGTCTTTAATGGTTTTTGTATTTTGAAAACCGTTCACCTGCCGCTGAACAGGTCAGATTAAAAAAACATTTGGGAATCGAGACGCTAGAACATTTATTTGACATTTTGGCTTTAGGTTTTTGTTTGGAAACCGCAGAAACTATTCAAACTAACAGATTAAAAAAACATTTAGGGAATCGAGACGCCATTTTGAATTCTTGATTTCAGTTTTTCGATATAATAACGAAGCGAGGCGCTATTATTATATCACTAACCAGAATGACTTGACTATCCCTTTCAACCCGTGGACGCAAGTGCGTTGGGGCACAGTTGTTGACCGAAAAACTATTTCCCTTTTTCTCCCGGTCCCTGTGCTGCGCTTTTGGGAGTCGACGAACGACAGGCCGGTCAGTTCTTTGATGTTGTCTTCCCATGCTTTTCTTTTGTCTTCCTCTTTTCCTTCCTCCGTTGGTTGTACCTTGCATGATTGTCTTTGCAAGATCTCCACATCTCGTAACGTGTCCATACCGTCGCAGTTTCCTTCTCTTGACTGAAGTGAGAAGGTCTTCTGTGAGGGCCGATAGCGTGCGTTATTTTAGTGGTACCTCTTCATTTTCGTTATGTGTTCCGTGTATGCGATGTTCAATAGCTTGCGGAAACATCTCATCTCCAGCACACTTATTCTTTTTGGAGGTCTGCAGATAAGCGTCCAAGTTTCACATCCATACAGGAAGACCGATGTTGTAACTAACTGTACCCACAAATCCTTTGCATATGAGTTGTATCCCCTTATTCTTGATTGGTAAAGGCTATGTTATTTTTTTGGTTTCAGGCAGATCCAATTTTTTCATGATTTTATTTTAAAATGGAATTCTGTTGCATTAATTCTTTGCTTTCGATTTAACGCAGAACCTACGCATCGCTTTTATTTATATTATACTTTAATATTTACTAACGACTGCATGTTTGGTTAATTTTCCATTACCCGGTCATTATTATCTTGGCTTTAATGCGGTTTTTTTAGCCTCTATTGTAGTTGTTAAATAGGCGGATGATGTGAAATGATAAAAATCACATAAAAAAATGAAAACCTAGTCAAAACACATCTAATACATAACACAATGTAACAACATTTTCGTTTGTATTGGTTTTTTAATGTTTCTTACCTAATTTTTGGTATCTTTATTTCAGTGGTACCATTGGTTTTGCTCTATCATCAAGATTTCCTGAGAAAAAGCATAAAATATATTTCGGAGTTTTCCTATATGTGTGATGCATTTATAACACAGTGGCTCGTGGATGTTTTTTCTCTCCAGCGAGCCACTGTCAGTGGCTTTGTATATTTTGTGTCTTTTTTCTATAATCCTACTTTTAATATTACTTTTCCTGATTTTAGTTTTTTTAGGTATTCAGGTAAATCATTTTTTTAAAAATAAATCATTAGTAACGATTTTTTTTTTTGGTATGATTTTTTTAACAAATGCTACTGAGAGAATGAGTTAGCTATATTCTTATGTGAATATGTCTAAGCAGATACTGCAAGCTTGTTCCCCACTATTCCGTTATGTTTTGTGGTTACTATATTAATCCAACACAAACTAAACACAAGACTGTCAGTGGTACAAAATTCTTTACTGCATAGCCATGCTTATTTTGGCATGGCTATGGGGGATCAGGACAAATCGTGGGCACCACACTACAGTTGTAGCAGCTGCAGATCAACTCTGGAAGGATGGCTGCGTGGAATCCGAAAGTCAATGCCCTTTGCGATTCCGAGAATATGGAGAGAACCGACGAATCATCATGATGACTGTTATTTCTGCATGGTTCGCTTAATGTTATTAATCAATCCCTGGTACCTGTTGAGAAGATCTCACTACCACCCCTTCACATTAAACTAGGCCTTGTCAAACAATTTGTCAAAGCATTAAACCCAGCTACTGATTTTGCAGCGTTCCAGCATATTCGGCAGATGTTTCCAAAGGTGTCAGATGCAAACATTTCAGCAGGTGTATTCGTTGGCCCGCAGATTCAAGTTATATTGGCATTTAAGGAGCTGGGGGACAAAATGTCCGCTGTTGAAAAAGAAGCATGGATTGTGTTTAGACATGTTGTTCATAGTTTTTTAGGCAACAATAAGAGTGATAACTACAAAGAGCTAGTGGAAAACTTAATTGTACGGTACGCAGATATGACATGCAGAATGTCACTAAAGCTGCATTACCTGCATTAACACATTGAATTTTGCAGACCAAATTTGGGTGATGTGAGTGAAGAGTATGGAGAACGTTTTCATCAGGATATCCATGCAATGAAGAAAAGATACCAAGGCAGATGGGATGCAGCTATGATGGGTGACTTCATCTGGTGTTTGATACACGATGAAGACAAGCTTCATAAAAGAAAACCACGTTCTACTGTTCACTTCTAGTGTATTTTTTTTTATTTTGAGAGTCTATTAGTTATCACATTAGAAAATAATGTAACATTATGTAATATATGTATGTAACGTGATGTAACATGACGTTTTGTAACATAACATTTTTGAACAAGTAAATGTTATATATTGACTAAAGTTGTATCTCATGCAATATGATTAATATTAATTATATGTTTGTTTGGATTTTTGGTTTTATGCTCAAACGCTTGATGCAATAAAAAAAAAACCAATGTCATATTCAGACTCAGCATACTCAAATTAAATAAGAAACATCAAAAAATTTAGATAAACAGAGAAATTTTTGTTTTGTTACATTGTGTAATCGTCTAACCTAGGCGGTAGACCGTGAGGATCCCTTTCCCATGTAGGCCTACTTTTCATACCATGCGGTGTATAGGATGTTCATGGCAATAAAAGCCAAATTCTGTAAGTTACAATACACGGCACCGTACGAAATGAAAAGTACATCACTGTATTAGCTAGCTCGACTAAAAATAGTCAGGGGAATTCCAGAACTCTAGCGGGGGAAAGGATGAGAGGTGGAGTGTTTTACATCACACGTTCGCGGAATTAAAAAAATCAATAAACCAGTGTTGGGGGAGGGTGCGCTAATGAGAAAGAAGCAAGCCACTTTAAAGTATACTCGCTTGCATTCGCGTGTGGAGTAGTGTGCGCAAATTATGTTAAGTTGGATGTTAGATTCAAAGTTTAATAGTCGGGGGTTGTTTTTGTTAAGCTTCTGTGCCCATAATGAGGATTATTTTCTTTGGGATCAACTACAGTGGGTATTCGGTTAACGAACTTAATCCGTTCCACAATTATGTTCGCTATCCGAATCGTTCGTTAACCGATCATCGATTGACCATATATGTTAATGGAAATTCGATTAATTCGTTCTACAGATCCTACAAATTTATTTTTTTTTAAATATCATGTACAGTACAATTTTTTAAGTAAGTTTATTTATTATAAACTAGTTATCAAAGGCCCGGTACCCGGACCGGCGAGTAGGCACACAGTTGGAGTTGAAATTGGTGATATATATTTTAGCTTGTTAACAATCAGTCTATATACTTGCAGTGGCCCCAAGGACATGAACAGATTATTGTAGCCAAAATACATTTGAGAATAGGGGCACCTAATAATACATCAAATAAAGCTCATATGTTAAATAGTTCCTCCCAAAGAAAATAATCCTCACTATGGGTAAACATAAACAACAACTCTTAAAAATCATATTCCTTCATAATATTTTAATGGACCCTTTCCAAACAGTTATTCATTTAATGTTTTATGATGTTCAACATGGCGTATTTAAAAAAAAGAGAGACGTGAGTGAGTGCTTGTGTTAAGCAAAACGCTACATGTTTATCAGGTGGTTTTTTTTACTGTTATACACATTGTAGCATAGAAAAATTAACTAAGAAAAATTGCTGACCCGGCAGTGCAGAACCTAGGGATTTAGGGCCCGGTGGGCTTGGCCTCTTTGGGGCTGCCCCGCATTTTGACATCAGATACATTTTTGACGCTTCTCAAGCTTGGTGCCGAGAAGAAAGAATCGTTGTGTAGCCTTTAGCTAACCTTCAATTAAAAACATAGTATTTCATCAATGCAGTTCAGGCCGCAGACGCAAAAAACATTAGGCCTCTTAAAAAAGAAAGACATATCAAAGCTTTCAACATTATAGTTCTGTGAAGCCAATGCCGAACCAGGGATTTTAGGCATCTTTGGAGCCACTACATTTTGACATGAGATAATGTACTTAATATTTAGTTTAAAAATATTTTGGGGGCCCCCTCCTCAAACTGGGCCCCCTCCATACACCATCTGTGTGAAGCCCCGTCATAAATGGGTTAGTTTGCATTGTAAACATTGTGTACGGCGTTACTCAATCTCAACCCTTATTCAATTCATTCATGTGATTGTAATAGTCAAAAAATGAAAAAGAAATGTGACGTATTTTAGGTTAGTAATAAAGGGAAATAATTGTACATTAGAAATAGACATATTTTAGAAATAATAACAATTTCAACAATATAAATATTACATAATATTTAGGTATCCATAATTTTGGTTTAAAATTGAGATTGTGAAACATAACACAGAATATTAATTTAACTAATTTAGCTAATATTTCTTTTATTATCGCTTCTCATTTAATAACAAATTGAACACCATAGATTTATTACGTTACTGTAAGATATAAATAAGCCTTTTTGAACCATTCTTGATTGCAAATTTGTTTCGGAGAGTATCTCAAAATATTTTGGCATGATTTTGGGTTACTTCTCCTAAAATCGCTTAATTGCCCCTTGGTAATGATTGAGGCGGTCGAAAACAGTATTGCATTGTGATTGCCAATTGGCATTCATGATCTTACCTGCCGTAGGTTAGTGTACGGTGTTTTATCAACCTCGGCACTAAACTTATGGCTGGTCCAATGTCAATTCTGGCAGCCATGTAGGAGACTATTCTTACTCGGCTGGCCAGTTGGTAACCGGATTATGCATGTTAAGAAGAAAACAGTAAATGTTTATGCCATCTTTGAATTGTTTATGCCGCCATGTTGGATGACAGACGGAAGTCGCGATGACAGACGGAAGTCGCGATGACAGACGGAAACCGGAACATATGATGTAAAATTTGTATTATAGATTTAATACATGCGCACAACTAATTGAGGACTGGTGTCGGGTGTTTCGAGAGCCGAGAGGTTTTCGTAAAAATTACAAACAGCTCCCTGACTTATGCAAGTTCAACATTCGTAAATTCGGACTAACGTAAAAAAAATCTCTTGCGGAACTCGGATGTCAACAGGATGTGGGGTGTTGGTCTACTTTTAGGCCACTTTTGTTAACATCGACAGATGGCCAGGCACGCCGAGAGGGTGGGGGTCAGGGGGTCATTGCCAGGGGGCCCGCAACTGTAAGGGGCCCGGCCGCCCCGACGATGTCAATTTTGTTCACGACTCATTGTTTATTGAGGGGCCAGCAATGATATCCTGCCCTGGGGTTCTTGTTGGCTCTCGGCGCCCCTGCAGATGGCGATCGCTCAACACTAGCGGCTCCATGCCACAAAAACAAGTTTTTATTTGAGGTTTTTTTTGCCTTTCCGTTTGAAGTTAAACGTTGAAAGAAATGGCTCAAGAGTTCCAAGAAATAAACTCGGCTTCCATGCGATTTGAACAAATCTATACTAACACTTCCCGCTTTTTGAAAGTTCAGAGAATAGTAGAAGACAGACTGTCTGTAGTTTTAGTTCGTTATCCGAATATTGTTCGTTGTCCGAACACAAAAATCTTTCCTGAAAGTGTTCTTTGTCCGAACAGTTCATTAACAACCGAATACCCACTGTATATAAAATAATGAACTTTATTTGATGTATTATTAAGTGCCCCTTAAATGTGTTTTGGCTACAATAAACTGTTCATGTCCTTTGGGGCCACTTCGAGTACATAGACATGCTATATTTTGTATATATACTGATTGTTAACACGCTCAAATATATATCACCATTTTCAACTCCAACTGCATGCCTAATGGCCGGTCCAAGTACCGAGCCTTTGTTTACTAGTCTCCAAAAAATAGTAGTTTTTTTTAATTGGGCTAGTTAATTTTTTAATAAGATACCATCGGTTTGCTAATTCAACAATTTTTAAATCCTTTCAAATGTATACATAGTTATCACCAAGTCAATGATACTTCATAACATGATACTGAATTTTTATTTAAGAGTGAAAAGAAAAGACAAAAAAAAATTATTCAATTGATTTTATTAAAAAGATTTACTTCTAGTACTAGAGCTTTGGCACTGCTGGTCAGAAATACATGTATTTAATTTTATTTGAAATTAAACCAGATCAGAGGTAACATAAATTATATATAAAAAAAAACAACAACAAACAAACAAGTTAAAATTATTTAGTGTGTTTAAAAAAAATAAAAAAACATTTTACTTTAAACAAGGTTTAAAAAATAAATAAATATAAAGTTTAAAAATTATGTATAAATTAATATAAACCTAATTTGTATTCTACTAGCTCAATAAAGATCAAATTTTAAAATTCATTGTTACCTAATTGTTGTCATAACACAAGTGTATAAAAACTTTCCAGCACACAAATCAAGGCCATTTGAACCATTTCCTCCACAGACTTTGACCACCTCCACTGTATGTGGCACTATTCCAATACATTAAAAAATAAGAACCAGCTACACAAATCAATGCTAATAATGTTAAAGGGTGGCACAGCCAAGAGAGATCATTAGCCTTACAACATGGGGGTGGCAGATTCAAATTCGGGCAACTGAACACTTTATATGGCAAGGAGTAGCTACTTTCAAGAATGCTGTCAACATGCTTCAAAGGAAATGGAACATAAATGTTATCAGAGTTGTTTCTCTTTGGTGAATGTCCCTTTCTCTCACCATCATTTAAGACATTACTACTTGGTGCTAAATTCTCTGATACAGGCAGTCTAAATTGAATATCTTGTTTTATTTTCTCAATATTTTTCTCCATCAGTCTAGCAGAATCTTTCAAGCTTACAATATTTGTTTTAATCATTGAAAACCCTGTTTCCATGGTTTCAGACAAATCACTTATTTTCTTCTTCAATACATTAGTCTCCTTACGGAACAAGTCTGTGCTAATGAATTGGTGCTCTTCAAGGTCATCTTGAATTTTTCCTAAGGCAAGGAGAATATCTTGTTGAGAATCTTGCTGCTGAACTTTACTACTCTGGCTTTCAACAAGATTTTCTAGTAATGCCTGAGTTTGTTTTTGGGCTTTAGCACTATACTCTTCCCACTTTAACTCCATGTTTTTCTTCTGAGTTTCTATAAGAAATTGCAAATCAGCCTTGAATGCTGCTTGATGATCTTTCATGGTCTGGACATGAGCATCCATCTCAACACCATATTCAGTCAGTTGGTTGAATATGTCATGCAGCATACCAGAAGCATCAAAAGTTACTAAGAGTATGAAAAAAAAATCAAATTATTTCTGGTCTTCTCTCTCTTTTTTTTGCAGCAGTATAAATTAAACGAAGAATAATTTTATTTTACCTGTTTCAGTTGTAAAACTAGTTGTTGAATCCCCTGTGGTACTTTGTGTCTAGAAAGATTTACAAAAAAAAGAATTAGTTATTTCATGTACTGTAATTAATAACAGTTTACATAATAAACTGGGGATGTTAGATAATTGTCTGCATAACAATTATAGGGATAGAAGATCAATACAAATATTGTTAATTAGGCCTAATGTTCTTTGAGCCTTTGATTTATCAGTAAATCTCCTCACCTCCGAGGATGTTTTTATTCTTGCTTTATTTAATTCTTGCTCAACAAGAAGCAACAGATCTTTTTTGTTCACTCCTTTATCTAAGGCTGCTTCCATCTTCTCCATTATTTCCATTGTAATATAACTAATTACAATGCCAGTATTTTAATGACGAAGTAAGACAACTTTTGTCATAAATGAAATTGTTTTAGTTCAATACTTTATAAAGAACTCAAGAAGGTATCGGTGTTGATACGAAATGTTTACTTAGTTTCTGTCATCTGAAACTCATTTCAATCAGTTACTGTTATGAATTGGACCCGACAGACATTACTTAAATGTTATAGTTTTAACTGTGAATTGGAACGTTCAATTAAGAAGCGCCATGTTTTATGCACGAATGATGTAAAATTGGCTTACTTTTTCCCTTTTCGGTGATCAAAAAATATAATAAATCGACCCCCTTTTTGAAGACTCTAAAAATAAAAAAAAACTTTAATTTTACTCAACATAGAATTATAAATGAAGTGTCATTTATATTTGCTCATCAAGCTCTAACTTTTTAATATATTTTTTAAAGTTTTATTTATATCGATATAATAGATAACTAACTGAAACGCATAACGATAAAAGCAACGAGTCGAATGTGTTGTCTTATTTTTTAAGGCTCAAAATAAGTAGTACCAGCTGGCAAGCACAGTGACGAACTTATTGTAAACAATGGCTGACTTTGACACCATCTACGAAGAAAGAGAAGATGAAGAAAATAATATAGACACTTACAGTATTTATGTTCCAGATCCAATAGTTATAAGAGGCGCTGGAAACGTAACAATGTATTTAAATTACATATTTCTTATGGAAATTTATTGGATTAAAAATATGTTATAAAAATTAAGCCTCAACGTCAACAATTCCAGTTATTAGATTGTTTTGATTGTGTTGACCTTTTCATTATGATTAAGAATGGGTTTCTTTATTTATAAACGCGCAAACTTTTGAATGAAAGAACCCTTTATCTCGTTGGCGGACTGTCGTAAACAATTACCTTAATTTTTCTTGTATTCATGTATATTGTTTCCCAACTTTTATTTTCTAGTTAACAGCAAATAAATTGAAATGTGAAATAAACTTCCTCTAGGCTTGACTAGTATGGACTATATATTGTCACTTTTTTTTTTACTGCTGTAATATAACAATCATCCTTTCAACTGCTATTCTGAAGTCAATGAATTCCAATTAAAAAATTGCTGCTATAGAAATTAAATTAAGAAAATGTGATTAAGCCCCCCCCCCCCCCCCCCCGCTATAATATACACACAGTCACAGAAGGACTAATTCATACATTAAAAATTAAGAGAAAGAAGTCAGACTAGGCATTTTATATATATTATAAGTTTGTGTATAGATAAATCATTATATTAAGTAATTAACATTATGGATTCCAACAGATTTTATTCTTTATTTAGAATTCTGCTACTTTGAAAATTATTTTTTGTTGTTAAATTAGTTTTTTTACTAATAGGACTATAACTATTTTATATGAAGTTTATTGTGTCAAAATTTTATTTTATTATTATCTATTTAAAAAAAAATTTACTTTGAAGATTTGGTCTGAGCAACAGATTTGAAACAGACTTTCCACCACGTCTTGCTGCAAAGGTCTGAATGTAAATTTTTTATTCACAATAGTATTAATAATTATATTTTAAGTAAGTGATTGATCTTATATTATAAATATCATGTTATTGATGCAATTTAAAAAATGTGAAAGTGTTCAAAAGTTTATATGCCAGCCATTATTTGGTGGTCCTTTCTCTTTTCTGTTTCTGTTGAGCATTTTTTAAACTTATTTTCCTGGAAGAGCAGCCAAGGTCGTCATTTATTTTCTGTCAAGTATTTTTCTTGATTCACTTTTCTTAGGTTATGATTTGGACATTAACCTGTACTTTTTTATGCTTCTCACATGTATACATTTTCTTGAGAAGAACATTTATTTTGAAAACAACATTCATGAATCTGTATGTTGTTCTATTTGCTCAGGGACCTTTCTTCTTTGTCATATTATATAATAATTAATCTGCTGTAAAGCTGAATTACTTTTGTCATTTCTAATATCATTTTATCCCTTTTTAATTTATAGAATTAATGGACTACTATTGCAAACACTAATTTCCTAAGTTCATTTTTTGTGTGTGTTTTTTAGAAAATCTTTTTTTGTAATTGTTTAAAAAAAAAAACTACAACACATGCTTGTCTTATCTCGGTGGTTCATAAATTATTAATTGTTACATTTATTCATTAGTTCAATGTTAAACAGTGTATCATTTAAATATATTGTAGGTAGCACCAGAAGAATTCAAGGCAACTATTACAAGAATAAATAATGTTCTGAGGAAAGCTTTGCCTGTCAATGTAAAGTGGTTATTTTGTGGCTGTATATGTTGTTGTTGTACACTTGGATGCTCACTGTGGCCAGTTGTATGTCTCAGTAAAAGGGTAAGCTGCAGTATTTTACTTAAATTTTTAATTACTTTTTGGCTGCCAACTATAGGATTCAATCAAGCACTAATAAAATTTTCAAATAATTTGCTTTAAATTTTTTTTTTATTAACAAAAATTAACATTACAGAAGACTGGCAATTAACCTGCTTAAGATAGGAGAGGGGCATGTTGGATAATGCTAAAGTTGGATTGAGAGGAGCTTTATTATGAAGATGTTTACCATATTTAAAAAAAAAAATATATCTTTTTTATTTTGGAAAATTTTATTACTGTTAATTATTTTTTTATTTGTTTAGATAAAAATTAGGAACCATTTAATTGAAATTTCTACAGTGCATATAGTTCTAGATTACAATTATCAAATCCTTTTGAATGATCCTTTTTCCGCAAATGATTAAATTTAATGTTGTTGTTGAAGAATCGAAAGAAGTACTAATTTGTATGTGATTATTATGAGCCGTTTGATAAACAACTCATGCAAAATATTTTTTGTGTCTAAACTTAACTAGTTTCTTATGTCTGTTGCAGATTAGTATAAAATTTGTACATGATTTCTTATTACATTCAAACCTCATTTTAAGCTAATAATTCCCCATTATTCTTAAGCATAAAAATGAATTCTATTTTATACTAGCTGTACCTGCAAAACCTTTGCTTAGAGTTATATTCCCTTAGGCTTGATTGATAGGCTAGGTTGTTTTTGGTTTCGGGCAGATCCGATTTTTTCATGATTTTATTTTAAAATGGACTACTGTTGTAATAATTCTTTGCTTTCGATTCAATGCAGAACCCAAATCGCTATTAATTTATTAGATTATTAATTTTTCTAAAACCGTATTAGCGATAGCTATATAGTGTCATATTTTTGTAAATTGTTTGACGATACAGTTAAAATATACCATATTGTTAATTAAACTGTTCTTGTGATCAGACTGCTGTGAGGGGAAGCAACCCAAACCCTTTTCAATTTCATTGGCCCCAAGCCTTCTAGTGGGAGGGAGCAGCCTGTTGTTTACAAAATTTGTTATTTGCATCTATTAGGATATTTTAAAAATTAAACCATTTTGCTCAAATTGCTTTAATGGTAAGAATACATATTGAGATTAAAAAAAATAATCCTAGTCAAACATTTTTTTTTCAATCAAATTATTTATCATTCTTCAAAGTAATAGTCTAGTTCTAGAGGGGGGGGGGCGTCAAATATATATTGTTTAAACCATTTAAAATTGATAAAGTGAGTTAATGTATCTCTTTTATCATCCCTATTTTAATAACCTGACCTAAAAAGGGGTTACACTATTTAATGTTAAAGTTTTAAGTTTGTTTTATAGGTGTGTCAATTATTTTGCAACATACATAGTCTAACATATTTTATAATTACACCTTGGACATCCATGTTTGAGGGAGGAATAGCCAGAAAAGAAGAAGCAATGGATACACTGCACCATTGGTGTGTCAGACAGTTTGGTAAATGATTTGTTCCACACCTGCCTGTATGTTCCTTTTAAAATGGTGGGGGGGGGATGTTGACATCAAAAAGATATTGCCCGACACCCTGATACATCATTAAGAATAACCCACTCTAATAGATAATTAAATTCCTATTATGTACTCACCACCCCTCCAAAAGAATAGATAATGTAAATTCCTATTATTTGGTGAGCTTATATTCGTCACAGACATGTCGATAGAGCACGCTAATTTCCAGACATTGCTACTTGCACTGTTTCAAACATTTTATAAACCTCCCTATTTTCACTTGAAATAATTTGATTTCTTTCTTCATGGGGGTTTTATCGCGAGCACAGCATTACTCACTTCCACAACATCTCAAAATAATATATGCACAAACAAAGGATGAATTTACAAGTGCAAGCCAACCATATGAAAGAAGAACCATCAGTAGTGATCAATTATATGAAACAGAAATAGCATTAAATACTTTCCAATTGCTCTGCAAAGCCTCACTTGTATAACCAATTATTATTTATTACATAGTTTTTCTCATCTAAAGGCATAACACAGTAAAACTAAATTACTTGTTATCAAAGTTTTTATTATACACTATCTTTAGTCCCTCAATCATCATCTTTATTTGCCTTTCATAAAAATATTTTAAAATTCTGAACATTGTTACAAAGAGTACAATTTCATTATTTCCATTTCTACTTGCATTTTTTTTTTTAGTTAAATGAAATGTTAAATTAATTTCTATTATAGACAAGACATTCTTTGGAAAAAGTTTTAGACTGGGAGAACAGCCATCTATATCAGAAGGTAATTATTTTAAAGAATATTTATGTTTTTGTCAACTTTTTCAAATTTAATTTTCAAAACACGCTAATCTAATCTTATTTTAATTAAAAATACTGTAGGTAAATGTTTTAAAGATTCTTTTTTAAAATTAGCTAATTTCTTCAACCAACCAACTAAAGTATTATATCTCACAATTTTCTGAAAATAGAACATGAAATTTTAAGCTAATTTTTAATCTGTGATGTATCTTTAAGTGTTAATGATGTATCTTTAAGTGTTAAAACATAATGCCTAAAAATTTGTGTATTAAAACTTCAATAATAAAATAGTTTGGTTGCAAATTTATTCATTCTTCTTATTTTTATGTTAGCTTGGTCTATCATGGAGATTAAATAAACAGCGCTGTGATTCTAGTAGTATGATGGAATATGTGAGTAAATCTTGTAACAATATTTTTCTTTATCATTCACTCAATATTTTTTACAATTTCATTTTTTTATCATATCATAAAGCTATTTTGGCTTGAGTTATTAAGCCTTTTGCCTAATTCTTTTTAAATACTGTATACTGAGAAAAATTAATAGATTTTCCTAAAATAAAAATTGAAGTAATTACTTAAGTATTCAGGCTAAGCAACAAAATTCTTTTAAGAATTCATGTTGACTCTTCAGAATGCATTATTAAAAAGAACTGATTTGTTGCTTTCTATTTCATGATGAAGTAATGTATCTTAATTAAAAAGAGAAAAAAATTGCAAGGGATAAAGAGCAAGTTTGTGTTACAGCTATCAAGAAATTGTTAAATAAGCCTTTCCTAATTCAGTATATGTTTTATAACTAATTAAATGACAATTTCTATTTGATACATAAATAAAATACTTTTTCCCTTTTATCTTGTTTATAGGTTTTAGTTTTGGAGTTCATCCCTAAAGTGCCAATATTTAGACCAGATTAACACTAGTAAAGATCTTGCACAACTCAATGATCTGTGTTTACTATGACAGAAAACAGGGATTTCTGTTTCATTATCATTCCAAATAAGCTAGATATATTATTCATCATCTCACATTAATGTTAGCAATGATCTCACTTTTCACCGGTCTGACTGTCACATAAAGCTCTTAAACATTTCACATTATTTTGTGTTTTTGTTTGATTTAATCTTTGCTAAATGATAACAGTTTATTTTTTTAAAATCATTCATTTAAAGGCACATGTTTTTTACTTTTATTTTTGCTTTCTGTCTCATTTGGTTTTGTCATAATAGTTCTGGCGACTAAACATTCAGTCTCTTTCACTGTATATGACCAGTGTCATTACTTTAGTATCATTATCTTCTTATCCACAATATTTTGTAGTTTTACTTGTTGTTATTGTTTTAAATTTAATTTCTTTATATTAATTTTATTGTACACAGTAATTTTTTTAACTAAGTCATTTAACCACACAAATGTTAATTGCAGTTTACTTAAATGAAGTGTAATATAAACTGCACATAGCTGCCACATGTACTTTGTATTTCAAATTGGTAAATGGTTAAACTTATACAAAATGCAGCCAGCTAAATGTTTCATAGTGAAGTTGTGTGAAATTGATCTGGAATGTAATATTAGCATTCACATTTTTATATTTAGGATCTTGGCATCTCAATTCAGTTGTTAAAATATTTTTTTTGAGACATTTCATAAAATAAAAAGAAATACTTCAGCTATTAAAAAAGTTGGAAAGTTTCATTATCTAGTCATCTAAGTGAACTTTTATTAATTTTTGTCTTAAAACTTTTTTTAAACAAAAGAAGCTATTTATTGTTTAAGTGTATGTACTATTTATCTAGGTCTTTTAAAAATCTTATGTGCTTTTTAATAATTCCATAATACAATAAGGCATTTTAACCGCCACTATGCAGTGAATATGCAAAAGAAATATCAAATCTTACAAAAATATCGGTTTATTTGTAATTGTAATGTACATTGACGACTAGAAATTTTAAAGCCTTATATTTAAAACAGTTTGTTTGCTTTTCTTGTTAAAAAAAATTTTTGTTGATGAAATATTCTCTATTATTGGTATTAGGTCAAGCCATGACGTTAAAAGATACACTAATTTTTTGTTTATTAGACAATGGAAGTCAGGAATAGAGCTGCACAGGGCTGTAATTTTCATCCACCACCACCTATCCCCTCATTGTTTGAACCAATACCATCGCCCCCATCTGAGTCTTTTCTGTCGCCACCCATACAGTACCAGCTGAAAAAAACAAAATCTCATGACATGTTTAAACTAGTTAAAACACTGACTAAAATTTAAAAACAATATATTCAATCAATTTATATTAAGACAAATGAACAAGAAAATTTATTTCATAACAAATGAATTAGTCAATTAATATTTAAAAAAAAACAAAGTAGCAAAGTTTAATTCCAAAAAAAAAAAAATCAATTAAACAAGATTAATTGAAACATGGTTTATTAAATTAAACTTCTCTGGCTACTCTCTAGATAATAAACTTCAATTCCGTCAATACCTATATTCTGTATGTAACACTGTATATTTCCACAATACACTTACAATTAAATGACTCTAGAGCAGTGGTCCCCAACCTTTTTCTCGCTGCGGACCGGTTGATGTTTGATAGTTTCACCGTGGCCCTGGGGTTGGGCATGTTGGGGGGGGGGGAAAGAGAGGGATGTTGATTATTTATATTTTAGATTGTTTTGATTTACAATGCCAATGCCGTTCACAGCAGCACGGGGATATTCTACATGATTCTATATTAAGTAAATAATTATGACTCCATGTATTAAAATATTGTAGAATTATGAAGATAATGACCTGTTTAGTAATGGAAAAAAATATCCTTGACGTCAGGATTCCAAAATAATTTTGGAAGTAGAGCGCTGGTACATAAGTGCAAAATAGAGAAGCTTTTTATTTAGACTTGATATTTTTGTACAGTTTATGATCTAAGGAATTTACTAATTACTTTTTGTTTGCATTTTAATAAAAGCTTATTTCTCAAGAAGTTTTTTTTTTAAAATGTCATGTAAGCTTAAAACATTATTTGGCATAAAGACAGGGATATTGAATTGTAATATAATTTATTATATCATATAATTTATTAATATGTTTGCTATATAAGGTAGATTTATATATTTTAAGTGCACATAAAATATTGTACAGAATGATTATTGGTATCTCGGAATGTTGTATATAGAGGACAATGTTGATTCACTTAAACATATATCAGATTTATGGTAATTTTTTTCCTTTCCTTTATTTTGGCTTAAAAAAGACAGCTTCACATCAAATATTTGTTATTGTATATAGTATTTTGTATTCATTTAAATTAGAGTGTGGTTATTCTCAACACTGATATTATCTCATAAAAGTAAATAATTCCAAGGTCTTATTTAGAGATTGAAATTTAAACAGGTAAATGTTTTGTATTAAGAATGAAGCACTTCTAGAAATTTATTCTTTTATTGGTTTTATTCCCAAATATTATATTTGAAACAATTTTAAAAGACACAACCACAGTGCTTTGTTATGATGGGATAGCACCGTTATTGTATTTGTGTATATATATACACAACCAAAGTAAATTCAAACAGTCTTGTGCTTAAAGTATCTTGTATATTTATTCAGTAACTAAATTAACAATTATTTGTTAATATAAAACTGTTTAAACATTACCTGTTAATTTTATGTCATATGTGCTCATTTTTCGAAGCATGGTTTTTTGTAATGTAAAGAAATAAAATTCTGCCCTCTTTTAAATTGTTACAGTGTTATAGTAAATGAGTATTTGTACATTTGTAACTTTTAGGCTACTATAACTCATTTTTTATTGAGTTGCATTATTTTTAATTTAAATCTTTCAGATATTTTATTGATTTTTAGTACATTTCTGAATTTACCTAGACACATTTTTTTTATCTTTAGGTAACAGTTAAACATTTTCAAATTTTTTCTTTGTTTTGGTTTGGATCTTAGAGATGATAATTATTATATTAATTTTATGCTTTTTGGAAATCAGTGATTTTTGTTGATTTTGCAATCATTGCTTAAATGAAACATTTTGATTTTCGTTGCTCATATAAGCATAAGGAAGAAAACCTTGATTGCAAGAAAAATTGTGCATCTATCCCCTTTTCAGAAAATTGAACTTATTTAAAATATTGATTTATTAAATCAATTAAAGCTAAAAAAATCTCTGTACATGTATTATATAAAATGATTACTTTTTAACAAGTATCATTATCTAGTTTTGTACAATTCTATTGAAATATTTTTATTGTATTTATATTTCTAAATATTTGTAAATTTAAATGATATAAAAAAGGTTATAAACTATTCTCTGAATTCAGGTAAATATACATTTATATAATTTATTTCACACTTACTTTATGTCCATATACACATAATCATTTCCATATGTATTGAAAAAAACAACAACTCTAATAATGTATAGTTCTTGTATGGTAGACACACATGAATGTATGGGATACCCCTCCCCCACCCTATGCGGAAACATGGATGTAATAACTCTTGGCCTAGAGGTAGGCAAGGTAGAACACCAGGTAGAACACCAGCATGTTATATAGCAGTCTCCTTGAAAACAATCTTTCATTTTTGCCAACTGTGGCATCTATTATGGCGGGAAACTGTTCTCATCAATTGTGGCTACATATTTAATATAGGCCCACAACTCAAGGGACCATTTCTTTTCTTACATCATTTTTTTTTTCTTAACTTTCAATAACAAAAAGTTTAAACTTTATCTCACCTATCTGTGATTGTGTAGACACAAAGTTAACTGGTGATACTTTATCTCACCTATCTGTGATTGTGTAGACACAAAGTTAACTGGTGATACTTTTTACAAATTTGTTTTGCTAAACAGTGGAATGTCGCTATAACGAAATTGACGGGGATTCGAAATTCGTTCGTAATACTGAAAATTTGTTACACTGAAATCGGGGGGGGGGGGGGTGTGTTCGTCGACGACGACATTTTCTGTTCGCAATATGTGGATATAGTTCATTTGGGTGTCAATGCAAATATATTATAACATTTTACTACTATTTCCAAAGATATTTAGCTATAAATATGTAAAATATTCTATTTGTTTATTTCTTGTTAGTTAAGCTACTAATTTAGATTTCAGCTTTCGTTACCGCTAACGGTCATTGAACTAAGGGACGTAACTCATTTATTTTTATAACAGTTATTCAACATGACTTACTTCACTTAATTTATAAGAAACCCACTACGGCTATCTTACTCATATTGTCTGATTTAATAAACGAAATAATTTTAAAAATATCTTTATATATTTGTTAAGTTTTGTAACTGGATTAAATTTTCTTATAATTAGAAAAAAAAGTATAGTTCAATGTCACAAAAAGGTCAAATACATAACTCATTTATTCTTCCATTCCTGTATTATTTAAATACAGGTACCGGTAGTTTATTAACATCTTGGCAAAATGCAGTCTTCTGTCCATTAGGTCCCTATCACAAGCTATAAGATCGCCATTTTCCAAAAAAAATTGCGACCCCTCTATCAAGCTCCCTACCGAAAAGCAATATGATTGTGTTTTTACCCTAAAAACTATCAAGTTAGCGCCTACACATACCAAAACCATTATGTCTTTATCATACCTCCCAATAAGACTATACTTTTAAGTGTATGGCTTCTTTCTCATTAGCGCATTTCCCAACACAGACGTAACACTGGTTTATTGATTTTTTTTAAATCTCGCGAATGGGTAAAGTTCCCATACATCTTTCTGTTTTGTCCCATGACGTTTTAGGCTTTCCTCCTCCTCCCCTTCCCGACCTTGCTAAAACTATCATCCTTCTAACCTCTTCCCCCCCCCCCCCCGTTCGTTGTTACGTAATTGTGACCGCCGTCGCTTGGCTGCTCTCGTGACGTCAACTCTCTTCCTCTCCCCTTCCCGACCTTTCTAAAACTCTCATCCACCCCCCCCCCCCTGTTTGTTGTTACGTAAATGTGACACCGCCACTCACTACCCCCCCCCCTCGCCGTCCCAAGACGATACTTGTCTCAGTACTGCACCTGGTGAATTTATGTTTACTATCCTCATCAGTAGAGGTTAAAGGTTACCATAACATCTTCCTCCTCACACTCCCCCCTCACATTATTTAGTAAATGTGAATGTCGTTTGAGTTCAAGTTGACTTGAGTTTTAGAAATTTGCCGAATTAATTTTTTTTTTGGTAAGGGGATAATATAAAATATCTGCAAAACGGCTATTTTTTTCGTAATACTGAAAACACGAAATTCGTTACAACGTTACTTTTTAACAGATGTTATATAAGCGAGGGGGAAGGGGCAAAAAAAAAATTCGCTGTACTGAATAATTCGTTACACTGACGTTCGTTATAACGACATTTCACTGTACTTGTGTCTGAAAGTTTTCTTCAAAAAATTTATTTTGGCATTAGTTTATCTTTATTTACCACCCTCTCTATTTAGTTAACAGAATATATTCTTATGTGTTTTGTTTTCTTCCTATGTCCTGCTAATCAAATAATTTTATGTTATGCCTGATACATTTTAGGTGTACTATCTTTATAGGAGCACTATCATGTTTTTTTGTCATTAATATATTGTGTACCTTTGCAAAATTATTATTAATTTTTTGTATTAGTTATTTTTAATTTATGACTTATTGACTGAAAACTTTTTTATGGCTCATAGGGATTAAAGTTTTTTGGTTTTCATCTCAAAATCAAATTTGACAAAATTCTTATACATGAAATTAAATTTATTTATTGCCTTTATTAATTTTAAACTAAAAAAAAAAGAAAATGGCAATCTAAAATGTGTGAACAAACTATACTCAATTATTACACAAGATTAGAGAAAGTTAAACTGAACAAGTTTAACCACTTGTAAGATGTAGAAGTTAGGTTTTGGATATATACTTTCTGGTTTTCATTATTTATTTTCTTATATTAATTATTAGCAATAAGAAGTATAGTCAATTGAATGTATTACTTTTGTATGCTTTAGCGGTGAGATTCTGTTGCAATATGTTACTGAAAATAAATCAACCAAGTTCATTAGATGTTCTACATGTATAGTTTTTTATTTATTTTTTTTTTCCATTTTTAATGTATTTTATATTTATTCTCTTACTTTTATTTGTGTCTTAAATATTTTAGAGCCAGTTTTTTTATTCACAATTTTCTTTAATCTAAAAGTGTGCAACAGTTCTCATCCCTTGAATATATTGAATTCCACTGGTGTAACTTGCGGAAATAACAAAATGAACCGTTGGTTTCCTTTGTAAGGCTAAATGACTTAATTCCTCGGGTACCACTTACATGCGGATACAATTAAGACTTTAGCAATGTACTTTGAGGAATGTCTTGAAACAGAAAACATTCGTGTCAGGTTTGTATTGGGGAGAGGGAGAGGAGTGCGAAATATGACCCTCCTGGTACACAGTATCCAGATAATATTGGGTTCATGAAAACAGAATGACTCAAGATTAACGTTGGTGATACTGGTCCTTGAGATTTTCTCTAGTTTAAATAATGCTGACTTAGAAAGGAATTGATTATATATTTATATAGGTTGAAAATATGAAAGCTATTCACAACAATAATAATACAACAGATTTTGAAAAAAAAAATCTTTTCTACAGTGTCTGACGGCAGACTTTAACATGCACGCTAGGCTTTTGAGAATACACCTTTAATAAAGTCACACTTCCTGCGCTTTTTGAATCATTAAGACCTCATTCTGATGAGTGCTTCTACATTTTTGTTGTGAGTAAAATTTCTAAAAGTTGTCTGCCATATTTACACTCTGATGCTCAGGAAGTCATTCCAACCACCATACTGGCCACTAATTGAAATATCCCTGGCTTCCATTAATCTAGGTCACCTATTGGTGAAATGGAGGACTAAGAGAGAAATAAAATCCCGCAATAGGGCATACCCGTGTTCGGAACAGACCCATCTACCAATTTTACTGTCAGTACTGAATATCCTCATTTCCGTGGAGATTGTAAAAGAAATAGTGTTCTGTATTTTGTTTAGAAAGTGTTATGTATCAGTCCAGTCCAAAGGTAGTGTTATGTATCAGTCCAGTCCAAAGGTAGTGTTATGTATCATCAGTCCAGTCTAAAGGTAGTGTTATGTATCAGTCCAGTTAGGTATGTCAAGTCCAAGTAGTGTTATGTATTACAGTCCAGTCTAAAGGTAGTGTTATGTATCAATAATTTAGTTTTTATCGTTGAGCTCTTTATTTTTCACTGCAAATCATTACTTACTATTTTTCGTACATGGTAAAATCGTCAAAAAAGTGAGAAAAGGCACACAAGCCAATGTTGATACCAAGAAATATATGGTTAACTGTGCAGCCGACACCACCAAAAACATAAAGAGTAACACCATTCCAACAACAGCCAGGGCAAAAAAAAATAATGAGACTACAATTGTGCCTGTAAAAAAGTAGATAGATATATTTACTGATGTCTTTTCTTTGTTAAATTAAAAAGAACAATGATGATGTAGAAAATATGAACATCTTTGGAAACAATAACTCACAGAATATTCCACATGTATTTCTACGGCCCTGAGTTCTTCCAATCCTGGAAATAAAAATACATTAACGAACTATAGTAAAGGAAAAAAATATTTTCATTACATACAAATTCCAGTCAAGAAGTGTATCATTACAGTGAATATGTGAAGTTTAGGTAAACTAAATTTGTATCTATATTTTAAAATAATAGATAATTGACACCTAAAAAAACCACTTTGTCTCTGTGTAATAAAAAAAAAATTTTAATTGTTAAAATCTATAAAAACCATTTTTTTCAATTTTGAGGGAAAGAGATTGATGAACCTTCAATTTAATCTATTATTCTGATCCCTCTAAATAAAATTAAAATGGTGAAGGTAAGGATGGACCTGATCTAAAAAAACTGCTAACAATTCAATAAGCAGTGGTTTAAGAAAGGTACTCTTTGTGGATTGCCATTCTAGGAATGGGCACTGAAAGAACACAGTTAAATGATTTCGCACTTTAAAGATTGGAAGGAGGGCACCAAACGATGTAAGTTCACAGGGAGGCACAATACCTAGATAGATCTTTGCTTATAAGTGTTTAATAAAAAAAAATATTCAGGAATATTTTTTTAAAATGTATATGTACCCAAAAAGAAGTTTAAAAATTATGAAAAAATAAATTTGTTAAATTTATTAAATTTGAGCCCCAAGTATCTCAATATCTTATAACTAGATTACTAATTACCTAGAATATAAAAATAAAATTAATAACCAGTGTTGTGTTTAATATAGCAACAAAAATAATTTGAAAAAAACTAAAGCAAAAAGGCCATAACAAAAACTCAAGTAGCCAGTAATTCCCTATCGTTTATTTAAAACAGTTTGGACAGCTATGAAAAAAGGTAGTTAATTCAATTTAGCATATTTTAACAATCCTCAAACACAAATTTGATAATCAGAAACTTACTAAAATTACTGCCTTTCTAATAAGCTATAACAGAGAGATGATTTATTGCAATATTTACCATCTAGCATTCCAAGCATGACAAAAATCCACAAGCAAAATCAGCTGTAAAATAATAAATAAAAATCCTCCAACCATTCCAACATATAACCAATGAGGGAAAGAAAAAATAATAAGTTAGTAATCCAGACTACTAGAATCAAGGGTAGTAAAAATAAATGTTTTCAAATCAACTAATATTAAATACTTTTTTTTTGTATGTAAAAACAATCCCATTTCGGTTGTTTTATTTATAACTCAATCTTTATCAATTTTTATATGGAAGGTGAAAAAAATCTCATTCAAAGTAACTTTAAAATGGCTGAACAAAATATAGTTTTCTACCTAGTAATCATAATTAGTGAATTATAAGCATTCCAGCTTCTGTTAGCTACATGGATTTATTTTTTAAAATACCACAACAATTAGAAATAGAATTATAATAATTTACTCTGAATTCTGATTTTAGAAATAAGAAAAAAAACATCAAAAATAACTGATGATTACTTAAATCTCACTTACAAATACTAAATTCAGATGGTATATAAAATGCTGTTATGATTAAGCCACACAAAAAGAGCAACTTGAACATCCAATACCTAAAGAGGCGAAAAATTTTAAAAGTTGTAAAAAATAAAAACACTTGCACAATACATGACATTTTATAAATTACTAAGTGAAGTACTTAGAAAGTAAAAAATAACAAATATAAATTATGCAAAATTTCCCATTCGTTAAATTTTTTAATTTCAATTTTCTTTTTAATTTAATCTATATATCTAGACCAGGTGGGAAAACATTTTGAGTCGCTGGCAGCATTGAATTCTTAAATTTGATAGATCATTGGATGAATGACATTAAGAAAAAAATGTGGTAATCATGCAAATTTATAAAGTCGAAGGTGATAATATATTATAGTTTATAAATTTACTTTACCCATTTTGAATACTGGCTCTCCAATGATTACTGGAAGGAACAGCAACGGTCAATAACATTAACAGAAAATAAAAAACAGTCACACAGCCAATCCGTGTAAACAGCTTTGTAGCCAACCAGTTGCGAGCAGTCACTACTTGATGAAGGAAAACAAATTTCAGAGATATTCACTGCCTGTGAGAAAAAAATTACCAATCATATGTATGATGAGATTACAAAATAATAACAAGAGCTAATACAATCTGCCGCAGGCATTAAATCTGATCACAATGATGTGCTTACATATTTCTCAATGAAATCCTGCAAATTGGGAATCTGCATCACACACTGAATAATAAATGTAAATGTTAAGAGAAGTGCATACAATACTCTAGTGCCAGTTGATTCATTGATTGGTGGGAGACAACTGCAACATAAAGCACATGAGGCCGGTCCACAACAGCATGCTATGTGAAAATTGATTAATTATTAGTAAAAAAAAAAAATAAAACTCGCTTTTATTAAGCCAATACAGACCATCAGGATCAGATAAAGTAGTTTCAGCGGCCAGGCGAAAACGATTTCCCGCCTCTCATTTAGATATTTCAATTTAATCTATACATTTTTGCCGCCTAAAAGTAATAAAAAGTGCCGCCCGGTGAAGACCGCAACCCTATAGGTACGCTGAGTAGTTTTCATATGTTTCTGTAGTATTCTATGGGATTGTCTGTCTAGTTATTCCATGCCATCTTTCTTTTCAACTAATAAATGTCAGGTACAAATTGTTAAACAGTGTGTGGATTTAGGGACATCGATCAGACTTAGGAAAAAAACCTCTCACTGTGGCTCGATCTAGGACATTTTACAGTCAGCATCAAAATCTACCACATCTCATCTTAATTATAAAGTTATATTATATTGATGTAACCAAAACTAATTATCATAGCTGGTACAATAAAATACTACAGCACTATTGCTTGGCAAGAGAGAAAAGCTTTGATGTGAGAGTTTTATTTAAGTGTAGTTACTTTAAAAGTTACTCTTACTAGTCTTACATGGGGTTTATTCTACATGAATGATAATATTGTATCAATAAAATAAAAGTTGTATTTTGGAAGACCTTGAGTATTTAATACCTAATTGTATCTATTATCAGGCTTTGTATTATTTTATTCTTATATTATTATGAGTAATTATAAAACTATATTTTGATGCCAATGTGTCAAGACTAAAGACAGCAGCTACTTTAGATCAGATATTGGTCTAAAAAATAAAAAAGAAAAAATGGAGCACAGAAAATTACCAAATTTTATTAAACAGTTCATTTGCTAGTTTTATAGTTGTTAATTCAATGACAATGGTAATCCCATTATTATTTATGACTGAAAATTAAAATTACAATAAATTCAGGTCTTGAATCAAGAGGTTTAAGTTATATAGTAAAAATAGAAATTCCACCAGACAGTCACAAAGACTCAGTCAGTAATTAGAGAGAATTAAAATAGGAAGTTGTTCAAGGAAGTACCACTGGAGAGTGCAATAACATTCTCAATATTTACAATGCCATCATTTCATTTGTTCCTATCACACATAACTATTACTATTAGCCTTAACTTGGGCGACTTGGCTTGATAAATCTAACTATGACCCTGAAATGTGAAAAATATCTTTAGGCTGTATTCAGGAAAATTTAGCCTGATAATCATATTTGAAAATTAAAATAATTCTTAAAAAAAGGCTTACATTGGTAAACATTCTATAATAGTCTAGTATATTCCTCAAGTCTAAAGACTACATAACTTATGAGGCACTTTTTAATCTCTAGAGTAGAGCAGAAAGGCTCTAAGTTTAAGTCTAATCCTAAAGCCTAAGGCAGGCTAAAGTGGCTTTGAATAATATAAGGCATTGAAAAAATAGGTACTAATCAACTAATACAGTAATAGTAATATAGGATAGTCACTTTTACTGTAGTCACTAGAGCTGGTGAGTCTACTCTGTATTCAGCTGCTCACTGAGTCTGAAACAATCTAAAAGACTGGGCCTATATCTTTAACTAATCTATATAAATAATAGCGATGTGGGTTCTGTGTTAAATCAGAAAAGAATTAATATTCCAGTTTAAATATTAAACATGGCTCCATCCTGTCTTGATTTGATATTTCGTTTTTATTATGAAACTTGAAAGTCCAAAATATTAAAAAGTAATAATAACTAAATATCATTCAAATTATTGTTGTTTTTATTAAAACAGAAAGCATTTTAAAATAATCAAATGTAAACAATAGTAATAATCCGATGATGAGAATGCGAGTGTATTCATCATAACTAATTTTGAAAATAAAGTTCTTTTTAAAATTCGTTCCTATGAAAAAAATTCTGCTAATTTCTATAGTTAAGTTTTCAGCTATTATTATATTTTTTTTTTAATAAATAGTGCTTTGATTTATTTTTTAATTACAAAATAAGATTATATTTTTACAAGTCAAATGGGAGAGCAAAATAATTAAGCAACCTTAATTTAATACAATATAATCTCTGAAATTTGTGTGACATGGTGGCTGAATGGCTAAGATGTTCTTTTTTTTCTTTTTTGCTGGCTATCCTGGTTCGATTCCTCTTACGAGTCATGGACATTGTTTTTTTTTTTAATAATTTTTGTTTGTAGTTTATCCTTTTGGTTTTTTTTTATGAAAAGTAACAACAACAAAATAGATCTCTTTGTCAATTTTTTAAATTCAAAAAATGTATCCTTTACTCTTTAGGATGTTGTATCAATTGTATGGAAGAGAAACAACAACTAATTAGATTTTAATTTCGTTCATGACTTTAAAAAAATAAAATTATTTTGAAAAATATGTCAAAGCTGAACAATAGTCTATCTCTATGTATATATATGAACTAATAATTTACTAAACTAAATCATAAATGATAGTACTTTGATAGATTAGTTGCACTGAGCAAATGTCTGATTTCGCTAAAAGACACTATAGCAGACTAATTTATCCAGCATTTCAACCATTTGGCATGTATCCCTTTTATGTATATTACCTGTGAAGCACAACATCCCATGGTTTTTTTAATGCTAAAAGTTTTAAAAGGTCTAAAATTTAAAGATACATTTTTAAATGTACACAAAAATCAATAACAGCTGAAAGTGTTGCTAAAAATAATAAGTTTGCGGTGAACCTTCAAATTTAAATCCCGGGCTAATTCTCGAGTTCTGTACGAATATATTATTATTTTTGTTTCTAAAAACAAAAACTTTTATTGAATACAAACTCTCTATGACAAAAATCAATAACAGCTAAAGGAAATAATCAAAATAACTTGCCCCTAAAATAAGATGTCACAAAGAATGAACATATTTTTACAAATACTGATATGCTACACCGCTTCAAATCGTTTTACTTTTTTAGTTTTTTTGTGTTATTTTTCTTTAAAAAAAAAAACAAACATGGCGTCTCTCATCAGCAAAAAATTACATCACAAGAATTGAAATCCTCCAGCTTGCTCTTTTATTTTGACTATGTTTTCGGAAGAACAAGAACGCAGATCAGAGAGACATAAAGATAGTGGACATCATGGTTTTATTCGTCACAGAATACGTAATTTTCTTTAAGATTCATTGTGCCCCATTTTTATTTTTTTTGGTCTGTTCTTAATATTAATATTAAACTTTTAAGTCTGAATGAAGTAGTAATGATTCTTTCCATAATAATATTATCATACAATGAACATAACTTTTTAACTACTATTGTTATTCATAGTTCATCATATATTCATATATCGCTTATTCACAATTTTTTTCTTTCAAAGCCTACAGGCTATTAGGTCGAAGATCCCTTGGTGCAAGAGACTGGTTGTATCTAGTAAAGTATTGTTCCCTGCAATACCAACGCAAAACTGTGATGTAGTTTTAACATTCCCTGCACATACTGATGATGCCACCTTAATGTGGCTGTTAGCACGACTTAAAGCACGAGCTCCTGCACTTACTGTCCATGTTCGTATCACAGCCATACAGGCATATATGGCTTTTACCTGACTGCACTTTATGATAAGTTA
The DNA here is from genome assembly GCA_021962125.1 of Bulinus truncatus. Classification (NCBI taxonomy): domain Eukaryota; kingdom Metazoa; phylum Mollusca; class Gastropoda; family Planorbidae; genus Bulinus; species Bulinus truncatus. The sequence continues at coordinate 1,312,312 of JAGDYQ010000220.1, forward strand.
GTATTAATTTTTCATTCATAAAGTCTTTTGTATCAACCCTTTTTGTAATGCCTCTTTTAATAAAATATTCTTTGAATATATAATTTTTATTTAGCCTTTTACAAGGAGCAGAGGAGCTGGGAATTTTAAAGCCTCTGAAAGCAGAATATGGCGGAGGGATGAAAGAGTTTGCTTTTGAAGATCAAGATTGTTTTGTTGGAATAGAAGATGAGACAAAATTTTTGACTAGTCGAGAAAGACAGAGTATTGTCTTGCACTTTCTTCATGAGCTTCGAGCCACGGGAGAGGATAATTTATCGGGCATTACTTTTATCGAAGGCCAGCCCATAGGTCAGCCATGATTTCTACTTTGACTTCATAAGAAGTGCATATATTAAGCATATCATCTCTCATATTTTATATGGGGGAACAAAAAGTGCATGATTTTCTCAATTATTTTATGTATAATTTTTGGTAAATGTTTGTGCTACAACTAATTCTTTTTTAGTTCCATTGCTTATAATTAAAAAAGTTGTCTCACAAGTATTTCCATTACATAACCATCATGATCTCAAGGTGTTAAGTCAGACATGGGTTCAGGCTATTTTCTCAAAACAACCTTTGGGTAAGAAAAATTTCTTCTCATATCATTCTTTGTTAATATTTTCTGTTACGGTTGGGTAAGAAAAATTTCCGTCTCATATCAATCTTTGTTAATAAACTCTGTTACAATTATATTTTGTTGAACTTCCTTAGATGAAGTGTGTTCGATACTTTGGTGTGAAAATCAGCTTATATTTTGCATATCTGGGTCATTATTAACATGGTTGATTCTTCCAGCTCTAGTTGGTCTAATTATCTTTCTAATGCAAGGACAAAATCAGGTTTGGAAATATTTATTATCTTTAGGTCAGATTTTCGTAAAATTAGAGTATCAAATCAGGCATGTTTTATTAGAAAGAGATTATTTAATATGTATTTCTTAATTTGTTCATGTTAAAAAGTTAATCAATGATCTCAATGACTTACTTGACTTAAGCCTCTGACTCCGCGTGGGAGCAGCATAGGGCCTCAACAACGCTCTTCCAGCGAACTCTATTTTGGGCGTCTCTCTTCAGCTGAGCCCACGACCATCCAACTGCCTTCATCTCTCGCTCAGTGCAGCGTCTCCATGTCTCCTTTGGCCTGCCTGCTCTTCTCTTTCCCTGCAGGTTCCACTCTAGCGCCTGCCTTGTGACATTGTCTAGGCTCTTGCGCAGAGTGTGGCCTATCCAGCCCCATTTTCTCTTCCGGATCTCTTGGTCTATGGGGTCTGCTTTGTTCTTTCCCAGAGGGCGGTATTGGAGATTTTTTCTGGCCATCTGATACGTAAGATATTGCGGAGGCATCTGTTAATGAACACCTGCAGTTTTGTGGTGGTTGTCTTGGTCAGTCTCCAGGCTTCTGAACCATATAGTAGCACTGCTTTCACGTTGGTGTTGAAGATGCGGACTTTTGTCCGCCCAGAAAGTGCGGTAGAGTTCCTGATGGGACGCAAGGTATTGAAGGTGTGCCTCGCTTTGTTGATGCGGCTTCTGATGTCTTCGTCTGCTCCTCCATCCTTGCTCACCACACTGCCCAGGTAGACAAACTTGTCCACTTCACCGATGTTGGATCCTTGTAGTTGGATTGGATCTTGTTGCTTGTTGTTTATCCGTATGGTTTCTGTCTTTTTGGTGTTGATGTTGAGCCCAACTTTGTTTGCTTCGTCTGCGAGCCTATTCAGTTTCTGTTGTGCATCTTGTTGCCGGTGTGACAGTAGGCTGACGTCATCCGCGAAGTCGAGGTCTTCAAGCTGCTTGGTGAAGGTCCATCGAATTCCTGTGTTTGCATTCTCAGTGGACTTCTTCATGATCCAGTCCACTACCAGAAGGAAGATGGTCGGCGACAACAAGCAGCCCTGCCTCACTCCGGTCCTGACCTCAAAAGGCTCCGTCAGCTTGCCTTTGTGGATAACCTGGCATGTGGAACTGGCGTACATTTGTTGGATGATGGCGATGAACTTGGGTGGGATCCCGTAGTGTGCCATGAGGTTCCAGACAACATCCCGGTCCACGCTGTCGAAGGCCTTCTCGAAGTCCACGAAGATTGAGTAGAGTGGAGACTGCCTTCAAGGGACTGCTCTATAATGATGCGCAGGGTGGCGATGTGGTCGGTGCACGACTTGTCCTGCCGAAAGCCTGCCTGTTCGTTTCTTAGTCTTTTGTCTAAAGCCTCCTTCAGTCTCTCTAGCATGATGCGCGTCAAGATCTTGCTGGGAACAGACAGGAGCATGATGCCTCGCCAGTTGTTACAGCTGGATAGGTCACCTTTCTTCGGGAGCTTGACGAGGTGCCCTTGTCTCCATTCAGCAGGTACTTGTTCTTGCGTCCAGACTTTCTGGAGCAGAGGGAGAAGCATGTTTGTTGTTGTGGGGACATCGGCTTTCAGGGCTTCTGGTGGTATGCCGTCTGGACCTGCAGCTTTGCCTGATTTGATATTCTTCACCGCCTTAGTGATCTCCACTTTAGTGGGTGGGTTGGTGTTGACTGTCTGCTGGTGGTATAGTAGAGGGTTGTTTTGGTGGGGGTCTGTTCAGAATTTCTGTGAAATGCTGGGCCCAACGTTCTCTCTCCTGACTTTCAGTTGTGTGGTTTTCCCGTCTTTGTCTTTCACAGAGCACATTTGCTGCGTGTTCTTGCCTGCCAGGGTCCTGGTAATTTCGTACAGCCTCTTCATATCTCTCTTGCCTGCTGCTGTTTCTGCCTCCTCCGTTAGGTCGTGGATGAATTTCCTCTTGTCTGCTCTGGCGCTTTCTTCACTTTCTTGTTTATTTCAGTACTTTGCCTGCAGGTTCTTTTCTCCTGTTGGTCATGACTGTGGTTGATCCTCTCTTTCAATGTCCCAGGTGCTTGAGGTCACCCACTCCTTGCGCTTTTTGTCTTCCCCAGGACTTCTTTGCAGGTATCTGTCCAGCTCTTTTTAATCTCCTGCCAGTGTTCCTATTGTTTTCTCAGCCAAGTCAGCTAGTGCCTCAAAGCGGTTTTTCAGGCTGCATTGGTACTCTGTGGTTTTTCTGGTGTCTTTTAGGCTCTGGACGTTGTACTTGAAGGAGGGTCTCTGTGCTTTGTCCTTGTGCTCTCAGTTTCAGCTTCACGGTAGCCTGCACTAGGTGATGGTCCGATGCAGCGTCTGCTCCTCGTTTCACCCTCACATCCAGAAGGCTTCTCCTCCACTTGCAGCCAATGGCAATGTGGTCTATCTGGTTCTTAGTTTTTCCATCAGGGGATATCCAGGTCTTCTTGTGGATGTTTTTGTGAGGGAAGATGGTGCCTCCAATGACTAGGTCATTGAAAGCGCAGAAATCCGTGAACAGTTCTCCGTTGTTGTTCATATCTCCGATGCCATGTTTGCCCATGATGAGCTCTTTATTAGTGTTGTCGTTTCCTACTTTGGTTCAGGTCCCCCATCAGTATCTTGAGGTCTCTTCTGTGCACTTTGTCAATGGTATTTTGTAAGGCACTGTAGAAGTTGTTTTTCTCTTCTTCATCTGCCGCATTGGTAGGGCGTAACACTGTATGATGGTGACGTTTCTTCCCTTTGACTTGAATCGTGCTGTCAGTATCCTTGCAGAGACAGGCTCCCACTCTATCAGTGCCTTGGCTGCATCTGGTGTCATGAGCAGTCCAACTCCCTGTACATGTTCTTCTTCAGGCCCAGAGTAGATGAAAGTTTCTCCATTTGCCAGTTTGGTTTGTCCATTTCCATTCCATCTGGTTTCGCACAGTCCTAAAATCTGGAGCCCATATCGTTTCATCTCTTTTACAACTTGTGCTGCTTTGCCACTTTCATACAGGGTTCGGATGTTCCAGGTTCCGATCTTGGTTTTGGTCTTGGCTGTCAGAAGATAGGTCGGTGCACTGAATTCCCGAAGGCTTCCACCAGCTCGCGTCATAAGCTCTACTGGAGAGATATCTTCATCCTCAGCTAAGTTGCTTTCTAAGTTCGTTGTTTCGGTTTCTATAACAAGCTTGTTGTTTTTACGGGAGTGGGTTGTTAACCCCATTCTTTAACCCCCAACCTGGAGGACCAGTGGACTGCTTTTCGTCTGGCCTCTACCCGTCGACCTATCACAACATGGGAGGCCCTACCAGGAGTACTGAGGCTCCAGCCAACTTAGCTCTCAGGGTTATCAAAGCACGCAAGCCCCAAAGTAACAAAGGTGGCAGTCCTTAGAGAGGAATATCTCAATAATTCTTTGAATTATAATTGGTTTATACTTTTTTACAGCTCTGTGAAAGATCTATGTCATGTTGGCTTTTGCTTCTCTTTAAATGTTATTTGGGCTACACTTTATCTTAAATTTGGAAAAGAGCCTGCAGTGTATTGTTACAGATGGGGAACTTTAGAAAAGAAAGATGATATGTTAAAAGATCCTAGACCTCTTTTAAGGTCAGTTTGCAGCTTGCAGTTGTCCATTTTTGTATGTTTCAACATTTAATACAATTAAATTTTTTTACATTTCGTTTTTTAATAGTATTAGTGTTTTATTTAATTAGGGTGACCTTGTGAAGAGTCCAGTAACAGGCCAAATGGAACTTGCCTATCCAGCATGGAAACGACTCTTGTTTCGTTACTTTGTCACATTTCCTATTATTGCAGTTTGCCTTGCATTTGTCTTCATCATTATGCTTTTATGCTTTGAGCTTCAGGTAATTTATTTTTTAGTAATTATTTTATGAAATATTCTGGGGGGGTTCTAAAGAGACTTTATAAGCCTTGTAAAAAAAGGCAATTTTTTAAATCGCAGAAAATTTAGAAAAAAAAAAAAATAGAATTAACACTCAAATGGCACTAACAAAGTTTGGAGATAATGAAAGAAAATTGTTTTTTCTCACAAATTAATTCAGAATTCTTCCAGATTTATATACAACATCAAACGTTCTTTTCATTTAATGATAGCTTTTTTTTTTAAATTTAAAAACCAGTTACGTGAATTTTCTTTAAGTTAGATCCTCAATCCAAATTGCTAGATTCTCTGTTTTAAAAACTCATCTCTTGAATATGATGCTAAATTGACCCTTAATGTAGTACCAGAAAAAAAAAACAGATTTTCTAATTGCAGCTTTATTCCTCTTAATAGCTCTATTTGTGGAATAGCCTAAATATAAATGTTTTCCGATTGCAGTCAATCTTTCCCCATTTTCTAATCAATCTAAAATTGCAATTTTCAATGCAAGTGAACTTGCCTGTGTTTTATGCTTTCTTCTCTAGTTTGAGATAAATAAATTAATAAAAAAAATATTATCTTTAGTATGCCTAACTAACTATGCTTTTCCAAAAATAATTTTGAATAAAAACAAAACTTCAAATTCGCATTTAAAAAATAGGCAAAAAAAAATTTACAGTATGAATATTGCACAATAGTTGCAATTCATGTTTGAATTATTATTATGTAATGTTTATGTAGCTTTTATTGTTTTATCATTAATAGATTTTCTAACTGAATGGTAAAATAATGAAAAAAAAATAATTTTAAATATTAAATTGTTTTGAAAAAAATACTCAGTATCAACATCTCTCATAATCTTATTATTAAAGCTGGAAGGGGGGTTCTTATCAGAAAAAACTGCAATATGCAGCTGTTGCTTATATTGAAAAACAAAAAATCAATAAGTTATTACCTTTAGACTGGACTGATACATAACACTACCTTTAGACGGGACTGATACATAACACTTCCTAAACAAAATACAAAACACTATTTCTTATCTAATCTCCATGGAATTGAGGGTATTCAGTACTGACAGTAAAATTTGTAGATGGTTCTGTTCCAAACACGGGTATGCCCTATTGCGGGATTTTATCTCTTAGTCCTCCATTTCACCAATAGGTGACCTAGATAAATGGAAGCCAGGGATATTTCAGTTAGTGGCCAGTATGGAGGTTGGAATGACTTCCTGAGCATCAGAGTGTAAATATGGTAGACAACTTTTAGAAATTTTACTCACAACAAAAATGTAGAAGCGCTCATCAGAACGAGGTCTTAATGATTCAAAAAGCGCAGGAAGTGTGACTTTATTAAAGGTGTATTCCCAAAAGCCTAGCGTGCATGTTAAAGTCTGCCGTCAGACAATATAGAAAAGATTTTTTTTTTCAAAATCTGTTGTATTATTAATGTTGTGAATAGCTTTCATATTTTCAACCTATATAAATATTTAATCAATTCCTTTCTAAGTCAGCATTATTTAAACTAGAGAAAATCTCAAGGACCCGTATCACCAAAGTTAATCTTTAGTCATTCTGTTTTCATGAACCCAATATTATCTGGATACTGTGTACCAGGATGGTCATATTTCGCACTCCTCTCCCTCTCCCCAATACAAACCTGACACGAATGTTTTCTGTTTCAAGACATTCTCAAAGTACATTGCTAAAGTCTTAATTGTATCCCCATGTAAGTGGTACCCAAGAATTAAGTCATTTAGTCTGTCAAAGGAAACCAACGGTTCATTTTGTTATTTCCGCAAGTTACACCAGTAGAATTCAATATATTCAAGGGATGAGAACTGTTGCACACTTTTAGATCAAAGAAAATTGTGAATAAAAAAAACTGGCTCTAAAATATTTAAGACACAAATAAAAGTAAGAGAATAAATATAAAATACATTAAAAATGGAAAAAAAAATATATAAAAAACTATAATAACACTGAAAAACAAGTGTTGGACTTCTTATATGTCATTAACGTTTTCGGAATCAGTTTTTCATGCTGATTTTGAATCTGTAAATCATTTTGCTCTATCAGCTCAAATTATTAAGATATTGCCGAACAAAGTTTTGTATGCGCCCAAACAGGAATAGACTGCGCGTACACACATGTTCACAAACACACATACCTCGTAATTATATACGTATATTGGCAATGTTCTTTTTTTCTGCAGTTTCAGACTTCATAAAAGGAGAGTGAATGTGGCAATTGCAAGTTGTTTAAAATATGGCGACCAGAGGATGCGTAAATTCACCGGATCTGTTTTGCTACGTGTGCGGCTTTTTCACAAACAAGTCTCATCAGAAGACTTTCACGCCGTTACTGAAGAAAGCTTATCAACTTTATTTTGACTCAAAGGTGGATTGTGGTAAGTCGTGGGCACCACAGTACATCTGTTCGACATGTTCAGGCAACTTGCATGGTTGGATGAGGAAGGCAAAGAAAAACAACCACATGGCATTCGGAGTTCCTATGATATGGCGTGAGCAAAGCAATCACTCCACAGATTGTTATTTTTGTTTGTCAAACATCATTGGAATTAGTTATAAAACTCGTACAACTGTCAATTACCCAAACGTTCCATCAGTTTCAAAACCAATTCCACACGATCCTGTCATTTGTCCAGTACCACAATCGCCTGTAGAATACACAATAGACGAAGAGAATGATGAAGAAAATGATGTTCCATCTTGTGCCGATGACTCAGACCCTGACTACAAAGCTGCCGGAGAAGGAATTCATTTGATGAATTATGCTGAACTTTGCGACCTTGTGCGAGATCTGGCGCTAACAAAAGGCCAAGCTGAACTTCTTGGTTCACGGTTAAATGAATTTAATTTGCTTGCACCAGGTACAGCTACAGCAAACTTTCGTCACAGGCATAAACAGCTTGTTCAATACTCTGATGTGACTGGCAGTATTTGCCACTGCACAGATGTTGACGGCCTTATGAGAAGTCTTGGTGTCGAACACATTGTTGAAGATTGGCGACTGTTCATTGACTCGTCAAAGACTAGCTTAAAAGCAGTATTGTTGCACAATGGAAACAAATATGCTTCAGTACCAGTTGGATATTCTGCCCACATGAAAGAGACATATGAAAACATGTTGGAACTGTTGGAAACAATACGTTATCGCGTGTACAACTGGAATATCTGCGGCGATCTAAAAGTAATAACTATTTTGATGGGAATGCAGACAGGGTACACGAAGTACATGTGTTTCATATGCGAATGGGACAGCCGAGATAAGAAGCATCACTATACAAAAAAGAATTGGTCGATCAGAGACAGAATGCAACCAGGAAACAAAAACGTTCTTCATCAACCGTTGGTTGATCTTGACAAAATTCTCATGCCACCGCTTCATATAAAATTAGGACTGATGAAGAACTTTGTCAAGGCATTAGACAGCAAATCGAATGCATTTATATACCTATGCCACAAGTTTCCAGAGCTCAGTTATGCTAAAGTCAAGGAAGGTATTTTCATAGGTCCACAAATAAGAAAAATCATGGCCGATGAAGACTTTCAAAACACTTTAAGTCATCCTGAAAAAGATGCGTAGGTGGCATTCAAGTCAGTCGTAACCAATTTTCTTGGAAATAAGAAGTCTGTTGACTATGAAACAGTTGTAAAGAAATGCATTAGTGCCTACAAACACCTGGGATGCAATATGTCTCTGAAAATTCATTTACTCGATTCACATCTAGACTTCTTCCCAGAAAACCTAGGCGCAGTAAGCGATGAACATGGCGAACGCTTCCACCAGGACATTTCTGTGATGGAGTCACGCTACCAGGGTCGGTGGAGTGCAGCGATGTTAGCTGACTACTGTTGGACTCTACAACGCGACTTGCCAAGTACTCAGTACAAGCGGAAGTCCACAGCCAAGAAATTCAAACCATGAACATTTTAAACATTTTACACATGCATTTGACTTTAAATGGAATATATTTTTTACATATAATTTTATTAGTTATAACTGATTTCATGCTTGTGTTTAATATTTGTTTACATTAACTGCAAAGGAGAATATATGGTTTAAAAATTTCATTTTTATACATATTGGAGTATTATAACTATAATAAAAAAAATAAGATTGCGGATTTCTTAAAATTGGAGGCTGATAGAGACAAATGGTTTGCATATTCGAAATCAGCGTGTGTAAATTGAGTAAGATTAGATGATGGGTACCAAGAAGTCCACGATAAGTTATTTTTTGTTTTCCAGTGTAATTTAGAAAATAAAAAACCATACATGTAGAACATCTAATGAACTCCGTTGATTTATTTTCAGTAACCTATTGCAATAGAATCTCACCGCTAAAGCATACAAAAGTAATACATTCAATTGACTATACTTCTTATTGCTAATAATTAATATAAGAAAATAAATAATGAAAACCAGAAAGTATATATCCAAAACCTAACTTCTACATCTTACAAGTGGTTAAAGTTGTTAAACTTGTTCAGTTTAACTTTCTCTAATCTTGTGTAATAATTGAGTATAGTTTGTTCACACATTTCGGTTTGCCATTTTCTTTTTTTTTTAGCTTAAAATAAATAAAGGCTATAAATAAATTTAATTTCATGTTTAAGAATTTTGTCAAATTTGATTTTGAGATGAAAAACAAAAAACTTTAATCCCTATGAGCAATAAAAAAGTTTTCAGTCAATAAGTCATAAATTAAAAATAACTAATACAAAAAATAAATAATAATTTTGCAAAGGTACACAATATATTAATGACAAAAAAACATGATAGTGCTCCTATAAAGATAGAACACCTAAAATGTATCAGGCATAACATAAAATTATTTGATTAGCAGGACATAGGAAGAAAACAAAACACATAAGAAAATATTCTGTTAACTAAATAGAGAGGGTGGTAAATAAAGATAAACTAATGCCAAAATAAATTTTTTGAGGAAAACTTTCAGACAAAAGTATTAGCAAAACAAATTTTTAAAAAGTATCACCAGTTAACTTTGTGTCTACACAATCACAGATAGGTGAGATAAAGTATCACCAGTTAACTTTGTGTCTACACAATCACAGATAGGTGAGATAAAGTTTAAACTTTTTGTTATTGAAAGTTAAGAAAAAAAAATGATGTAAGAAAAGAAATGGTCCCTTGAGTTGTGGGCCTATATTAAATATGTAGCCACAATTGATGAGAAGTTTCCCACCATAATAGATGCCCCAGTTGGCAAAAATGAAAGATTATTTTCAAGGAGACTGCTATATAACATGCTGGTGTTCTACCTTGCCTACCTCATGGCCAAGAGTTATTACATCCATGTTTCCGCATAGGGTGGGGGAGGGGTATCCCATACATTCATGTGTGTCTACCATACAAGAATTATACATTGTTAGAGTTGTTGTTTTTTCAATACATTTGGAAATGATTATGTGTTAATATGGACATAAAGTAAGTGTGAAATAAATTATATAAATGTATATTTACCTGAATTCAGAGAATAGTTTATAACCTTTTTTATATCATTTAAATTTACAAATATTTAGAAATATAAATACAATAAAAATATTTCAATAGAATTGTACAAAACTAGATAATGATACTTGTTAAAAAGTAGGTATCATTTTATATAATACATGTACAGAGATTTTTTTAGCTTTAATTGATTTAATAAATCAATATTTTAAATGAGTTCAATTTTCTGAAAAGGGGATAGATGCACAATTTTTCTTGCAATCAAGTTTTCTTCCTTATGCTTATATGAGCAACGAAAATCAAAATGTTTCATTTAAGCAATGATTGCAAAATCAACAAAAATCACTGATTTCCAAAAAGCATAAAATTAATATAATAATTATCCTCTCTAAGATCCAAACCAAAGCAAAGAAAAAATTTGAAAATGTTTAACTGTTACCTAAAGATAAAAAAAATGTGTCTAGGTAAATTCAGAAATGTACTAAAAATCAATAAAATATCTGAAAGATTTAAATTAAAAATAATGCAACTCTATAAAAAATGAGTTATAGTAGCCTAAAAGTTAAAAATGTACAAATACTCATTTACTATAACACTGTAACAATTTAAAAGAGGGCAGATTTTATTTCTTTACATTACAAAAAACCATGCTTCAAAAAATGAGCACATGTGACATAAAATTAACAAGTAATGTTTAAACAGTTTTATATTAACAAATAATTGTTAATTTAGTTACTGAATAAATATACAAGATACTTTAAGCATAAGACCGTTTGAATTTACTTTAGTTGTGTATATATATACACAAATACAATAACGGTGCTATCCCATCATAACAAAGCACTGTGGTTGTGTCTTTTAAAATTGTTTCAAATATAATATTTGGGAATAAAACCAATAAAAGAATAAATTTCTAGAAGTGCTTCATTCTTAATACAAAACATTTACCTGTTTAAATTTCAATCTCTAAATAAGACCTTGGAATTATTTACTTTTATGAGATAATATCAGTGTTGAGAATAACCACACTCTAATTTAAATAATACAAAATACTATATACAATAACAAATATTTGATGTGAAGCTGTCTTTTTTAAGCCAAAATTAAGGAAAGGAAAAAAATTACCATAAATCTGATATATGTTTAAGTGAATCAACATTGTCCTCTATATACAACATTCAGAGATACCAATAATCATTCTGTACAATATTTTATGTGCACTTAAAATATATAAATCTACCTTATATAGCAAACATATTAATAAATTATATGATATAATAAACCATATTACAAGTCAATATCCCTGTCTTTATGCCAAATAATGTTTTAAGCTTACATGACATTTTAAAAAAAAAACTTCTTGAGAAATAAGCTTTTATTAAAATGCAAACAAAAAGTAATTAGTAAATTCCTTAGATCATAAACTGTACAAAAATATCAAGTCTAAATAAAAAGCTTCTCTATTTTGCACTTATGTACCAGCGCTCTACTTCCAAAATTATTTTGGAATCCTAACGTCAAGGATATTTTTTTCCTTTACTAAAAAGGTAATTATCTTCATAATTCTACAATATTTTAATACATGGAGTCATAATTATTAAATTAATATAGAATCATGTAGAATATCCCCGTGCTGATGTGAACGGCATTGGCATTGTAAATCAAAACAATCTAAAATATAAATAATCAACATCCCTCTCTTCCCCCCCCCCCCAACACGCCCATCCCCAGGGCCGCGGTGAAACTATCAAACATCAACCGGTCCGCAGCGAGATAAAGGTTGGGGACCACTGCTCTAGAGTCATTTAATTGTAAGTATATTGTGGAAATATACAGTATTACATACAGAATATAGGTATTGACGGAATTGAAGTTTATTATCTAGAGAGTAGCCAGAGAAGTTTAATTTAATGAACCATGTTTCAATTAATCTTGTTTAATTCATTTGTTATGAAATAAATTTTCTTGTTCATTCGTCTTAATATAAATTGATTGAATATTTTGTTTTTAAATTTTAGTCAGTGTTTTAACTAGTTTAAACATGTCATGAGATTTTGTTTTTTTCACCTGGTACTGTATGGGTGGCGACAGAACAGACACGGTTGGGGGCGGGCGTGGATGTAACAGACTCGGATGGGGGCGGTGGTATTGGTTCAAACAATGAGGGGATGGGTGGTAGTGGATGAAAATTACAGCCCTGTGCAGCTCTATTCCTGACTTCCATTGTCTAATTAACAAAAAATTAGTGTATCTTTTAACGTCATGGCCAGACCTAATACCAATAATAGAGAATATTTCATCAACAAAAATTTTTTTTTAACAAGAAAAGCAAACAAACTGTTTTAAATATCAGGCTTTAAAATTTCTAGTCATTAATGTACATTACAATTACAAATAAACCGATATTTTTGTAAGATTGGATAATAATTCTTTTGCATATTCACTGCATAGTGACGGTTAAAATGCTTTATCATATTATGGAATTATTAAATAGCACATAAGATTTTTAAAAGACCTAGATAAATAGTACATACACTTAAACAATAAATAGCTTCTTTTGTTTAAAAAAAGTTTTAAGACAAAAATTAATAAAAGTTCACTTAGATGACTATATAATGAAACTTTCCAACTTTTTTAATAGCTGAAGTATTTCTTTTTATTTTATGAAATGTCTCAAAAAAAATATTTTTTAAAAATATTTTAACAACAGAATTGAGATGTCAAGATCCTAAATATAAAAATGTGAATGCTAATATTACATTTCAGATCAATTTCACACAACTTCACACCATTCACTATGAAACATTTAGCTGGGTGCATTTTGTATAAGTTTAACCATTTACCAATCTGAAATACAAAGTACATGTGGCAGCTATGTGCAGTTTATATTACACTTCATTTAAATAAACTGCAATTAACATTTGTGTGGTTAAACGACTTAGTTAAAAAAATTCCTGTGTACAATAAAATTAATATAAAGAAATTAAATTTAAAACAATAACAACAAGTAAAACTACAAAATATTGTGGATAAGAAGATAATGATACTAAAGTAATGACACTAGTCATATACAGTGAAAGAGACTGAATGTTTAGTCGCCAGAACTATTATGACAAAAACCAAATGAGACAGAAAGCAAAAATAAAAGTAAAAAACATGTGCCTTTAAATGAATGATTTTAAAAAAATAAACTGTAATCATTTAGCAAAGATTAAATCAAACAAAAACACAAAATAATGTGAAATGTTTAAGAGCTTTATGTGACAGTCAGACCAGTGAAAAGTGAGATCATTGCTAACATTAATGTGAGATGGTGAATAATATATCTAGCTTATTTGGAATGATAATGAAACAGAAATCCCTGTTTTCTGTCATAGTAAACACAGATCATTGAGTTGTGCAAGATCTTTACTACTGTTAATCTGGTCTAAATATTGGCACTTTAGGGATGAACTCCAAAACTAAAACCTATAAACAAGATAAAAGGGAAAAAGTATTTTATTTAAGTATCAAATAGAAATTGTCATTTAATTAGTTATAAAACATATACTGAATTAGGAAAGGCTTATTTAACAATTTCTTGATAGCTGTAACACAAACTTGCTCTTTATCCCTTGCAATTTTTTTCTCTTTTTAATTAAGATACATTACTTCATCATGAAATAGAACGCAACAAATCAGTTCTCTTTAATAATGCATTCTGAAGAGTCAACATGAATTCTTAAAAGAATTTTGTTGCTTAGCCTGAATACTTAAGTAATTACTTCAATTTTTATTTTAGGAAAATCTATTAATTTTTCTCAGTATACAGTATTTAAAAAGAATTAGGCAAAAGGCTTAATAACTCAAGCCAAAATAGCATTATGATATGATAAAAAATTAAATTGTAAAAAATATTGAGTGAATGATAAAGAAAAATATTGTTACAAGATTTACTCACATATTCCATCATACTACTAGAATCACAACGCTGTTTATTTAATCTCCATGATAGACCAAGCTAACATAAAAATAAGAAGAATGAATAAATATGCAACCAAACAATTTTATTATTGAAGTTTTAATAAACAAATTTTTAGGCATTATGTTTTAACACTTAAAGATACATCATTAACACTTAAAGATACATCACAGATTAAAAATTAGCTTAAAATTTCATGTTCTATTTTCAGAAAATTGTTAGATATAATACTTTAGTTCGTTGGTTGAAGAAATTAGCTAATTTTAAAAAAGAATCTTTAAAACATTTACCTACTGTATTTTAAATTAAAATAAGATTAGATTAGCGTGTTTTAAAAATTAAATTTGAAAAAGTTGACAAAAACATAAATATTCTTTAAAATAATTACCTTCTGATATAGATGGCTGTTCTCCCAGTCTAAAACTTTTTCCAAAGAATGTCGTTTCTATAATAGAAATTAATTTAACATTTCATTTAACTAAAAAAAATGCAAGTAGAAATGAAAATAATGAAACTGTACTTTTTGTAACAGTGTTCAGAATTTTAAAATATTTTTATGAAAGGCAAATAAAGATGATGATTGAGGGACTAAAGATAGATGTACAATAAAAGCTTTGATAACAAGTAATTTAGTTTACTGTGTTATGCTAGATGAGAAAAAACTATGTAATAAATAATAATTGGTTATACAAGTGAGGCTTTGCAGAGCAATTGGAAAGTATTTAATGCTATTTCTGTTGTTCTAGAAGTGATCACTACTGATGGTTCTTCTTTCATATGGTTGGCATCACTTGTAAATTCATCCTTTGTTTGTGCATATATTATTTTGAATGTTGTGGAAGTGTAGTAACTGTACTGCGATAAAACCCCCATGAAGAAAAAAGAAATCAAATTATTTCAAATGAAAATAGGGAGGTTTATAAAATGTTTGAAACAGTGCAAGCCAATGTTCCCTCTAAGCTGAGCGCGTGAGCGATCACTCACACAAATTCAGAGCGTCGCTCATACGACATGTACGATCGCTCACTCCGACGGACGACAACGCTTAAATCGCTCACAAATTTTGGCTTCAAACAAAAATGTCGCTCAGAGACAAAATTTCTTGTTCACTTCATACCACACCTTAGAGGGAACATTGGTGCTAGCAATGTCTTTTGGAAATTAGTAGTGAGTATATAATAGGAATTTAGCATTATCTATTAGAGTAAGGTTATTCTTAATGATATATCAGGGTGTCGGGCAATATCTTTTTGATGTCAACATCCCCCCCACCATTTTAAAAGGAACATACAGGCAGGTGTGGAACAAATCATTTACCAAACTGTCTGACACACCAATGGTGCAGTGTATCCATTGCTTCTTCTTTTCTGGCTATTCCTCCCTCAAACATGGATGTCCAAGGTGTAATTATAAAATATGTTAGACTATGTATGTTGCAAAATAATTGACACACCTATAATACAAACTTAAAACTTTAACATTAAATAGTGTAACCCCTTTTTAGATCAGGTTATTAAAATAGGGATGATAAAAGAGATACATTAACTCGCTTTATTAATTTTAAATGGTTTAAACAATATCTATTTGACCCCCCCTCTAGAACTAGACTATTACTTTGAAGAATGATAAATAATAATTTGATTGAAAAAAAATGTTTGACTCAAAATTATTTTTCTTAATCTCAATATGTATTCTTGCCATTAAAGCAATTTGAGCAAAATGGTTTAATTTTTAAAAATATCCTAATAGATGCAAATAATAAATTTTGTAAACAACGGGCTGCTCCCTCCCACCAGAAGGCTTGGGGCCAATGAAATTGAAAAGTGTTTGGGTTGCTTCCCCTCACAGCAGCCCTGATCACTAGAACAGTTTATTTAACAATATGGTATATTTTAACTGAATTGTCAAACAATTTACAAAAATATGACACTATATAACTATCGCTAATACGGTTTTAGAAAAATTAATAATCTAATAAATTAATAGCGATTTGGGTTCTGCATTAAATCGAAAGCAAAGAATTAATACAATAGTAGTCCAGTTTAAAACAAAATCATGAAAAAATCGGATCTGCCCGAAACCAAAAATAACCTAGCCTATCGATCAAGCCTAAGTGAATATAACTCTAAGCAAAGGTTTTGCAGGTACAGCTAGTATAAAATAGTATTCATTTTTATGTTTAAGAATAATGGGGAATTATGAGCTTAAAATGAGGTTTGAATGTAATAAGAAATCATTTACAAATTTTATACTAATCTGCAACAGACATAAGAAACTAGTTAAGTTTAGACACAAAAAATAATTTGCATGAGTTGTTTATCAAATGGTTCATAATAATCACATACAAATTAGTACTTCTTTCGATTTTTCAACAACAAGAATAAATTTAATCATTTGCGGAAAAAGGATCATTCAAAAGATTTGATAATTGTAATCTAAAACTCTATACACTGTAGAAATTTCAATTATATGGTTCCTAATTTTTATCTAAACGAATAATAAAAAAATTAACTGTAATAAAATTTTCCAAAATAAAATAGATGTATTGTTTTTTAAAAATATGGTAAACATCTTCATAATAAGCTCCTCTCAATCCAACTTTAGCATTATCCAACATGCCCCTCTCCTATCTTAAGCAGGTTAATTGCCAGTCTTCTGTAATATTAATTTTTTTTTTAATAAGTAAAAAAAATTTAAAGCAAATTATTTGAAAATTTTATTAGTGCTTGATTGAATCCTATAGTTGGCAGCCAAAAAGTAATTAAAAATTTAAGTAAAATACTGCCAACTTACCCTTTTACTGAGACATACAACTGGCCACAGTGAGCATCCAAGTGTACAACAACAACATATACAGCCACAAAATAACCACTTTACATTGACAGGCAAAGCTTTCCTCAGAACATTATTTATTCTTGTAATAGTTGCCTTGAATTCTTCTGGTGCTACCTACAATATATTTAAATGATACACTGTTTAACAACGAACTAATGAATAAATGTAACAATTAATAATTTATGAAACAGCCGAGATAAGACAAGCATGTGTTGTAGTTTTTTTTTTAAACAATTACAATAAAAGATTTTCTAAAAAACACACACAAAAAATGAACTTAGGAAATTAGTGTTGTCAATAGTAGTCCATTAATTCTATAAATTAAAAAGGGACAAAATGATATTAAAAATGACAAAAGTAATTCAGCTTTACAGCAGATTAATTATTATATATTATGACAAAGGTCCCTGAGCAAATAGAAAAACATACAGATTCATGAATGTTGTTTTCAAAATAAATGTCCTTCTCAAGAAAATGTATACATGTGAGAAGCATAAAAAAGTACAGGTTAATGTCCAAATCATAACCTAAGAAAAGTGAATCAAGAAAAATACTTGACAGAAAATAAATGACAACCTTAGCTGCTCTACCAGGAAAATAAGTTTAAAAAATGCTAAACAGAAACAGAAAAGAGAAAGGACCACCAAATAATGGCTGGCATATAAACTTTTGAACACTTTCACATTTTTTAAATTGCATCAATAACATGATATGTTATAATATAAGATCAATCACTTACTTAAAACATAATTATTTATACTATTGTGAATACAAAATTTACATTCAGACCTTTGCAGCAAGACGTGGTGGAAAGTCTGTTTCAAATCTGTTGCTCAGACCAAATCTTCAAAGTAAATTTTTTTTTAAATAGATAATAATAAAATAAAATTTGGACACAATAAATTTCATATAAAATAGTTATAGTCCTATTAGTAAATAAACTAATTTAACAAAAAAAATTATTTTCAAAGTAGCAGAATTCTAAATAAAGAATAAAATCTGTTGGAATCCATAACGTTAATTACTTAATATAACGATTTATCTATACACAAACTTATAATATATATAAAGTGCCTAGTCTGACTTCTTTCTCTTCTGTGACTGTGTGTATATCATAGCGGCTTAATCACATTTTCTTAATTTAATTTCTATAGAAGCAATTTTTTAGTTGGAATTCATGGACTTCAGAATAGCAGTTGAAAGGATGATTGTTATATTACAGCAGTAAAAAAAAAAGTGACAATATATAGCCCATACTAGTCAAGCCTAGAGGAAGTTTATTTCACATTTCAATTTATTTGCTGTTAACTAGAAAATAAAAGTTGGGAAACAATATAAATAAATACAAGAAAAATTAAGGTAATTGTTTACGACAGTCCGCCAACGAGATAAATGGTTCTTTCATTCAAAAGTTTGCGCGTTTATAAATAAAGAAACTCATTCTTAATCATAATGAAAAGGTCAACACAATCAAAACAATCTAGTAAGTAACTGAAATTGTTGACGTTGAGGCTTATTTTTTACGAAATATTTTTAATCCAATAAATTTCCATAAGAAATATGTAATTTAAATACATTGTGACGTTTCCAGCGCCTCTTATAACTATTGGATCTGGAACATAAATATTGTAAGTGTCTATATTATTTTCTTCATCTTCTCTTTCTTCGTAGATGGTGTCAAAGTCAGCCATTGTTTACAATAAGTTCGTCACTGTGCTTGCCAGCTGGTACTACTTATTTTGAGCCTTTTTTAATGACAACACATTCGACTCGTTGCTTTTATCGTTATGCGCTTCCGTTAGTTATCTATTATATCGATTTAAATAAAACTTTAAAAAAAGTTAGAGCTTGATGAGCAAATAAAAATGACACTTCATTTATAATTCTATGTTGAGTAAAATTTAAGTTTTTTTATTTTTAGTCTTCAAAAAGGGGGTCAATTTATTATATTTTTTGATCACCGAAAGGGAAAAAGTAAGCCAATTTGACATCATTCGTGCCTAAAACATGGCGCTTCTTAATTGAACGTTCCTATTCACAGTTAAAAAAACTATAACATTTAAGTAATGTCTGTCGGGTCCAATTTATAACAGTAACTGATTGAAATGAGTTTCAGATGACAGAAACTAAGTAAACATTTCGTATCAACACCGATACCTTCTTGAGTTATTTATATAGTATTGAACTAAAACATTTTCATTAATGACAAAAGTTGTCTTACTTCGTCATTAAAATACTGGTATTTGTAATAGTTATATTAAAATGGAAATAACGGAGAAGATGGA
Organism: Bulinus truncatus; assembly: GCA_021962125.1. Taxonomy (NCBI): domain Eukaryota; kingdom Metazoa; phylum Mollusca; class Gastropoda; family Planorbidae; genus Bulinus; species Bulinus truncatus. Next base: position 1,331,616 of record JAGDYQ010000220.1, read on the forward strand.
AGCAGCCTTAGATAAAGGAGTGAACAAAAAAGATCTGTTGCTTCTTGTTGAGCAGGAATTAAATAAAACAAGAGTAAAAACATCCTCGCAGGTGAGGAGATTTACTGATAAAACAAAGGCTCAAAGAACATTACTCATTAGGCCTAATTAACAATATTTGTATTGATCTTCTATGCCTATAATTGTTATACAGACAATTATCTAACATCCCCAGTTTATTATGTAAACTGTTATTAATTACATGAAATAACTAATTCTTTTTTTGTAAATCTTTCTAGACACAAAGTACCACAGGGGATTCAACAACTAGTTTTACAACTGAAACAGGTAAATTAAAATTATTCTTCGTATAATTTATATTGCTGCAAAAAAAATAGAGAGAAGACCAGAAATAATTTGATTTTTTTTCATACTCTTAGTAACTTTTGATGCTTCTGGTATGCTGCATGACATATTCAACCAACTGACTGAATATGGTGTTGAGATGGATGCTCATGTCCAGACCATGAAAGATCATCAAGTAGCATTCAAGGCTGATTTGCAATTTCTTATAGAAACTCAGAAGAAAAACATGGAGTTAAAGTGGGAAGAGTATAGTGCTAAAGCCCAAAAACAAACTCAGGCATTACTAGAAAATCTTGCTGAAAGCCAGAGTAGTAAAGTGCAGCAGCAAGATTCTCAACAAGATATTCTCCTTGCCTTAGGAAAAATTCAAGATGACCTTGAAGAGCACCAATTCATTAGCACAGACTTGTTCCGTAAGGAAACTAATGTATTGAAGAAGAAAATAAGTGATTTGTCTGAAACCATGGAAACAGGGTTTTCAATGATTAAAACAAATATTGTAAGCTTGAAAGATTCTGCTAGACTGATGGAGAAAAATATTGAGAAAATAAAACAAGATATTCAATTTAGACTGCCTGTATCAGAGAATTTAACACTAAGTGGTAATGTCTTAAATGATGGTGAGAGAAAGGGACATTCACCAAAGAGAAACAACTCTGATAACATTTATGTTCCATTTCCTTTGAAGCATGTTGACAGCATTCTTGAAAGTAGCTACTCCTTGCCATATAAAGTGTTCAGTTGCCCGAATTTGAATCTGCCACCCCCATGTTGTAAGGCTAATGATCTCTCTTGGTTGTGCCACCCTTTAACATTATTAGCATTGATTTGTGTGGCTGGTTCTTATTTTTTAATGTATTGGAATAGTGCCACATACAGTGGAGGTGGTCAAAGTCTGTGGAGGAAATGGTTCAAATGGCCTTGATTTGTGTGCTGGAAAGTTTTTACACACTTGTGTTATGACAATAATTAGGTATCAATGAATTTTAAAATTTGATCTTTATTGAGCTAGTAGAATACAAATTAGGTTTATATTAATTTATACATAATTTTTAAACTTTATATTTATTTATTTTTTAAACCTGGTTTAAAGTAAAATGTTTTTTTATTTTTTTTAAACACACTAAATAATTTTAACTTGTTTGTTTGTTGTTGTTTTTTTATATATAATTTATTTTACCTCTGATCTGGTTTAATTTCAAATAAAAATAAATATTTCTGACCAGCAGTGCCAAAGCTCTAGTGTGTAAATCTTTTTAATAAAATCAGTTGAATAAGTTTTTTTTTGTCTTTTCTTTTCACTCTTAAATAAAAATGCAGTAACATGTTGACTTGGTGAAAACTATGTATACATTTGAAAGGATTTTAAAATTGTTGAATTAGTAAACCGATGGTATCTTATTAAAAAATTAACTAGCCCAATTAAAAAAACTGCTATTTTTTGGAGACTAGTAAACATAGGCTCGGTACCTGGACCGGCCATTAGGCACGCAGTTGGAGTTGAAAATGGAGATATATATTTTAGCGTGTTAACAATCAGTATATATACAAAATATAGCATGTCTATGTACTCGAAGTGGCCCCAAAGGACATGAACAGTTTATTGTAGCCAAAACACATTTAAGTGGCACTTAATAAATCAAATAAAGTTCATTATTTTATATAGTTGATCCCAAAGAAAATAATCCTCATTATGGGTACAGAAGCTAAACAAAAACAACCCCCGACTATTAAACTTTGAATCTAACATCCAACTTAACATAATTTGCGCACACTACTCCACACGCGAATGCAAGCGAGTATACTTTTAAGTGGCTTGCTTCTTTCTCATTAGCGCACCCTCCCCCAGCACTGGTTTATTGATTTTTTTTTAAATTCCGCGAATTTGTGATGTAAAACACTCCACCTCTCATCCCTTCCTCCGCTAGAATTCTGGAATTCCCCTGACTATTTTTAGTCGAGCAAGCTAATACAGTGATGTACTTTTCATTTCGTACGGTGCAGTGTATTGTAACTTGCAGACATTTGGCTTTTATTGCCATGAACATCCTATACACCGCATGGTATGAAAAGTAGGCCTACATGGGAAAGGGATCCACACGGTCTACCGCATAGGTTAGACGATTACACAATGTAACAAAAAAAAATTCTCTTTATCTAAATTTTTTGATGTTTCTTATTTAATTTGAGTATGCTGAGTCTGAATATGACATTGTTTTTTTTTATTGCATCAAGCGTTTGAGCATAAAACCAAAAATCCAATCAAACATATAATTAATATTAATCATATTGCATGAGATACAACTTTAGTCAATATATAACATTTACTTGTTCAAAAATGTTATGTTACAAAACGTCATGTTACATCACGTTACTTACATATATTACATAATGTTACATTATTTTCTAATGTAATAACTAATAGACTCTCAAAATAAAAAAAATACACTAGAAGTGAACAGTAGAACGTGGTTTTCTTTTATGAAGCTTGTCGTCATCGCGTATCAAACACCAGATGAAGTCACCCATCATAGCTGCATCCCATCTGCCCTTGTATCTTTTCTCCATTGCATGGATATCCTGATGAAAACGTTCTCCATACTCTTCACTCACATCACCCAAATTTGGTCTGAAAAATTCCAGGTGTGAATGCAGGTAATGCAGCTTCAGTGACATTCTGCATGTCATATCTGCGTACCGTACAATTACGTTTTCTATTAGCTCATTGTAGTTATCACTCTTATTGCTGCCTAAAAAACTATGAACAACATGTCTAAACACAATCCATGCTTCTTTTTCAACAGCGGACATTTTGTCCTCCATCTCCTTACATGCCAATATAACTTGAATCTGCGGGCCAACGAATACACCTGCTGAAATTTTTGCATCTGACATCTTTGGAAACATCTGCCGAATATGCTGGAAAGCTGCACTAGCTGGGTTTAATGCTTTGACAATTGTTTGACAAGGCCTAGTTTAATGTGAAGGGGTGGTAGTGAGATCTTCTCAACAGGTACCAGGGATTGATTAATAACATTGTGCGAACCATGCAGAAATAACAGTCATCATGATGATTCGTCGGTTCTCTCCATATTCTCGGAATCGCAAAGGGCATTGACTTTCGGATTCCACGCAGCCATCCATCCAGGGTTGATCTGCAGCTGCTACAACTGTAGTGTGGTGCCCATGATTTGTCCTGATCTCCCATAGCTATGCCAAAATAAGCATGATATACAGTAAAGAATTGTGTACCACTGACAGTCTTGTGTTTAGTTTGTGTTGGACTAATATAGTAACCACAAACATAACGGAATGAGTCAGGACAAAGCTTGCAGGATCTGATGACATATTCACATAAGAATATAGCTAACTCATTCTCTCAGTAGCATTTGCTAAAAAAATCGTACCCAAAATGTGCTAATATTTATTTTTTTAAAAAAATGATTTACCTGAATACCTAAAAAACTAAAATCAGGAAAAGTAATATTAAAAGTAGGATTATAGAAAAAGACACAAAATATACAAAGCCACTGACAGTGGCTCGGCGGAGAGAAAAACACATCCACGAGCCACTGTGTTATAAATTCATCACACATATAGGAAAACTCCGAAATATATTTTATGCCTTTTCTCAGGAAATCTTGATAATAGAGCAAAACCAATGGTACCACTGAAATCAGCATACCAAAATTATGTAAGAAACATTAAAAAATTAACATAAACGAAAATGTTGTTACATTGTGTTATGTATTAGATGTGTTTTACTTGGTTTTATTTTTATCTGATTTTTATCATTTCACATCATCCTATTTAACAACTAATGCAAAGAGGCTAAAAAAACCATTAAAGCTGGGATAATAATGACCAGGTAATGGAAATTAACCAACATGCAGTCGTTAGTAAATATTAAAATATAATATAAATAAAAGCGATGCGGGTTCTGCGTTAAATCGAAAGTAAAGAATTAATACAACAGAATTCCATTTTAAAATAAAATCATGAAAAAATTGGATCTGCCCGAAACCAAAATAACATAGCCTACCAATCAAGAATAAGGGGATACAACTATATGCAAAGGATTTGCAGGGTACAGTTAGTTACAACATCGGTCTTCCTGTATGGATGTGAAACTTTGACGCTTACTGCAGACCTCCAAAGAAGAATAAGTGCGCTGGAGATGAGATGTTTCCGCAAGCTATTGAACATCTCATACACGGAACACATAATGAATGAAGAGGTGCACTAAAATAACGGCTGCCATCGGCCCTCACGAAGACCTGCTCACTTCAGTCAAGAGAAGGAAACTGCGATGGTATGGACACGTTGCGAGATGTGGAGATGTGCAAGGTACAACCAACGGAGGAAGGAAAAGAGGAAGACAAAAGAAAAGATGGGAAGACAACATCAAAGAACCGACTGGCCTGTCGTTCGTCGACTCCCAAAAGGCAGCACAGGACCGGAGAAAATGGCGGGAAATAGTTTTCGGTCAACAACGGTGCCCCAACGACCCGTACACGGGTTAAGGGATAGTCAAGTAAAGTTAGTGATATAATAATAGCGGTCTCGCTTCTGCGTTATATCGAAAACGGAAATCAAGAATTCAAAATGGCGTCTCGATTCCCTAAATGTTTTTTTTTAATCTACAGTTTTGAATAGTTTCTGCGGTTTTCAAACAAAAAACCTAAAGGCTAAAATGTTAAATAAATGTTCTACAACATATTGCATCTTTAAAAATTGTAATAAAATCATGAGAAAATCGGATCTGTCCGAAACCAAACATAACCTAGCCTACTGATCAAACCTAAGGGAATATAACTCTATGCAAAGGTTTAGCAGGGTACAGCTAGTAATAAATATTTTTGAAAAGTGAAACCAATATGATTTGTCTTTGTCATATTAATTCACATTAAGGTTAACTCCATTTTCAGTATTTTAGTCTTGTAGACTGTGTTGCCAATGTGTGTTGAATGACACATTCATAACATTAGATAACGTTAAACTGATTCATTAAGTGGGTCTCAGTACGTCTGCATACACGACCAGTGGTTGTGTCAGTACTTTGTTTTTTATTTTACTAATGATTCTTGTTGCTTTTTCACATTTATGAAAGGTCCGTGATTATTTAGCAATGATGAATTATACATATTTATCGTATTATCGAAAAACTTTAGACCTTGAGAAGTATTTACTTGAATCACACACATCAGCAGATGCGACTTACTAAATGACGCAATTAGATGCACAGCAGAATGTCTGACCTCATTTTTTTAAAATTTAATGTAGGCCCTATCTTAATAATCTTATGTTTTATTTGGTAGAGTGGGTTTTTTTTTTGTTTTATGAATATTACGTCACAACTTGTAGCATTGACCCACATTTCCAAAACTCTTTGTTTCGATTTCGCTCATTCAATCAATAAATGCAAGGAACGCAAATCTTTTCTATGAATTTTATTTCGTTTTTTTATTGAAACAGTGATCAATGTAGAGCTTCTATTTAGTTACGAGATACCATAGTTGTTTTAGTTAAGCTAGCCTATAATAATATATAGACTAAGTGACAATGTTCTACTCTGCTACAGTTTGATCGAATAACGATTGCTAACGATTGATATTAAACAGTATGTAAGTAGTTATTTAGATTTTTATAATGAAACATATGTGATTACATTAGAAAACTAGTAAACATAGGCCCGGTACCCGGACCGGCTATTAGGCACGCAGTTGGAGTTGAAAATAATGAAATATATTTGAGCGCGTTAACAACCAGTCTATATACAAAAAATAGCATGTCTATTTACTCGAAGTGGCTCTAAAGGACATGAACAGATTATTATTGTAACCAAAACACATTTAAGGGGCACTTAATAATACATCAAATAAAGTTCATATTTTATATAGTTCATCCCAAAGAAAATAATCGTCAATATGGGTACAGAAGCTTAACAAAAACAACCACAGACTGTTAAACTTTGAACCTTGAATCTTAAATATCATTTTAAAGTACTCATTTCCAAGCAGTTCTTCATTATCTGTCTCTATGTATCTATCTCTATCTATCTGTATGTATCTATCAATCTATATACCTATCTCTATCTTCTATCTATCTCTATCGTCTATATCTATCTATCTATCTATCTATCTATCTATCTTTACTTGAGTCTTACATATTATTGGCACCACAGTCACAAAATTACAAAAAGGGGCAATTAGTATAACTGAATGTTCTTAGCGCATGTATTATTTTAATTTTCTTCTATTTCATTTTTATCTAAGAAATAGTCATTTGATGAACAAAATGCGCACCAAACATACTCTCATTTAATAAGTTGTCTCTTTTCAGTTTCTATAATTTTGGAATTCCCCAGACTTTTTTTTATACAGACGGATGACGCTCGCTGTTTTTTTTTTTAGCGATATACTATTTCATCTCGTGCGGTGCCGTGCATTTGTAACGTGCAGACATGTGGCTTTTATTGCCATGAACATCCTATACACCGCACGGTTTGAGGGTATGTCAAACGTATGGTCGACTATGTTAGACGATTATGTATATAGATATTTTTTTATAAAGACGGTAGCAGACATAAAAAATATATATTCTAGAAAATCGGCAATTGATATTTTTAAGATTACAGTAGAAATGGCGGTTTCTTTTATAAAGCTGTTCAGAAAGTAACAAACACTTTTTTTATGTTGGGGGGCGGGGCTGGAAAGGCGGACGCGCAGAACATTTAAACCATTTTGTATACATCAAGGGACTACAAAAATCCTTTTAATAGTATTGAAAAACTTAACAAAAAGAGTTTAACTATGAAGATGCTGACCTAATGAGTTAAAAATACTACAGTAAAGGAAATGTCACCCCGTGTTTGTAGAACCCCTCCCTAGTTATGTAACACAGTTCTCTCTCTCTCTCTCTCTCTCTCTCTCTCTCTCTCTCTCTCTCTCTCTCTCTGTCTCTCTCTCTCTCTCTCTATATATATATATATACATATATATATATATACATATATATATATACATATATATATATATATATATATATATATATATATATATATGAACTCTCTCAGTGATAACTCAGTATCAACTCTAGCGCCTGTGATATAAGGTCTACCATTTGGTTTTCTTAGTGACCCAGTCATCTCCATTTTATCTCATATTCCTCGATGATAATATTTCTTATCATTGTTTCTTTTTAAATAGATTTTCCTTAAAGAAAGTACAATGGGAAGCAAAGAATCCAAACACGAAAAAGCTGTATCCATGAGTAATCAGGAATTGAAAGAGGAAAATATGGAATGCTCAGCTACAAAGGACAATGCTACAGAAAATAATGAAATCGAAAGTCAACAAGACATCACCAATAGCGACTCTTCTGTTCACAGTTTGACTGCCATAGATAATGAAGACCAATGTTTGAAATTTTATGAGATGTACAGAAAATTGTTAACAAATCTTCCAAGAGATATAAGTAAGCGAAGAGTATCAACACCTAGAAATGTTTGCAAAAAGCATACACACCCAATGCCATTCAATTTCTTTTGCGAGACTTGTTTTGTGCCAATTTGTAGCGACTGCACAGTATTGTGCCATGATAAAACAAAAGGTCATGACATTAAAGATATTGAGATTGTGCTAGAATCTCATCATGACTTGATGGCAGATTTGAATGCAGCAAAGCAAAGAGAACTGTCAAAGCTACAAATCAACATAGGAGAGCTTGAAAGAGTCAAAGACCTGCAAGACACCAACAAAGATTATGTTGCGAAATTGATAAACAAGAAATTTGAACAGTACCATAAGTTGCTGGACCAAAGAAAGGAATCACTACTTGAAGAACTGTCCAATCAAAAAGCCGATAAGGCGTCGAAATTGCAGTCAGCACTCCAAAAATCACATCAAGCTGCAGAAAATTTAAGTAAACATCTTATGGCTTTAACATCAGCCGTATCCCATCGGAACTTTGAAGATATATTTCAAACATATTTAGATCTGAACACTGTCGATTTAACTAGCATTTTTATTTCCCAGTTAAGTCTATCAGACTTATTGACATATGTTGACAAAAATGAAAAAGATTTTAAAAAGGCTGTGCTAAATGTAGGAGAGATAAAAGAAGAAATATGTAGACTTTAAATAAATACATCTATTAGAGCTGCTGTTCATTTATAAAAATTGATCGAAATTAACGCATAATAAAAAAAAATGTATCGCAAATTGTCGCACATTTTAATCGACACAATATTGTTGTAACTCTTTCTACTGACCCACGACTCTGCGCCATTTTATCACCTGGACAGGTGTGTAAAATAAAGAGATGGGGGAGAGAGTTAAACAACAGTCGTTCCCATCCCCTCCTCAACTGGCGCTGGCATCAGGACGATTCGTCGAGAGACAAGTTACATGACCTGGTCTGAGGGGGCGAGGATCTACTTCGGACTCTATATAAGTTAGGTGCCAGAGAAAAAGTGGACAGTAGTTAGGCAGTTATTTTTAGACAGCGAGTTCGTCACCTTAGACGTAGCACGTTCCTCTCGCTTGTCGCCTGTAGTGATGTTTCCACCTGGATTTATTAGTTTAGCTTATTTAGTTGTAGATTAAATGTTGAGTGAATTTGTAGAAATAAAGAAAAGTATTTGTGTAGTCATTGAACCCACGTGTCTGAGTCATTCTGTATAAAGTTACATTAATATAGTACAATTTATTTATATTCAGACTCGTATGTTGTTATTTCATAGCATAACATTGGCATGATAAATAAGTCAGTTTAATTTACGAAAGAGTTAGGCCTATAGTTAATTGTAGCAGATCCATTAAGCATTAGCATATATGTCTATTGAATTAGTTATTCAGACCAGTTTATTGACATGTATCAATCACGTCAAGTGATGCGAGTTGTTGTTTTTTTTTTTTAATGAACAACATTGCTAAACAAGTGTTTTTCTTGAAACGTAGGCTACGAACTCATGACGTATGTCAACCCTTTTTCCCTCCATCTCTGTCATATTTTGCTACACTTCACCCCCACGTAAGTCTTGTTTACCCTATCCTCCAATACCGTACCTATCCCCTCCACTTCCCATCCCAAAAAAGAAGATACACACGTCATTTCTATCTCATATTAAAAATGCTGTGCACCCCTTTTTAGATCCTAAGGCAGGGCTTCTTAAACTATGGGTCGCGAGAGATAAAAATACAATTTAACAGAAAATGTTTTTTAACTTGTAAAAAAAAATCTCTCAACGGGACCTCAATGGGACGTGATGTAGCGACTGCACAGTATTGTGTCATGATAAAACAAAAGGTCATGACATTAAAGATATTGAGATTGTGCTTCTCCAGTTTGTCAATCGCACGTGGTTGACCGGAGAACTCCCTCAGAGGTGGAGGGAAGCTGTCATAGTGCCGGTACTTAAAAAAGGGAAAAAGACTGACCAAGCAGAAAGCTACCGTCCTATCTCCCTCACTTCGTGTGTTGGGAAAGTAGCCGAACGCATGGTCAACCAAAGGTTGATGTGGTTCCTAGAGGAAAAAGGGCTCATTACCCCAAAGCAAGGAGGCTTTCGGCGGGGTAAGAGTGCGATGGACATGGTCACGCTCCTCGTCCAAGAAATAGCCGACGGCTTTCAGAGAGCTGAGTCAACGGCGGTAGTTTTCCTAGATCTCAAGCAGGCTTACGATCGAGTCTGGCGGCCAGGATATTGTTGAAGCTACAGCGGTTGGGTGTCACCGTTGAGATGTACATTTGGTTACGCAGTTTCCTCAGTAATCGTACTATCATGACACGTGTTGGGAGCAGCGTGTCGAGGAAACGGACCCTCGAACAGGGTCTTCCACAGGGTCTGCCATCAGCTGTACATTGTTCCTAGCTTTCATCAGTGACCTGCCTGAGTTTCTGGGTTGTAAAAGCCTACTGTATGCCGACGACTTAGCGGTCTGGAAGACCGGAAAGAGTGCCTCAGTCCTTGAGAGTGCACTCCAGAAGGACCTGAACACGGTCGGCTGTTATACTAGGATGTGGGAGCTAGAGATTAACGTCTCGAAGACCGTCTACTCGCTATTTAAGCAAGCAGACTTTCATCTATCGACGACACTGTGTTATAAATAATAATGCACAGATTTTGTATAAATTCTAGAAAGCTTCAGTTTTAGATCTGTTTTTACCAAAATAAATGTCGTTGGGAAATTTAAATGAAGAATTTTTTGATCTATATAAATAATAGCTGTGTGAGCTCTACGTTAAATCGAAAGTAAAGAACTAATACAACAGTATTCCAGTTTAAAATATTAATCTTGTCGGTCTCAATTCGATATTTCTTTAAAAAAATTTACAGTTTTAAATAGTTCCTGTGGTTTTTATTATAAAACGTTAAAGTCCCAAGTATTAAAAAGTAATTATAACATAATATCATTCAAATTATTGCTGTTTTAATTACGACAGATAACATTTTACAATCGTCAAACGTATGTTTGCTTTCAGTAAATATTTGTAAATTTTGGAAATGTTTATAAATTCAATTGTGTAATGCATATATCTGTAAAAAAATATTTTAAAGACGTTTCTTTATATTTGAAAAAAAAAAATATTTTCTCTTAAATCTAACTACAAGTGGTTTGTGGTTACTGAAATAGGACTCATAATTGAAAACATTCGAAATTATAGTCATTTAATCGTCCGAAAACTCCGTCAATTGTTGCATAGCTCTGATACTTTCAATTAAACACAAGCTTACTATTTCATTTGATGAGTTTCTTAATAAATCTTGGTGAAACTACGTGCTGCAGTATTTCGCACCAAATGAATGGGTTATTGAACGTACAAGGTGTATATATAATATATAAGCCCCTTAGGAGCCTTGAAGCCCAACCCTCAGAGGTCCTATCGCGAAATGGACTTTTGATGTACACTTGGCAGGCCAAGACCTACAAAATGATATATACATCATGGGTCTAGGACTTATGGTTGTTGAGATATAGGCGCTCTTTATTAATATAGCTTATAAAGCCCCCTTTTACGGCCCTCAGAGGTCAGATCGCGAAATGGAAAAAAGTCATTTCTTGGCAGGCCAAGACCTACAAAATGATATATACATCATGGGTCTAGGACTTATTGTTGTTGAGATCTAGGGTGATGACAGACAGACAAAACGCTGGCTTTCCAGGTTTGATTCCTCTCACGGACATTCTTTTTTTTTTATTTGATTTTTTTTTATAGTTTATCCTTTTTATTTCTTTTTATGAAAAGTAACAACAACTAATTAGATCTCTTTCAATGACTCTTTGACAATTTTTTTTTCTTGAAATAGTTTATCCTTTAGGGTGTTGTAAGGAAGAGAGGCAACAACTAATTACATTTTTAATTTCGTTCATAACTTAAAAAAAAAAAATATTTTGCAAAGAAATCAGAAAACAATGCGAGTTGTCGAACGTTGTTGAATGCTGAATGCGTCTTGCTTTCTTTAACGTATTCGTGAATTCCGCAAATGCGGCTAATCTATCTATCGCCTTGCTACATGGTTGGGCGATGAAGAGAATTATATTTATAGATTATTATATTATAATAGCAATCACATTAATTGAGTATAGTGGTGTTTTAATGATTAAGCTACTTGCAGTTGCTTTTTTTTGCTGGCTACCCAGGTTAGATTTTTAGCGTGTTCATTATTACTTTTTAAATTTAATTTTTGTTTATAATTTATCTTTTTGTTGCTTTAATGAAAAGTACAACAAATAATTAGATCTCTTTGACAACATTTTAAAACTTTTTTTAAAATTGAAATAATTTATCCTTTAGTTTGCTAAAAGGAAAAGAAACAACAACTAATTAGATTTTTAATATCTTTCATAAATAAAAAAAATATTTTGAAATATGTATCAATAGCTGAACAATAATAGTCTATCTCTATGCAAATGCTTTGTAGAGTACATCTAATAATAAAATAAAAGATTTAATGATATTTGGTACTTTATTTGAATACAAGCTCGTTTTCCATGAAAGAATAAGGGTCAAAACATACCGCTGCGTTTTCTTTGACGCATGCGTCATGCGTCAGTCGTGTGAAAACCGTGTGACGTCACGAACCAATCTTTAAGAGCGGTAACACAGACCGGCACGTCGTCTGTCGTGCGTGTCTGCGTTTTTGATGTACTTTCTCAAAAAACGCATTGTAAACAATACAAAATGGATGCCTTGACGACACCCATTCAATTACTAAAACAATGAAATTTTATTAAATATTTGTTTTATTGTGGAAAAAATTATTCAAATTTAAAGAGAAAAGTGAATTATATCCTGCTGAAAAAAATAATTTAGTAAATCACTAAAATAACTATTTGTGAAACATTTTAGATTTAGACAGTGTTTAAATAGAGAAATACTAAGACTAAGTGCCGAAGCCATGGGGTTGGGGTATTAAAGTATTTTGTTTAATATTATTAATAACTGCTTCTCGCCCACTGATACAAACTAATAATATAAAAAAAATGTAGTATACACAATTATTACATTTGTTTTAATCAATATCATTATCAAAAGTTTGTATTAAACTCGGTATCACACGACTCGACTATGTTTCGAGACAGCAAGTCACACAATGACCAAACCATCACATCTATCGATGTAATAAGTCAAGTGATCAGTTTTAAGTCCAATTGTCAAATGTATCTTAACTGAATTCAAATTTATTTCATGTTTAGTTTTCTGCTGTACTAGTTTGTTTTTTTTACTCCGGTTCAAGTAATTAGCCTACTAAGACTAATTATATAAGTCTAACATTAGTAACATATTAGGTACTTCGATGACGATGAGAAAATTCAAAACAGTAATATAAAAGTTTAATATGTTTAATTCGATAGAGCTGGTTGCAAGCTTTCCAATGATACCACACTTAGTGTTCTATGTCTTTTAGAACAGATGTTATAATTTTTTTCAGGTATAAAAAAAAGGGGGGGGGGTCACTTTTACACAACATAAGGAATATAAAAAAAAAAACTTTGACCAAAGTCTCAATGAGCTGCAGATAAAATTGCACAGTTTTTTATCTATAGAATGTATATACTCCAAATTTCCAACATAAATACTTTGATGTGTTTTGTTTATTGTCCAGTATTAATAAAGTTATTAAAAAATAAACAAAACAAAAATATTTTTATTTAGAATTTGAAGGCCGAGACTCGCCAAGAAAAACATTTTTATACTAAAAAAACTGTAACTACTAAAGCTGCATGCCTCAAATTTTCAATTTAGATCCTTGAGTGAAAGTTAAGTAATGTACATTATCATATCAAGCCTTCATTTAAAAACAAAAACTTATCTTTTTTTAATTTGATGGTCAAGATTAACATTTTAATGCTAAAAATTTCTTTTAACTTTTGAACCATGAAAGATGGAAGCCTGAAACTTTCAATTTAAATACTTTAATGAATGATGATTAATGTGCCTTATTAAGAAAATTTTGATCTTGAAAAAAAAATTAAAACATTTTTTTTTAATCTGACGTCAGCCGAGAATGAATTTTTATTATAGAAAATGTAAAACTTTAAAGCTATTTAAGTTATAGGCCTCATTCTTTTTTTTTATTATTCAAACAGTACAATGAGGATAATTAACTCAAGGCATGTTATTGATTTTAAACATTTTATTTTATTAAACACTTTACAAAAATAAAGCTGATTGCGGTGGTTGACTGCTGGCGTTTTCATTGCCATTTATTATATTTGGTGCATAAGAAAAGAATACATGATTAGAATTTTCTGCACCTATTTTTTTAAAACACTTTCAAGTTTCACTTAAAGTTCCCATTTGTCAACTAAGTCATTTCTGGACATCTGTATCTGCATGAATATTATTACTATTAGTCTAATATTAACACCCTCTCTTAAAAACTAAACTAGACTAGACTATTATGTATTATCCAAGTAGACATTATTTAACAAAAAAAATAGTAATATTATTCTTAAGTCTTTCATTGTAGACCTAATTACAAATAAAATGGGTTACTAGAGTAAAAAAAAATTTTTCTTGATATATGTTGACTAATGTTGACTTTTTAAACTTATCATTCTTCTAATACTACTTCTCAAGTTTAATTGTCTCTTATACTAGCAATTAGTTATTAGTAAACATTAGTTGGCTAATTTACATACTGTTTGGTAGTATAATCATTTTCATTTATTAATAAGAAAACAATAATAATTCTGAATACCTATAGAGTTAGAGAGATTCATTTCAATGCTTTTATATTTACTTTCTCAAATAATGTTAGGCCTATCAGTATTTGCTAATGATTTTTATGGCTTATTAAAAATACTTAGTATTTTACTCTTATTTTTTTTTTCTTGATATGTGTTGACTTTGGACTTTGTAAACAACCAAACATTAACATAACTATAACATTCTTAATTGACATATATTTCAGCTTAACACAACTATTTTTGCTGACTTTTCACTTTGTTAACAAAACATTATTCTACTTATGACCTAAATTATAGCTAATTATAATGTAATAGAGAATTATAACAATATATATTACATTTGTATTCATACTAATCATAAAAAAAACAATGAAATTTAGGTTTTTTTTTTTTCTACTAAAACACTTTTTTTTTTACTGTTTCCTTAGTCCATGGTTGTGGCAATGATCACAGTTAAATTGAATGTTTAGAATTAGCATGTTTTTTTGTTATGTATATACCTTACCTACTTTGCAATCTTTTTTATAGGCTTTTAATTTTATTACAGTAACTCTCAGGTGGTGTGGCAGACCAATTCTGTGTTTTGGGAAATTTATAATCAATTATCACCTTCGCGAAGACCAATCGATTTGAAATTTCTAAAACTTGTGTATTCTTGATGACAATACACTATTATAGAATGTTTGTGTCTATTTATTAAATTCTTATGGAGCCCAAAGTGAATTAATTTTTTGATAGTGTTTATATAAAGAGGGACGGATGGCCGAGTGGTGTAGATACTCGACTGTCGAACTGAGAGTCCTGGGTTCGATCCACTGTAAGAACCATGTGAACATTTTCCAGGTGAAATTTGTTTCAAAGTCGTCCCACAAGTCCACCCAGCTTTAAATGGGTGCCTGACTTAAGTTGGGGAAGTAACGGCAGCTGGGCAAGGGATATAGAAGAATGGCATCTCAAGTTTTGCATTGGTTTATGAATTTAATGAGTTTTGAAGCTGTTTTTTTAGTCTGGTGTGCTATTTTTAATGTTGTATATAAACTTTACCCACAAAAGAAAGGGAAATTCTTTTAACAATATAATAGAATATAAAACTACTAAATTTGAGAGTTTTGTTATTCCACTATGTACATCACTTATTAATTTATACTAACTACACAAACAAAAACAAGATAATTACTTTCGACACTAAAAAGTATAAATATTGATTAAATAAAAGCGTGGCCGCCAGAATAAAAATTAAATAACTGAATAAATTTATTTAAATGTTTGTATGATCTAAGCTATTTTATTAAAAGTATTTTTAAAAAGTTTTTTTTTTACATTTTTTAAATTGCAAAACAACTATTAAACACAAAAGTATTTTTACTTTTTATTGCTAATTAAAATGTGTGCTTTTCCTAATCATAAAGATGCAATTTATCATTCAATTATTTTTTTTACTTTGAAATGTTGTCATTAAAAAAAAGTTATTTCTGTGCCTTTAAGAATACATGTATAACCAAAAAGAATTCTATATGGTTTTAGGTGACAATACATACTATCTCTAGAACCTTTTATGGCATGAGAAATTGAATACTTTTTATGATCAAAGAATAAAAAAAATTGTTTTCAAGATATCAAAAGCCTACAACAATTTTAAAATAAAGCATTTTTGTAATTCAGAAAGTTTTTAGTTCTAAATAAAAAAAGACAACTGCATCATATGTTTGACTGTTTATATTAAAAGATATTACACACTACTTAGCTCAATAAAAGAGCTGTGTTTTTGCATGACTCAAAAATGATATGATAATTTTAAAAATAAAGATGCCTAATAGTATTAGTTGATAAGCATTAGAATATCTTTACTTGTATGGATATTTAAAGTCTTTCATCTGAGATTCTGTTATTTCTTATTTGGAAATCTGTTTGGATTACAATGAGTGCTTTGGATTACAGGCTTTTTTATATATTAGTAGCTCTTAGTAGTCTTATAGAGCTGAATTTGGTGCTTAGTTGAATAGTATTTGTATAATTTAAATAGATACGAAGTTACTGTCACCGAAAGTTATTTGGTTGTTAAAAGTACATCATTTCTCTATTTTGATACTATAATCATACTATACTGGTAGCTTTCTTTCTATAATTAAGATTGGCTATATATATTAATGAATATATATATATATATATATACAGGGGCATAACCAGGAGGGTGAGAGTGGGGGTTCCAAACTGACTCGAATGCCCCACCTGGCCCCCAAACATTTTTTTACATTAAATATTAAGTACATTATTTCATATCATGATGTAGAAAGTCAAAATACAGGGACCCCCCAAAGAGGTCAAGCCCCCTCCAGGTCCTCCCAGTTCCTAAGTTTAGAACTGTATATCTATATATAAGTATAGAACTAGAATAGGGCTTCTTAAACTATGGGTCGCAACCCCATTTAGGGTCGCGTAGCAAAATTCTGGGGTCGCGAGAGATAAAAATACAATTTAACAGAAAATGTTTTTTAACTTGTAAAATATTAATTTATTTTTCTTTTATATTTGTATGGGGTCGTCAAGAAACTTGCAATCATAAATGGGGTCATGAATTACAAAAGTTTAAGAAGCCCTGAACTAGAATAATGCTGTTCCTGGTTAAATGAATAAATAACTTGATTACTTAACCCTACAGTTCCCCATGATTCATATATGAATCAACCATATTTTCTCATTATTATAATCTTATTATTAACTTTGGCCTAAAAAGGTGAATGTATTTATTCATGTTAACTCAGAGGGATGTAAAAGTTGTTTAGGTGAGTGCAGTCAATTTAACCCTTTCGATGCTAAGCTCTCTAAATTTGCTGTCTTTCCCAGTGCTAAGCTCCAAAATACAAAACTTTCTACATGTGCTGAGTTATTTTTCCGACCTCAGGTGACCCAAGGACACCAACGGTGTTGGTCATTTTTAGTGTACCCAGAATATTTTATCAAATTGGTCTTGTTCTTTTTTTATACTTTTGCTTTGAATTTTTATAGTACGTTCAAAATTTGTCATTTTGTTTTTGTTGTTGTTGTTTTCACAATTTATAATAAATCTTTTTTTTTATAATTTAAAGCTTTTCATAATACTTGTCTGACATGATTTGTTTAGCGTGTATTGTCACTTGCTCTCGCCCGACGTTACAGTAATTGCACTTAAGCCGTTCAGGTGGAGTGTGATGGGAGTCGCCAGCAAATAATGGGGTTTGGCAGTATCACTGTATCTATAATTATGACCGTTCAGGGTGTTTGGGAGGAGCGATATTAACACGTAGAAGAGATGGATAGTTAGATAGATAATATATATATATATATATATATATATATATATATATATATATATATAGAGAGAGAGAGAGAGAGAGAGAGAGAATTTAGAGAAATAATCATAGTCACGCTATATAAACCGTGTTAAACAAATAATTTATGATTTTGATGTTTTTTCTGTATTGACATTTTTTTAAATAAAATAACTTAGCAGCCACAACTGGGACAAAACAAATGCCCCTAAAAAAACAAATGATCTTCACGCAGTAAGCCATACACATCATTTGCATAAAATTGTTGTAAATTATAATGAGTCTAATTTTCTATTGTATGTGGTTATTTAAATTGTTTTTCCATGATTCAAGTCATTAAAAAGTAAGTAAAGGTAAAATGTGATTTTATTTTGAGAAAAAAATAATAAGCATATAAACTTAATTTCAATACAGTTTAAAAGATAACATAATTATTATCCCTAGCATCTTACGCTCATGTTATTAGATGGACCGATACTATAAATTTTCCTAAATTTTTATTTTCTTTTGTGGAGATGGTCAGCCGTGTTACCACTATGTCATTGTAAAACAAGCAATAAATCTGACTTTTAGCTTCAAGTCCCAAATTAAGCCAAACAGTGTAACGTTTTCCATTCATAAATAATTTCTTAGTCCGTCTAAACATACCACGCTTTCCTCCTTTAGATGGAACAATAAACGGAGGTTAGCTATTGTGGAGACATAGTTTAGAAAAGTCGCAATAATATTTGCCTTTCTATCTCAAAACTCATACTAGTATTACTTTCACGCCCCCTCCACCTGAACGTGTTTCTACTCTGAATAATGTACTCTGCGTAACCTCTGTCCTAGCGAAATCTTAGCCCCGCCCACTCCTTTCCCTGCTGATAGTATCTCTTGTGGTCAGCTGTTTCCATTGTACAAGTGTCTCCCTGTCCCTTATAGTCAAACTGGCATACCCCGACCCCACTGAATTTAATGTTTCTACTCTGCATAGTCTTGGCCCGTCTTTCATTGGACAGACTGATAACTAAATATTACATTTCTGACATTATGTATCGTTGACATTGTCACCCTTGCCATTATACAAATAGTAAATGGCAATCTCTGTCCAAGGCCCTAGCAATATAACATTTAAACATTCCTATCCGACAATCACTAAAATCAGTAGGGGTAAAACCAGCCATGCGCTGAGGTAAAAAAAAAAGTCAGGTAGAAAAAGTCAGTTAGAAAAAGTCAGGTAGCAAAACTTGACCGATTACCGGGACAGAAAAAAAGGCGTGAAGTGGGCGTGTCGCCGTGATTTCAGTCAAATTATTCCATAAAATGAACATAAATATAGATTTTCTACATCTTTTTTAAGCGAACCAAGTGAAGAACTAGACAATGCACTTCCCCTCCAACTTTGGCTGAAAACAAACGTTTAGTTTTAGTACAAATGAATGAGATCGACTATAGTCGTCATTAGCAATTTTGCGTAGGAAAAAAAATGCGACTAAAGTCGTCCATAGCAGCGAGACTGTGAGCGACTATACTGCTACAGTCGTCACACCACCTGAGAGTTACTGTAATAAAATTAAAAGCCTTAGTAGGATGGTTATAGCAGAAATGGGGTGGCAATTTTAGATCTCTAGAGCTAGGCTTAAATACTAGTTACACATCTGTAGTTATAGTGTGTGTCACCGGCGGCGGAACGAAAAGGGGGGGGGGCAAGACAAAGATGCATGAGACTTTAGTTAACGAAAAAAAAAGATATCGCCAAAATTCATTAGAAAATCCATACAGTTATAAATATCTGAAAACTAATGTTACAATTTTACGTGAGCTACTGTGTAGCCAACGCCTACTGCCAAACTGGCATTGCGATTTATTTCTTTTTAGTTTTAGTATCTCTTCCGGGTCAACGGGAATTCGAATGCTCTTTTCCAAGCTTTAAATGTGTAAAATTGTGCTCAGTAATTTTTAGCACAAAAAATGCTGCTGCTAGCTATTAATCAGTATCTATGTAAGTAATTATTTAAAATAGTAAACATTTTAGAAATCTAGTTAAACTAATTTCGATTTTTAAAATTAATTTTATGACAGTACAGACAGAAAGACATCTAACTAGTTAAGTTAGTAGTAGTATTTTTATTCATAGTAATCATAGCATGTAACTTTATTTATTGAAGTTTATTCATTATTTTTATACAATAATACAAGACTCGGGTTCGAATCTGTTAGTGTTAATCATAAGGGAAAATATTAGGATGCGAATATAATTTAAAAATAATTTTTGTTACTTTAATATTAGAAAAGATGTCCATACCAATAAATATAAGGCTGCCGCTATTCGGACCCGGGTCCCAATAATCGGCTGCGGCTATTCGGACCCAGGTCCCAATAAAGTCCGATTGTTATTCGGACCCGTGGCTAATAATATTAGTAATATGCACTTAGCTATATTATAAATAGCATATAAACTTTATTATTGTTTTTATTTTATAATAATTGTTTGTATTTTATGATTTAATCGTTAAGTTAAAAACACTTTTTAAAAATTAGTAAGCAAATTGATAACATGATAAGATTAATTTCCGTGAGATTTCCATTTTACATTGTTTTGGTAATCTCGTATTATAGCATAATCAATTATTACAACATTATATATAACAAAAATTGATATATGATAGAACTAATTTATACTATTGATTATGATAAACACATTTAAAAAGAAAAAAAGCATAAATATTAGTAATAAGTTGCATTTATTTACAAAAGAAAGCCTCTCTATATTCTATATTAAAAAAAACCACCATATTTTTTCCCGACCTAAATTGTTTACTGTTGCCAACTTAAAAATTCCTTTTCTTAGACAATAAGTAACTAATATTTACAAATGTAAAATAGGAAAAAGCGTGTTTAATGAGAAACCAATAATTTGTCTTAAAAAGTCATCATCAATAATATCTAAACAATTTAACTAATAGAGTAATGAGCTAACTTAAATTACTTGGGTCTATATTATTAATATAGATGCATTTTAAAATGTGCTAAGAAAACCAATGCCCTGATTCAGGAAGGCATCATACATACAAAGTTATCCACTGGACGTATATAGGGATAGGGGTTCTTAATGCCCCTATGCCCTTTGGATATTTTAAGCTCTGATATTGGGCCCCAAAAATTATCGGATTTTAAATATATGATATATAAGAAAAACAGTATCTACAGAAAACCAATGCACCCACTCAGTAGGGGATCATAAGCATTATGTAACCAACCAAATAGTTAGAGGGATGGATGTACTTAAAGCCTTAGGGGCCTTTGAATTTTGGTAATAGCCGTAAATGTCTGATATAGGACCCCAAAAACAACCTAAAGAAAACCAACGCCCTGACTCAATAGGGAATCATACACATTATGTAACCCCCTAGAGAGCTAGAAGGATGAATGTAATTTAGTCCTCTAGGGCCCTTGAATTTTCTTCATTGCTGTAAATGTCTGATATAGGGCCCCAAAAACAACCACATTTTTTATATATGTTATATAGGAAAAAACGTTGCCTAAAAAAAACCAACGCCCTGACTCAATAGGGCATCATACACATTATGTAACCCCCTGGAGAGCTACAAGGATGAATGTACTTTAGGCCTCTGGAGTTTTTGAATTTTCTTCATTGCTGTAAATCTCTATAATACGCACGTAATAATTAATTATGCTATAATACGAGATTACCCATTGTTTTTATCAGGAAAATTTGTGACCAGGTTTCTTGAAAACATTTTGGGAATTTATTATGTGCATATTTTTTAATTTTGATTTTTTTCCTGTAGTACAATAATAAAAAAAATATTTAATATTTTCATTAAAAACTTGGATTGTGAAAAATGAGTTTCCATCATAATATTATTATATACTTGTTGTTGTCATTTATTAATGTATTTAAAAGAAACTTCCACAACCATTATTCTTACAAATAAATAAATGAAATAATACACATGAAATATAAATCAATACAGACTGTTAAAACTTTATGTTTTGTCTTTATGTAAAAAAAAAATTCTTTAGATAATGTTGAGATACAGAGGCCTTTTTTTCAAATTTGGCTTTAATTAATTTTGTTCAAATCGCTGACCCCCATGACTAAAATTATTCTAATTAATTATAGTATAGTGATTTCATCTACTTCTCTTTAAGTACAATAGAATATTTTTTAGTCTCAATTGTCAATAATGAATGTATTTAAAATGTTAAAGTTGGTTTTGTTATTAAATGGTATCTGGAGATATTACCAATGTATTTATTTGGATTTAAAAAAAAAAAAAAGAATGATCTGTAATTTTTTAATACAAAACAGAGCTTATAAAGGATTGTTAAGTTTTACGCATCAATGCAAATCTCATTTTATGCTCTTTATAATGGTGTATGTTTATGAAGGTTACATAAATCTTACACTTTTGTCACACCTGTACTATTAATCTGAAAGTTTATGTGCGAGTTGTCACAAGAACTCCGAAATGGCCAACAGTAGGGATTTGAAATTCACAGGGGCCATTGTGTGGGTAACAAAAAGTATATTTATTTTCTAGTTCATGAACTCTTTGGGTATAATGATACTTCCCCATTATTTAGGGTACTATCTTACAGAGCGAAGCTGTAAAATTGATAGCACCTTATAAAATGTTAAATAACATTTTTTTCCCAATTCAGCAAGTTAACAGTTATGATGAAAATAAATTCAAAAACTTTGTTCATTAGTTGCAGTAAAAACTTTATTCAATTAAAATAAATATTCTAAGTACATAATTTCAGGATATATAATGACCCTTTGCTATGTCAGATGACCTTTTAGTAAATAAGAGTATAAGACATTGTTTTCTTTGCAAAAGATGTCAATGGCGCGTACGTATCAAACACGTTGGGTCATCGGGATCAAGATACTAATGAAGAAGTGGCATGGTTTTTCGATTACTAAGACTGTAGGTTTTTTTAGGTTTTTCGATTACTAAGAATCTATAAATAGATTTTCGGGTCTGAATAGCGATCGAACTTTATTGGGACCCGGGTCCGAATAGCCACTTCGTAAATATAAATAAAAAAAAATTGAATAGTGCTCACTATTTAATAAAGAAAAAATACACAAACAGACTTGTCTAATCTAAAATTCTGAAAATTTTGAAAAGTAAGCAGGTGGCTGAAGTGTAAAGAAAATTTTTTATCTTCATTTTGGAGAAACGCTGATAAGGACTCCAAGGAGTATTTTAATATTCAATAAAGAGTAAAAATAATTTACATAAATGATAAATTCTAATTGTCAAGACAATCATAACTCTTCTTTATTATTCCTAAAAATGGTAACAGTCATTCTCCAGCATCTATGCCATCTTTGATTAAATAAATAGAAAATTCTAATTAATTTAGTGTTATTCAGTTCTTAAAAAATATTTGTTTTTTATTTGGTCAAGTTTGTAAAAGTTTTTCTTTGTTTACTTCTTTGAGACTAATTGTAAAAGTTCACTGTGTAAATAGTAATTAGTTGATTACTTTACATTTTTACATTATCAAATTTCTTGTAATAAAAGATTTAAATGATTATATGCTGTGTCCAGACCTGAGGACACTGGGCCTGGGCCCAGTAAGCTCAAGGGGGTCTCACCAAGTCCAACACATAATTTATCAAGTCTACAGTACAAGTGATTACACATTTTGTTACTTTATTTAGTTGTTTTTTTAAATCTTGGGAAAACTTTTGACATCTACTATGATAATGTGCTAATGAGAAGTAACGTATTTTAAAATGTAAGCGGATTGTAAAAAGACTTTTAAAACAACTTTCAAAACAAACATTTTATTTATTTATCTGTAATTACATGCGGCCCTCGACTTTCGCACATAATTGGTTGCTGAATGTGTGCAAATGTTGAATGTTCAAAAGTAGAGGGAAATATCAATAACATAGACAGTACATAACCAACTAAATCTTTTTCAAAATGGCGATCATGACATTTCAAAAACGATTGCTTTGGGAACAACAAGGGCGGAGAAAGACCGAGTATAGACCAGAAATTTCGTAGACCAGATATACGGAAACTGTCAGAAATTACTGAAAGTGCTTCACTAGCGCATTTATGGACGATTCTAAAAACACATTTAAAAAATATATTTTTTTCAAATGTTCGAAATAGCGAATTGTGCGAAAGTCAAGGGCAGTCTGTAATTAAGCATTTTAAATATTGACTCACTTTTGCCATTATTCACTTAAATTAGAAAAAAATAAGTTAATTCTGCAAGAGTTCAGCTAGAAAAGAATCCTGCAGCTCTTCTACTGAATCATTACCTTTTTTCCACATGCTTTTTTTCAATTTGTTGCAGATTTTATGGCATTAATTTATAATATAAAAAGGGGTATTTATTATTGTTTGAAGTAAAATGCATTACCATCAGTTACCATTTAAATAAAAAAAACATTTTGATTAATTACCGGACTTAGATTTTCCTACTTTAAAAAAAATATGTTAATGGTTTGATATAGAAACATTTTATGAAAACATTTTATTATTGTATAATAATTGTAACTGAACATTGCTAGATAATATAGTATAGTACATATTTTACAAAGATATTAATAATTTTAACTATTTTGTTTTAGCAGGATAACAAGAAACTTTAGTAAACATCATTTCAAAAGATCTTGACTGGTTGAACATCTCTAAGGTTACAATACTCCAGAGAAAAAGGCTTGACTCATTGAGAATGTTGCCTTCTAAAGACAGTGAAAACTCCAGTTTGTCAGTAGTTCAACACTTCAACAGTCTTGTTGGATATAAAGATCTTCAATGCCCTGTAGAGAGTTTGAACCTTGCATTACTATGTGCGAGCCACACTGGAAATATGGTATTAGTTCAAGGCCTAATTGCTGCTGGAGCTGATGTCAATTGTAAAGACATGGCAGGTAATACACCATTGTTGACATGCTCCCACCAGAACAACCCAGAATTGGCCAGGTTTTTGCTGGATAAAGATGCAGATGTCAATGCAGCTAATTCTGATGGTAATACTGCTCTTATCGTTGCCACCTTGCATTTTGGATCTTGTGAGTTGATCAGACTATTGCTTTATGAGACTGATGTAGATATAGAACACAAGAACAATAAAGGATATTCTGCCTTAATGACTGCTATAGATAGAAACTATCTGGATGCTGTTTACTTATTGTTGAAATCTAATGCGATGTTTGATACAGAGAAGAGTTGCATGTTGCTTGATAATGATAAGCTTTGTCCAGAAAATATTGCAGAAAGGAAAGGACTCACGCAAATAATAATTCTCTTAAAAGAATACAAAAAAAGTGGAACTTTGCCACTTTTTCAAGCAGCTTTAAATTTTGATATTGAATCTACAACTTTTTTTTGTAATTATCATTTTACCTTTTTCAATCCTGACAACTTTTTGGATGAAACAATTCTAATACAATTTCTCACTCATTTGGTTGATAAAAAAGTCGAAATTGAAAGTAGTGTTGTGAAAATTACAGAATTATTGTTGACATATTTTGATATTGATGACATTTCTCTGAGTACTAAATTGTCTTGTGTTGAATTAGCTGTAACGTTGAACAGCGCCATTTTAGTTGAGTTACTTTGTCAGATGGGAAAGTTTATAGTCTCAAATAAAGCTCTAGCCATGGCTGGTGCCACTGGCAATGTAGACATGTTGAAACTTCTGTTGAGATTTCAGTGTGAGAAAAATCTTATAGATTTTGATAATCAGCCGGTTTTCAAAGATTGTGCTCTGCATCAAGCACTCCTGCTGGGGCATTATGAATGTGCTGAAATTCTTTTGAATCATGGATCTCAGTTAGATTTAGAAACACTATTAAATGAGGCAATAGATGATTCAAATGAATCACTTCTTCAGTTTCTAGTTCGGGAGTTACCATCAAAACTATATAATGTTTTGAAAAACTCTGACCATTTGAATACCGCTGTTCAGAAAGGTCAGATGGAGATCATTCATATTTTGCTTGATAATGGTGCAGATGTAAATTTTATTTACAATGGTAAAACACCTTTGATGTATGCCACAAATATCAATACCATTGACCTATTAATTGAACGTGGGGCAGATGTTAACCTTGTTGTTAACCAAGAAACTGCTCTGCATCATTTTGTAAATTTTAATTTCTTTCTTCAGCTTCAGAGATGTTTGAGAAAGTCTGGTGGAGATGATTCAGATGATGTGGCAAAATCAATTAGAGATGAAGTAGTTAGAAGACTTTTGTATCATGGAGCTTCAGTTATAGATAAAGACAACAGTTGGTCTATGCCATTGATAACGGTTGCTGCAACATGGCCATATTCACTCAGCGTTCTTCAGTTATTAGTTGAAGCTGGTGCTAATGTGAAAGAAGCAGACCAGTTTTCTTCAGTTTTAGATCGTGCTGTTGCATCTGATAGCTTGGACAGCATAAAATTTCTGGTTAATCAAGGAGCTGGAGTTAATGTTCTTGATTCATATGGTCAAACTCCCATATTTGGCACCTCTAACTTAGAGATTTTACAATATCTAATTGATCATGGAGCTGATGTTAATATAAAAAATAAGAAAGGAAATACACCACTTCAGAGTTGTCTTCTCAATGGTGATAACTCTGAGGAATTAGTTAATTTATTCATCACATCTGGTTGTGATGTTAATCATCGGAACAATCTAGGATACACTGCACTTTTATTGGCTGCCAGGCACCTGAAAGAATCTTTCATTGACCTTCTTATTAGCTCAGGAGCTGATGTAAATGCTGTCACAAAGTCAGGTAAATCCATATTGACAATCATCCTTCAAAAAATGCTTTTCAGAAAAAGACTTGCTAGTGAAGTTCTCCATACTCTACTTGGCCATGACCTCTGTTTATTACATATACCACCCTCCATTATACACTTGCTGATATTAATAGGTTGCTTATCACTTATACCCCCATTTATAACTCAAGGCACTATACCCACACTGATTGAAGTAAGTCCTGAAATTTTCAGGTGTGAGGTATCTCCACTAGAATTGGCTCTGTTGATGGAAAATTGTAAGCTGGCAAAATACTTTATTGAGATTAGATATTTGACTAAAACTGACTGTTCAATACTTTGTGGTAATAGAGAACGCTATCGACTCATTATGTCATCCCTCAAAAGAAAATGCAGGAAGTTGATTGAAATTCGACCCAAACAGCCATTGACTTTAGAAACTTTATCTTTTGTGGTGGTTTCTTCTGCTTTAGGATTCGGAGCTGGGAGGAAGGAAAGAGTCAAACAAACCAAGCTGCCTGATGTTCTTCAAGAGTGCTTACTATTTAAAAAAGAGCCATTCTTTCTTGAAGATGGTAGGTCTAAAAATGTGTTTCTCTATGAGCATTTACTTCGTGAAACAACAGGCCGGAGACGATTCAGAGATAGTGATAGTGGCAGTGATGTTGATTCTGATTATAACTTATGGGATGATAATTCCACTGATGATGAAGGTGGCTCCAATTTTTTCTGACACTTTATTTTAATGTATATATATGAGTTTTAAAAAAATCTTTTTCCACATAACTGTAAATATTAGATGTGGATAATTTGTAATAAATATATTTCTTAAATCTTTGTTTATTGCAGAGGGTCTATTTTTTTATTTCTTTTAATTAAGCCAATTGAACTAAATTTCCATATAGTTTACTGTTTAATATATTTTTGACGTTAATAAGCCAAGATTCTACTGAAAATAGACAAATTAATTAAAAGCTTTCAACCCACACGAAATACTTGAAATAAATCTTCAAATATGAGTCTAGAATACTCACACAAACCTAGTGGTGTCATTACATGTGACTTAATTGTGGCTGTTGACTCATGGCATGGTTAATGTAGGAATGAGACAATTATCTCTGGGTATTATGAATATATTCAATGCAGAGGCGGAACTAGGTTTGTCGGGCCCTTATCACATAAGAAAATATGAGCCCCCTACAAATGAAGGGATATATATATAAAGTTATACCTTATTAATGGTTTAAAACATGGTATGTTTTGTACGTCTTGACTGTTTCATTTCATAAGTATTGAAATTCTTGTTATGTTGATTTAGTGACCTTCAACCCAATTAATTTATTTTAAAAAAAACGCTTTGCATGCAAAATAAACAAACTCGATTACAATACTTTGTAATAAAACCGCCTGTGAGTAGTAAGTTATTAGAATAGTACCTGCACGTTTTTGTATCAATGGTCGTTTTTTTTTTTAATTTGGTTCTCAAAATTTGGCTATTTGCGACCCACTAAAAGATATATTACCCACCACTGATGATAAAATGACCTATGTAATATATTACCCACCACTGATGATAAAATGACCTATGTAATATATTACCCGCCACTAATGATAAAATAAAATGACCGATGTAATATTAACTGTAAAATGTATTGTCGATAATTTTCTGCGACCATTCGAAATCAGCTCCACGAACCACACTTTGAGAACCACAACAATACACGATTCATTACCGCCTTTCCCCACCCATATATGTACATTTAGGTCACGTTTTACTGCGGTTTTTTAAAGTAAGACTTAAACAAAAAATTAAACTTTCCACGAGCTCAGCTTTAATGTTATGTCATATGATGGTCCCCGCGTGAGGTGCTAGTCGAACACATTCCACTGGCTCATGCAATTATGGTTTCCATCAGATACATTAATCGGCTTTCAAATGACAGCAAATGAGTGACAGTGGGTGAGAGGGGTGCGTCTGGGGCCCATGGGTAGCTGGGGCAGCCAATATTATTTACAGGTGTTAGAGAGCCTTGTGCCATTTGCTTATATAGTAAACAAAAGTTATAAAGACGCGCACCATAATCAGTTATACAAGACTTAGCTGAGCTCTATAAAAAGCTGTGACCTTGTCAGCATTTTTCCATAAGGCCCTCAAATGCGTAAACATTTATCACACAGTGTTGTCAGGCCCGTAGCCAGGAATATTGGATTGGGGGGGGGGCGAAGACATTTTTTTCGGGTGAGGGGGGTACCGAAGAAATGATCCTGGGGCACAGGGGCGGATCTAGACAACTGTGACGGGGGGGGGGGGGCAAAACATTGACCTCAGGGGGGGGGCAAAACTGTTTTCGTTGATGAAAATTTGTTCAAGAACAAAAAAAAATTTCGATAATTTAATGATGTATTACCTAAACTTGCGATAACGGGGGGGGGGCATGCCCCCCGGCCGCTCCCCCTAAATCCGCCCCTGGTGGGGTAGAAAACATGTTCCGGGGGGGGGCGAAAATGGAGGCGCGAAGCGCCGAAAGCTTGCGAACGGAGAGTAGGGGGTTGGGGAGGGGACCTCAGTGAGTCCCCTCCCCAAGAAATTTTTTGCAGTTCCGTATCTGGAATGGTGCATTTTAGTACCGATTGTTTAGCTGTTAATTAGAAATATATAATTTCAACGACGTTTCAATAATGCATGGCATGTTGCAGTTTTGTTAAAATTAATTTAAATAGTAAAGAGTTTTAATGATATAAATTTATTGAGGCTGAGCAATTTCTGATTCCTGTTATAAATATATTGACCATTTGTTCTGCTACACAATTGTTACATAATAGATTCCTGATTTATATTATTATACTGTTTGTTTAACGTACAACCCGGGAAGAACGACAAAGATGCACGAATATAGCTTAGCTATTTGTGTGATATTTCTTATAAAATATTGAAAACAAAGAACAGATCATGCAACAACAACAGTCGCAATTATTCAATTTAAAATAAATTAAAAATTCTGCTAAAAAGTAAATTTGCAAAGTAAATAACATCACTCAGAAATCACAGAGTTTGTACTTTATTATTTTATTATACACATGTATAAAAATGAAGTCAGAAACCAATGTTATTTTATTAACTTATTTAAGTTGCTTATAGTTGTTCTCAGAAGATATCAATATATAAAAATATTACAAGGTTGCGAACAGGCAGGGGTGACACGGGCCTCCGTGCTGATATTAATATTTTAAAAAGTTGATTGGCCAGCTCAGTACGGGTCCCTAAAACTCGCCGGGCCCCTGGGCATTGGCCCCCCTGACCCCCCCACTCGTCGGCACTGGTTGCGAACTTATATTATAATACGTTTCAAATTTGCAAACGTCGTGGTTTAGCACTGAATTTACGTAAAAATGCTTCAGCATTCAGATTGTCTGTTAAATCTTTTTCAAATGCAAGCAGGAAAAGATTGCTTAGACGCTTTTGTTACATTGATCTGCGATATGGGGTGAGCATTCGTGTGAGGGTTGAGAAACTGTTCTCACACACGGCTGTTGAAGCCCCAAATGCCAATGCTGCCCAAAATACCCAGAAGTGAACTTCAATAAGATTCAATCTTTTATGCCCAAAAATTAGATAAGTTATATATGTAAGTAAAATAGCCTGAATGATTGCCAATATATTAGCTTTTAATTTTTTATTATTATTGATTTATTGAATAAAAGGATTGATGTTTTATAGCCGTTATTATTACAATTTTGTCAAAAAGCTCAAATCATGCACGGGGGGGGGGTGCCCCCCCTCTGGCTACGGGCCTGAGTGTTGTAATGTTTACTTGTCACTTATATTTATCACAGTGTTGTTGTGTGTACTTGTCACTTACATTTATCACAAAGTGCTGTGTGTACTTGTCACTTACATTTATCACAGTGTTGTAATGTGTACTTGTCACTTACATTTATCACAGTGTTGTAGTGTGTACTTGTCATTTACATTTATCACAGTTGTAGTGTGTACTTGTCACTTACATTTATCACAAAGTGTTGTGTTTACTTGTCACTTACATTTATCACAAAGTGTTGTGTTTACTTCTCTTCCTTACATTTCTCACAAAGTGTAGTTGTGTGTGTACTTGTCACTTACATTTATCACAAAGTGTTGTGTTTACTTTCACTTAAATTTATCACATAGTGTTGTTGTGTGTACAATGTACATGTCACTTACATTTATCACAAAGTGTTGTTGTGATGCCCCCCTTTCCCACCCCTCGCTATGCCTCTGTCTGAATTAATGCCAAATTTGAAAAGTTACTTTTCTTCGTTTGCTTTGTACTCAATTATTGCTGCAACGTTTAAAATTCAGGACTCGAGGCTGCAATAATTGATTGTCCTTTTTTCCTTCTATTTTTTTTAAATTGTTGCGTCTGTGCTTTTGGGTAACCTCTAAATAATTGCAGAGAGACGAATTCTGGCCTTGTACCTGATTGATATGCAACTGGGGTACAACAAATTATGCTTGAAAAAAAGTTGTACAAACATTCTGAAGATTATATAGTTGCTGACGTTGAACGATTTAAGGAATTGTTTTGTAGATTGAGTTGATGAAAAACTAATCTAAGATATTCTGGAACAAAAAAATGAATCCTCTTCAGGTAATGGAATATTTCTTGTCTAGTATCTCATTGACTTTGCCAACATGTCCGCTGCTAGGAGACGGGAACATACACACTTATTAATGCAAACTGAGCTATTAAGACCGAACGCACGCACCAAACATTACAACAAAAACTATGTTTTGTTTACTAATATTTCACATATTTCTAATTCCCTTCTAAAGTTGCGTACAACTAATATCTTTGGCTGCAATTAGCCTTCATATAAACAGTTTCATTACAAACAGTTTTACAAATTAAATTTTGGATGGATTTTGATTAATGTGTTGTGAGAAAGTGTGATTTTGAAATCTATAAAAATAGCCCACAGATTATCTCCAGGTTAGTTCAACCATTCATCAGTCATATCCAGACATTGTCCACACAACAGCTAGTAGCCACGATCCGCACGGACACAGCAGCAATGAATGTTTGTACCAGCAGAAATCAAGGGAATTCATTCATCAAAGTCCACCTGATTTTTCGATGGCCACCCTATTGAAGTGTGTCTATTTTTAATTTAAAAATAATAACGCCCTAGCGTTCTTTAAAAAAACTATATTTTTCTTATAAAGACACTTGAAAATGTCTTCATTTATCCATACTTGACGCCAGTGTTTAGGTCTTATTTGAGATGAGGGTGAACACAGCTATACTCGGTATGAGTTCATGTTATAAACCCGCGGATCTCTACCGGTGGTACGCGCAACACAATGAGTGCGGGAAAGATTATGCAGGGGTACACAACGACACATAATTTCCGTTTAAAACAACGTAAAGTTTGAAGAATGTCTCCAGTTTGCGGCGTGACTCATTACCAAACCAAGTGCCCAAGTATCTCATTAAAATAGCTAGGCACAGTCCATAATGAAAATAAAAATATTTGTTCTCGAACTTACGTGTGAGGGGTACACGCGGACATACTTAAGTATTCTTTGGGGCACCGTCACGATAAAATGTTGAGAACCGATGTTATAAACCAGCAGAAAATGAAAACACCTCCAAATGTTTTTTTTATTTCCCAGTTGCATCCCTTTGATGTTATTTTTTTAATTGTTTACATTTATAGAGCTTTGAAAAACATATGGTTAGGTTTTTTTTGTGTTAAATATTTGTTTGGACCTGACTACGTCATATTCTGGTGTGTCGTGTACATTAAACTGTATGTCAGTGAGCAGATTAAAATGATAACTTCAACACTCCATAAAGTTAATTACATAGAAACTGTCAAAACTAACAGGAATCAATTAACCCGCCATTACAGAGAGGTGGGGGTATAGATAGGGTGGTAACACAGCCAATGTAAATATATGGACTTTATAGGTAGGGTATAGATAGGGTGGTAACACAGCCAATGTAAATATATGGACTTTATAGGTAGGGTATAGATAGGGTGGTAACACAGCCAATGTAAATATATGGACTTTATAGGTGGGGGTATAGATAGGGTGGTAACACAGCCAATGTAAATATATGGACTTTATAGGGGGGGTATAGATAGGGTGGTAACACAGCCAATGTAAATATATGGACTTTATAGGTGGGGGTATAGATAGGGTGGTAAAACAGCCAATGTAAATATATGGACTTTATAGGTGGGGGTATATGTCATAGTTGGTTTTTGTGTATATTAGTAGTATGTAAAGTTTATATATATATTTTGAGGTACTTCTATCTCTTGGTAGCTGTAAATATGTTTCAGTCTCTTCAGAGCGTATGTTTTAACCAACTTGACTTGAGCGTGTATATAAATATATTTAAAGACGAACTACATGTAAAAAGCACTGAGCAAACTTCTACGAATACATTTACATATATTTATTTTCATATGAAGGAACTTCTTTCTATTGTACAATAAGATTGATGTGATAAAATATATTCTTACACTAACAAGGTCTCAGTCTGTCCTCTCCATTATCGTCTGCTCTAATAATTATTTAAAATTTCTTCACTTCCGCTAAACTAAGTGGCCAGATAATTCAAACCATCTCTGTGCCAAATAACATTATTCTAGCCTAACCTGGTTATTACAACATCCCCCTTTCCTTTAAAAAACAAATGTTATACATTTAGTTTTTTAGCTGTCGTTTTGTCGTTAACTTAATAAGATTTACTTTTGTCAAAATAAAAATTGTTGTATCACATCATATCAACAATAATCTATATAAAAAAATGTCAATGTATATACAAAATGTGAAACAAAATGGTTATGATACCAAATATCCATTAATAAAAATATTCTTGTCAATACCATATCTCATATTTCAATTTTTAAATGCATCATATAGCATATCATAATATTGACATAAAAATTTATTCAATTTTCAAAAATATCATTATCAATTCAGTTTTAAAACAAAAAAAAATGTTATACAATAACAAGTGATTATTCACTCAAGTTGGTACCAAGTACCATAACTTCTTAAGTTTTAAGTGCATTTTTAATTATCATTGTTATCTCCCCTCTTTTCTTTTTTTTTATAGTGATTACTTTCTATCACCTTATGACTTAATTGTCATTTCTTTGTACATATTCACTTAATGAATTATTTTCAATATTCAACACTTTCATATTTTTCTTCACATCAATATCATTCTTTTCTTTTGTATGAGAGTATTTTATTTCAGTACAATATATTTTTCATGTTGTCTTTTGACAAACTTCTTCTGTTGCAACAATATTTTGTTCAACTTATTATTTACCTTGCTTTATCTAGCAAGTCATTTTTCTCTCATTTCTTATGAAGACCCTTTCTTTTGTCTTCTGTCAATAACACTTTCCTTAGTGATTTGACAATATTCATTTTGTACTCATCTATCATATAGGACATTTTCTTTTATGTCTTTGTAATCATTTTATATAGTGCGAATATATTTTAACTTTGCACTTTTTCATGTCAATTTATCTTGACATATTCAATATCATCATGTACCATTCATTATGTCTTCTGACATATAAAATATTTAAACATTATTTTATAAAATCTTATATTATTACAATCTTCATATCTTTGACTTATTTTGTCAATAATTGTTCAGTTACATATTTGAGACTAATAAGTCTTCTTGACAATAATCAATGTCATAATCAATAATCCTTTGATTGGATTTAACAAAATCATTATAAAAAATTGAACAATTGACTTCAAACAATGAATAAATTCAATAAAATATGCATTAATAATCAGTGCTTAATAAAATCTTTGCATAAACTCCAATAATATTTTCATCAATGTGAATGAAATGAATGAGTAATTAATCATTCTTACAACATATTCTCATGTACATTATACTTGTTTAGTGTATGTGTTTTATTTTAAACACAAACTCTCCTCATTCTCATCTTAATTAAGTATGGATATTTCTATTGTAAATACATTATGCATATAATATATTATTAAAAAAAATATTTGAGTCAATATACTCAATACAATAGTGTACTTGACAAGCTTAAATGTCATTATCATTATTCATGTATTATATTATATTTTCAATACATACAAATCTTTTATTTTCAAATACAATTCTTATTTGTCTTAATTGTTCCAATATCCATTTGTTTATACTTGTTATTCCAATTATTTATATTTATTCTTGTTGTCCCAGAACAGTATTTTCTATGTTTGAATAATTCAATATGTTTACTCAAAAAAAATATACTTATTTCTGACTGAGTTTCGATAAAATATCTGGAATATGGTTACTTGACCCTTTAATGTATTTTATGTTAAATGAGTAGTCTTGTAATAACAAAGACCAGCGTGTTAGTTTAGCATTATTTATGCTTTTGGTATTCAGGTTAGCTAAAGGTTTGTGATCTATTAACACAGTGAACTCATTGCCTAGCAAGTATTTGCTTAATTTAGTTATTGTCCATACTAAGGCTAAACATTCTAGTTCTATCACTGAATATCTACTTTCAGTGTCTGACAGTTTTCTACTTAAATAAAGTATTGGTTTATTAATATTATCCTGCTCTTGATATAGACATCCACCGATTGATGTCTTACTAGCATCTGTGCCTACAATAAATTTCTTAGTCATATCTATTGAACTTAAAATTGGTTTTTCTTCAAAACATTGTTTTATTCTCTTTAATGCATTGTCACATTCTGAATTCCATTCAACTTTTTGTTGCATCTTTTTCTTAGTTAATTTCACTAAAGGTTCGATTAAGATTGCAAAGTTAGGGATAAATTTTCTATAAAAATTGCATAATCCTATAATAGATCTAACTTCTTTTTTCTTTTCTGGAATGCGAATATCAAAAATTCTTTTAAGAATATTGTTTGTTGGTGTGACTAATCCTTGACCAATATGATATCCAAGAAAATCTATTTTTTTAAAACCTATTTTTATTTTCTCAGGTGATACTGTTAAATTATTAATTTGAAGAATTTCTAGTAATTTTTTCAAACTGTCTATATGGTCTGACCAATTTTTAGTATAAATACATATGTCATCCACATAGTATCTAATGTTTTCAATATTTCTTAATAACTTATTCATCATCTTAGTGAACGTTGCAGTGCTGTTCACTAGACCAAAAGGCATAACATTCCACTCATAAAATCCTTCATGAGTTTTAAATGCTGTATATTGTTTAGAATCTTCCTGAACTTCTATCTGCCAAAAGCCTCTAGTTAAATCTAGGTGTGTGAAAATATTGGCATTTGACATTTCCTGAACTAAGTCTTCTATGTTTGGTAAAGGTTGTTTATCACTGTAATGGAATTTAAGCTTCTGTAATCACAACATAAACGAATTTTTCCATTATTTTTCTTTACTACCACTATTGGAAAACAATAGCTGGAATCTGATTCTCTTATTAATCCACTATTTAGTAATTGTTCTATTTCTTTTTGAACTTCATTTCTGTATTTAACTGGAATGTCATAGTATTTAGGTTTAATTGGTTCTTCAGTTTTTAATTTGATTGAATGTTTAATTATGTTTGTCTTTCCTGGTTTGTTAGAAATTACAGTTTGAAAAGAATTTAATGTTTCTATTAGTTGTTTCTTAATATCTGCAGGTATGTCTGGTGCAAAATTAATCTTATTCATGTCATCCTGTTTTTGTTATTTTTCTTTATGAGATTTTCTTCTGCATATTTGTTTGAGTACAGTATGTTATTTCTGGTTTTGTCTACCAATTCAAATGGACTAATATGTTCCTTTTCTGTGTTAATTATATTTTCACTGAATAATTGTAGTGGTCCTCTAGGATTTGAACCGAACATGAGTTCAAATGGTGTAAAACCTGTTGTTTCATGAGGTATTTCTCTATACGCGAATAAAATTAAAGGTAAAAATGTGTCCCAATCCTGTCCATGATCACTAATTATTTTTCTTAACATGGTCTTTATGGTTTGATTTGCTCTTTCTATGGAACCATTTGATTGAGGTCTGTACCTAGCTGTAAATACCTGTGTAATGTTAAGCATATGAGTAAATGCTTGAGTAAGATGTGATTTAAATTGAGTACCATTGTCTGATAATATAGTGTTAGGAAAACCAAAAGTTGTAAAAATAGACAATAATGCTTTG
Source organism: Bulinus truncatus (assembly GCA_021962125.1). Lineage (NCBI taxonomy): Eukaryota > Metazoa > Mollusca > Gastropoda > Planorbidae > Bulinus > Bulinus truncatus. Next base: position 1,368,400 of record JAGDYQ010000220.1, read on the forward strand.
CAAATTGTTTCTGCAGTTATATCTACTAATGGAATTGCCTCAACCCAGCGTGTTGCTAAGTCTATCATTGTTAAGATATATCTATGTCTTCTATTGGACATTACTGAAATAGGTCCAATTATGTCTATGACAATTTTATAAAAAGGAATGTTTGTTGTGTCACTTTCTTGTATGGGAGCTCTGTGTTTTGGTCCTATGTAATTATATTGTTGACATTTCTTACATGCCTTAACAAATCTTTTTACATCTCCTATGACACCTGGCCAGTAACAATATCTTCTAATTCTATCTAGTGTTTTCTTAACACCCAAATGACCTGCTAAGTAGCAATCATGAGCTGCTTTTAGTATATTATTTCTTAAAACTGTAGGAATCATTATTTGTTTAAATGACCTGTTATGTCTAGTGTATTTTCTTATTAAAATGTTATTTTCTACCTTATATATTATGTTTTTATTTTGATTTTCCTCTCTATTGAAATAAATTTTTAAACCTTCATCATGTTCTTGTAATGTTTTAAGTTTATCCCTATTAATATCCAAAATGTTGTTTTGTCTACTAGATTCAGGGTATTGTTTTGTACTGTTTTCTTTATTAGCTTGTGCTCTAGTTATTGCATTTAATTTTTTAGTTAGGTTGTAACTATGTTTTTGTTTTATGTGTTTATTTAATCTTCTTAATGATCTGCATTTTCTACTGCAATTAATGCATTCATGATCAGATTTATTTACTGTATTTGTATTCTTTATAGTATTTTCTTGTCCAACTTCAACTGAATTACTGTCATTATTTAATTTACTTATTAGTTTAGTTTTTAATACTGTATAATTGTCTTGGTTGTTTTCTGCTAGTGATTTTGCCAGATGGTGGTTGTGTAATTTATCTATTAGAACAGTTATTTTATCTTCTTCTTTAACATTGTTCTGTGTGGCTACTGTGTCTACTCTCTCTAAAAAATTTACAATGTTCTCAGTACCATTCCAATTTTGTATGCTTTTGAATAGTGTACATATGTTTTTATCTGTATCTGTCTCTAACGGTTCCTCTACAATTGTTTCTAATTCTCTATTTTCTAACCATTTCATATACATTTCTTGGGAATTATCTTGTATATTTTCCACATTTCCTATTATTAATGATGTTATTGGTGAATCCATTAAAGTGCTTTTATTTCCCCCACTAATCCATGGTGTTTCAATATTAATTTTTGCTGTTTTACATTTTCACTATTTCTCCATTTCCCATTCTTATTTCCTCTATGCCCTCTAATATTTGTTCTTCCTTTACTAATTTTGAATCCAGAATAATACATGTACAGCCACTGTCTCTCAAGCACATTACTTTCCTACCATCTACATAACAAGGATAAAAAATTAACTCTCCCTTGCCCTCCATCATGTTACAGTTATGTATGTTGTTAAAGGAGTGTCTTTGACTTGATCTACCCCTATTTTCTTGTTTTCTAATGGGACTAGTGTTTGGTGATTGTCTCTTATTGTTATATTTATGTTGTCTTTTATTAAAATATTTGTTTCTATCCCCATAGTTGTAATACTGTCTGTTTCTGTTTTGATAATTGTCTGTATGCTGTTTCCTAAACCAACAAGTATGCTTGTCGTGTCCTATCTTGTGACAAATTTGATATGGATTGTTAAACCTAGGAGGTAAGCTACTAAATCTTTTCCTGGTAACACTATTTTTCATGAGATTAAATTTATTTTGTGTTGAATTGAACATTGGAGTGCTTACATGACTATCCCTAAAATCTGACATGGCAGAAATTAACTCTATCTTCTTATGGACCTTTCTTTGTTTTATGAATGTGAATAGTTCTGATGTACAAAGTGTCAGTACTTTGTCCACCAGAAGTAGCTCTTTTATTTCAATTACACTATTTTCGTCTATCCCAGACATCTTTATCCAATTGTTCAAATGGGCCTCTAAATTATTAATATATGCCTGAGGATGTTCATTAGAACCTAATGTACTGTTATGAAATAAATTTCTATAGTAGTCTTCTGTTTTGTTGAAATGATCTAAGAGTTGTTTCTTTATTTCACTGTAATCTAATGTGTCACTGTCTCTTATGTTATTTAAAGCTTTTAGTGCATCCTCTGTAACTGATTGGTATAAATAGTTTTTCCATTCTGATTTGTCTATGTTATTTAGTTTAAATTGCATTTCCATATTATGGAAAAATTGGTCTATTTCACCAGATTTACCAGAAAAAGGTTGTATTTTTATTTTATGTTTATATGTTTTTTGATTCTCTTGTTTTACTATAATATTATGATTTTGCGATTCTAGTTCTAATCTTTTAAGTTGTATGTCTCTTTCAATTTCTATCTGTATTTTTTCTCTTTGTAATGCTATTTCTTGTTTTATTTTTTCTTCTTGTATTTCTGCATCTTTTTTATTTTTCGCAGCTTGTATTTCTGCGTCTCTTTTATTTTTTTCTTCTCATATTCTCTTTTAGTCTGCTCGATTTTCTGCTTCTATTTTATCTTCTTTGTCCTTATCTATTCTCTCTGTAACAAATTTGGTTAATTTTTCACCTGTTAAACCCAACATCCTGCCTTGTCCAATATAGTATTCAAATGATACTAGTTGCTCAGCCATTCTAAAATTTATTTATTTTTCTTTATCAAATTATTTATATAATTGATTTCTTAATTTTAATTTATTTATGCTGTATTGGTTTTTTTTTTATTGTATATATGTATATATAGTATATTTCAGTATTCAATATTCCTGAGTCTATATGCAATCTTATGTCAAAATAGAATTAAATTACCAATGTAAAAATAATATAAGTGACAAATGAAAACGTACAATAAATAAAATATTTCTAAGCTTAATATGCTATTACTAAAAAATGTAAAAAAAAATTTTAGACTAAGTTAATATTATTTAATTAAATTTAGAGTTAGACGAGCGAAAACAAATATACAACTTTACAAAATTACTTGTAAAAAAAAATTTTAACGAAATACGATCATACGAATAAGACATATACTTCTAAACAAATATTTTAAGTAAAATATCTAGATGAAAACAATATATATTTATTTTAATTTAACTAATTTTGCAATTAGAACTTTTCAAAAAGACATTTAACTATATACTAAGGATGTAAAAAAATTGTTTCTAAGCATTATACACTAATATAATAAATTTGACACAGTCCGCAAATAAAACAATTATAATTAAACAACATGAAATTACTCCAAGATACCTTGTTACTTTGGACTTCGGATCTCAAGTGTAGAGTGCTGTACAAAGTATAGTTTCGGAAGGTGTAGACTCACTTCTCCGGTAGATGTAAATAGGTAAGGTCAGAGTGTAGTCATTTCATGGCTCTCCTGGTACGGTTACGGTCTGCTAGGCTTACAATTCGGTAAGGTCTGCTAATTTTTCGGCTCACCTTCTTTTTCACCCACACGAGGATTTAGTAAAAAGAACTGATGTAAATGTTCTTATGAATTTACTGCTATAGCGATGTTTCAACAGCAGCAAATAATGTAAAAATATAAAGTCCAACAATTGGAGTAAAGCCAAGGCAGTTGTATATAATACAGTTAAGTACTGTATGTTGGTGGATGGAATATAATATGAAAAAAAATCAGGAACATGTAGATCTTGTAGTGTGGCAACATTCGTCTTGATTACATCAGCCGACCATTATGTATAATATATGTTCTTTATAGAACTTTTCCGCTGCATACCATTTATGTCATAGTTGGTTTTTGTGTATATTAGTAGTATGTAAAGTTTATATATATATTTTGAGGTACTTCTATCTCTTGGTAGCTGTAAATATGTTTCAGTCTCTTCAGAGCGTATGTTTTAACCAACTTGACTTGAGCGTGTATATAAATATATTTAAAGACGAACTACATGTAAAAAGCACTGAGCAAACTTCTACGAATACATTTACATATATTTATTTTCATATGAAGGAACTTCTTTCTATTGTACAATAAGATTGATGTGATAAAATATATTCTTACACTAACAAGGTCTCAGTCTGTCCTCTCCATTATCGTCTGCTCTAATAATTATTTAATATTTCTTCACTTCCGCTAAACTAAGTGGCCAGATAATTCAAACCATCTCTGTGCCAAATAACATTATTCTAGCCTAACCTGGTTATTACAGTATAGATAGGGTGGTAACAAAGCCAATGTAAATATATGGACTTTATAGGGGGGTATAGATAGGGTGGTAACACAGCCAATGTAAATATATGGACTTTATAGGTGGGGGTATAGATAGGGTGGTAACACAGCCAATGTAAATATATGGACTTTATAGGGGGTATAGATAGGGTGGTAACACAGCCAATGTAAATATATGGACTTTATAGGTGGGGGTATAGATAGGGTGGTAACAGCCAATGTAAATATATGAACTTTATAGATGGGGGTATAGATAGGGTGGTAACACAGCCAATGTAAATATATGGACTTTATAGGTGGGGGTATAGATAGGGTGGTAACACAGCCAATTTAAATATATGGACTTTATAGGGGGTATAGATAGGGTGGTAACACAGCCAATGTAAATATATGGACTTTATAGGGGGGGTATAGATAGGGTGGTAACATAGCCAATGTAAATATATGGACTTTATAGGGGGGTATAGATAGGGTGGTAACAGCCAATGTAAATATATGGACTTTATAGGTGGGGGTATAGATAGGGTGGTAACAGCCAATGTAAATATATGAACTTTATAGGTGGGGGTATAGATAGGGTGGTAACACAGCCAATGTAAATATATGGACTTTATAGGGGGGTATAGATAGGGTGGTAACACAGCCAATGTAAATGTGGTAAAACAGCCAATGTAAATATATGGACTTTATAGGTGGGGGTATAGATAGGGTGGTAACACAGCCAATGTAAATATATGGACTTTATAATTGGGTATAGATAGGGTGGTAACACAGCCAATGTAAATATCTGAACTTTATAGGTGGGGGTATAGATAGGGTGGTAACACAGCCAATGTAAATATATGAACTTTATAGGTGGGGGTATAGATAGGGTGGTAACACAGCCAATGTAAATATATGGACTTTATAGGTGGGGGTATACATAGGGTGGTAAAACAGCCAATGTAAATATACGAACTTTATAGGTGTGGGTATAGATAGGGTGGTAACAGCCAATGTAAATATATGGACTTTATAGGTGGGGGTATAGATAGGGTGGTAACATCCAATGTAAATATATGGACTTTATAGGGGGGTATAGATAGGGTGGTAACACAGCCAATGTAAATATATGGACATTATAGGGGGTATAGATAGCTTGGTAACACAGCCAATGTAAAAATATGGATTTTATATATGTGGGTATAGATAGGGTGGTAACACAGCCAATGTAAATATCTGAACTTTATAGGTGGGGGTATAGATAGGGTGGTAACACAGCCAATGTAAATATATGGACTTTATAGGGGGGGTATAGATAGGGTGGTAACACAGCCAATGTAAATATATGGACTTTATAGGTGGGGGGAAAGATAGGGTGGTAACACAGCCAATGTAAATATATGGACTTTATAGGGGGTATAGATAGGGTGGTAACACAGCCAATGTAAATATATTGACATTATAGGGGGTATAGATAGCTTGGTAACACAGCCAATGTAAAAATATGGAATTTATATGTGTGGGTATAGATAGGGTGGTAACACAGCCAATGTAAATATCTGAACTTTATAGGTGGGGGTATAGATAGGGTGGTAACAGCCAATGTAAATATATGAACTTTATAGATGGGGGTATAGATAGGGTGGTAACACAGCCAATGTAAATATATGGACTTTATAGGTGGGGGTATAGATAGGGTGGTAACACAGCCAATGTAAATATATGGACTTTATAGGTGGGGGTATAGATAGGGTGGTAACACAGCCAATGTAAATATATGGACTTTATAGTGGGGGTATAGATAGGGTGGTAACATAGCCAATGTAAATATATGGACTTTATGGGGGGGGGGGGGTTAAAATATATCGGTTTAAAGTAATTTTTGCACTTTGGCGGCAGATTGACTTAGTGCAGTTGATGACTGAGATATATTTTTAGAAACACCATTTACAACGGACCGTGTTAGTTTCTTATCATTCAGATAAGTCTAAAAGGAAGTGACGTTTCAAACAAATTCTTTAAACTCAGCAATGAAGATCGTGGCTTTAATTTTGTTTATTTCCAGTTTCTTTTGTCTTATTCAAAGTAAGTCTAAATGATTATAATATTTATTATTCATGTTTTGTGTACAATATCCCCCATATGTGGTTTCTAAGCTTGGCCTACTTATGGTCTCGTGTGACTTTAGTGTGATTGGACTTTGTTCAAATTTATTATTCTTGACCATTTAAACCAGAGACATATGGTAATAGACTAATATATAGTAGACATACTATCAATATGATCTAAACAAATATTCAAAATTAAATAAAACAAATAGGGTATCTTGTTGTGTGTTGAGGGAAATTTTCCTTTTGAAACAAAGTTTAATTGTTCTAAACATTTCGTCAACTTTCCTATCCAGGAGTGTGAACAAAATTGGAAAAATATTTTTTTTATCATTTTATATTTATAATGTTGATTTTACAATACACGGTTTTTCTGCAATAAATCATCTTTACCTCTCTTTATATTTTTGTGAACTTCTGTATGTATATATTTCTATCTGTCGGTCTGTTTACTTACTAAAAACAGTATCATATCTAGACACAATTATTCATAAAAGACGTAATCATATGTATTTTACATTCTTATATATATATATATATATATATATATATATATATATATATATATATATATATACAGTGCGTTTTTTTGTAAAAAAAAATAGGTTCCGGTACTCAGTCAGTGATGGATTGCCTAACTTTAAACTACAAGTTCGCACCTCGATGCAAGCTAAATCACAACTGCAAAGATACAGGCGGCCCTCGACTTTCGCACATTCTACTTTCGCACTATTCGCTATTTCGAACATTTAAAAAAAATATTCTTTTTTAAATGTGTTTTTAGAATCGTCCGTAAAAGCGCTAGTGAAACACTTTCAGTAATTTCCGACTTTTTCCGTATAGCCGGTCTACGAAATTTCTGGTCTATACTCGGAACTTTATAGGTGGGGGTATAGATAGGGTGGTAACACAGCCAATGTAAATATATGGACTTTATAATGGGGTATAGATAGGGTGGTAACACAGCCAATGTAAATATATGGACTTTATATGTGTGGGTATAGATAGGGTGGTAACACAGCCAATGTAAATATGTGAACTTTATAGGTGGGGGTATAGATAGGGTGGTAACAGCCAATGTAAATATATGAACTTTATAGGTGGGGGTATAGATAGGGTGGTAACACAGCCAATGTAAATATATGGCCTTTATAGGGGGGTATAGATAGGGTGGTAACACAGCCAATGTAAATATATGGCCTATATATATATATATATATACAGTGCGTTTTTTTGTAAAAAAAAAATAGGTGCGGTACTCAGTCAGTGATGGATTGCCTAACTTTTAACTACAAGTTCGCACCTCGATGCAAGCTAAATCACAACTGCAAAGATACTGGCGGCCCTCTACTTTCGCACATTCTACTTTCGCACTATTCGCTATTTCGAACATTAAAAAAAAATATTCTTTTTTAAATGTCTTTTTAGAATCGTCCATAAAAGCGCTAGTGAAACACTTTCAGTAATTTCCGACTTTTTCCGTATAGCCGGTCTACGAAATTTCTGGTCTATACTCGATCTTTCTCCGCCCTTGTTGTTCCCGAAGCAATCGTTTTTGAAATGTCATGATCGCCATTTTGAAAGTGATTTAGTTGGTTATGTACTGTTTATGTAATTAATATTTCCCTCTACATGTACTTTCGAACATTCAACATTCGCACACACTTTCAGGAACCAATTATGTGCGAAAGTCGAGGGCCGCCTGTACTAAATGTCTAAAACAATTTTATTTTATAATTAACCAACTTAAATCCTCTTAAAACACAAGAAAAGTGATAATTTTTCCCCACATTGAAAAAGGTGCCGTTATGCCGTATCGTTGCGTACCGGCACAAAATAATGATTTATTCAAGAATTTTTTCCCCATTAATATAGTTTATGTAAGCTCTACATTCGGCCTTTTGGCTAAGATAAATGCTTTGAGTTATAATCGAAGCGGTCGGATAAAATAAGTATTAGCGAAAGACTAGCACAACCTTCACCTGCCGTTGGTATAAGTGGAGGGTGTTTGCTCACCTTGACACCCTCTAACTAATGACAGGCCAAGAACACACCACCTTTCTGGCAGTTTAGTAGGTAATACCCTGCTTTGCTAGCTGGTTGAGAAAGGTACTCAAACACCACACCTGTATGGTAACAGGTTTACCCAATCATTCAGTCCGAGCCATCATTAGTAAGCGAAATCATTCATTCCGAGACATCACTAGCCAGCGCCATCATTCATTCAGAGACATCATTCAGTCTGCGCCATTATTAGTCAGCGCCATCATTCAGACTGCACCATCATTCAGTCTGTACCATCACCAGCCAGCGCCATCATTCAGTCTGTTTTGATTTGAACAATGAAAACAACAACAGCAACACTAAATCCCCAAAAGGTTCATCGGGGCAGATGAAGTGTAGAATTCATCTGTTTCAGTAACCTCGGCAGATGAAGTGTAGAATTCATCTGTTTCAGTAACCTCGGCAGATAAAGTGTAGAATTCATCTCAGTAACCTCGGTATATAAAGGAATTGTGTGGTTAGCGCAACGCCCAGCCGCCTTTACTCTCCAATTTAAAGCTGGTTGGACATGTGGACTTTCACCAGGACCTGAACAAATCTCACTGAGATTCGATCCGGTTGTCAGTTGAGCGTTCTACACGGCACGACCACCCGCCCCAACACCAGTTATATTGTTAAAATTTTACTTTTTTGAATGACCTATTTAGCTATAGGACTTAACAATACATTGAATTATTCACTTGGCCAATGAAATTGGAGCGGGCTTCATTTTGGTACATTTTCAGCAATATGTTATTAGATAATACATATTAATTACTCGGTAAAAAATATAAGCTATCTGATCATATTACAAATAGTAATATATTTAAACAAAAATTGGACCTGAGGTGGGGGAAGGGGCCAGAGAACTTAAAACGTTAAATATTGGGGGGGGGGGGGGAGGGCGTCCAAACGGTTGCCGACCGCAGTGAAGATTGAAAGAAAAAAAATATTTGGCATCCTGTTTTCTGTAGTACAGGTATAGTGTATTCTAAAACTTACAGTACATTACATAAATATCATTTATTCTAAAACTTACAGTACAATACATAAACAGCATTTATTCTAAAACTTACAGTACATTACATAAACAGCATTTATTCTAAAACTTACAGTACATTACATAAACATCATTTATTCTAAAACTTACAGTACATTACATAAACATCATTTATTCTAAAACTTACAGTACATTACATAAACAGCATTTATTCTAAAACTTACAGTACATTACATAAACAGCATTTATTCTAAAACTTATAGTACAATACATAAACAGCATTTAGAACTTATCTATCCTTAAGAACATTTGAGAAAATAGAAATACGAGCACGAAGATGGATTCAAATTGTTGTTAGGTATTTTGTTGTTTGGTATTTTGTTGTTAGATGTTTTGTTGTTAGGTATTTTGTTGTTAGGTGTTTTGTTGTTAGGTATTTTGTTGTTAGGTGTTTTGTTGTTAGGTATTTTGTTGTGGCAGAAATAAGGCCATCCCTTTTTCTTTATTCGTCTTTTGGCAGGCCTCTCCACAGAAATAGACCGGATAGACAAGAATAGACTTCAACAAGGTTTAATTTGATGTGATGGGCCTACAGTGCAACACCTACTTGTATAAACATTTGGTGTTTAGAACAATGATGGCCAAATAATTTACTACACTTATTTTAGTTCACATAAACAGGGCGAACCAATAGTTGTAATGTTTTTTGGTAAACATCCAACTAGTTCAGAAGAGTTTATTTTGATTGGTTAAGACACATGACATTTCGCCCTGACAGAGTTTCATTGGTCATTTCTAAATTGACCCACTATTCAAAATGTTACGATATTCTCATTAGTTTTATTTACATTTGTTTAGGCAGGTCTGTATTGGGTAATGTACAGCGAGTCTCAAAAGATTGTATGACTGGCGTCATTTGCTTCATCGACCCTTGTCAGACCATTGACTGTGCAGGAGAATGTGAATCGTGAGTAAATGGAAATATTATCACTGTCCTCAAACCTGCTCAAGTCATACCTACAATCACAATACTTACTGTAACCATACTTACTGGAGACATACTTACTGTAGCCATACTTTACTGTAACCATACTTACTGTAGCCATATTTGCAATAACCATACTTACTGTAGCCTTGTAGCCATACTTACTGTAGCCATACCTACAAAGACCATAATTACTGTATCCATACATACTATCATTTTATTACTGTAGCTATATTTACTGTAGCAATATTTGCTGTAGCCATACTTACGATTATTGTGTTGCTGTATGTTTACATTCACATTATAGAACATGACACATAGGGTAAAGAGATAAAATCTCGTCCTATATCTTTACATAGACCTCACAGGGCATGACTATATCTTTACAAAGACCTCACAGGACATGACTATATCTTTACCTATACATCACAGGACATGACTATATCTTTACATATACCTCACAGGACATGACTATATCTTTAATATACCTCACAGGACATGACTATATCTTTACATAGACCTCACAGGACATGACTATATCTTTACATAGACCTCACAGGACATGACTATCTTTACATAGACCTGACAAGACATGACCATATCATTACAAAGACCTCAAAAGAAATGACCTTGTTTTAAATTCCTAGCATTGCCGAGGCTCAGCAAAGTCAATACAACAAATACGTGTATATTAGTTTAGGCCTTACATAGAATTTATAGCCTCTGCTAGTTAGTGTCGAGACAGTAGCACATTACAAGCTATCAGTTTTTTCACATACTAATACATCAATGTTTATATCAACTTCACAGGGACTGTAATTGCAGACCTATATGCCATTTTAAATGATGACTGTGGCAGTCATGCTAGACTACAGTGGTCTGGAAGATTCCTATCTAGCATTAACATTACATGATTTGTAAAATATAATTTTTATTGATAAAAGAATTCATTCAAAATAGCGGTACTTAATGTGAAGTATTGTATAATAAATTTTCATTAAATGTTCATTCTGTACTTGTTGATGAATTAAAAGCAATGGATGGTAAAAATGAAAATGTTGTCAATAATACTTATTTTTAGTGGATATATTCATTATCAAAATGTTTCGTGCATTGGTCTGTTTTCTTTATCCCCACCTCGGGGTGGTGTAAATGGGGGGGGGGGTCATCAACAGCCTCGGCCAGCACTTTAGCTTCATCTGGAGGGGAGCGGAATTCAAGGTGTTCAGTGGCGTGATACCCCAGAATACTACAAGTGTGTCTGTTACATTGTGTGGGTGTTCAAAAGTAGGGGATGTGCCATCACTTGGGGTAGGGATGAACGACCGGAATAACTATATGTAGCTGAAGTCCAAAAGTTTGTGTTGGGTAGTAGAGAACAGTTTGCTTGTATTAAATAACAACTTAAAGTGTTGGGTAGTAGAGAACAGTTTGCCTGTATTAAATAACAATTTAAAGTGTTGGGTAGTAGAGAAGAGTTTGCCTGTATTAAATAACAGCTTAAAGTGTTGGGTAGTAGAGAACAGTTTGCCTGTATTAAATAACAACTTAAAGTGTTGGGTAGATAAGAACAGTTTGCCTGTATTAAATAACAACTTAAAGTGTTGGGTAGTAGAGAACAGTTTGCCTGTATTAAATAACACCTTAAAGTGTTTGGTAGTAGAGAACAGTTTGCCTGTATTAAATAACAGCTTAAAGTGTTGGGTAGTAGAGAACAGTTTGCCTATATTAAATAACAAATTAAAATGTTGTGTAGTAAAGTGTTTGCCTGTATTATGGTTAGTATGAAAACAAAAAACAACAACATATACAATTAAACAAAGACATTCATCAAATTTAGGTCACGTATTTTATTTTTAAAATGTTTTTTGAATTAATAAATATTACAAGAATGTATCACATGTTTTGATAAAGTTATGTTAAGAGTCGTTCGTACGTTTTTGTTGGCCCTAGACAGAAACACTTTTAAGGGCCCTAAAAAGGTCTTTTGGGGGACCCTAATCAAAATTGTTGTCCAGTCGCTTGTAAATATTGGGCCTCTCCCACCTTACAACTGTAATTTCCAGGTCAGTCAGGTCATCACTGGTCAGTCAGATGTTCAGATTGCACTCGACTTTGGCTGGCCAGACGGTTTTAATGTGGACTGCTAGAATGTACAGCTCAAACATTTTATTACAACTCTTAAATATTTCTTAAGTAGCGATACGGTTCACACAAATGTAAATCATAATAACAAAAGATAATATTTACATTTCTATTGCGTTAACGTAAAAATAATTAAAACATCACTTTTCGACAATTGACCCCCCCGCCCCCCTGCGACTGTCTAGTTGCCTCCCGTTTAGGTACGACTCTGTACACTCTACAACTTTATCAATGAAACAGTTATGAAAGTAATGGTTTAAGTTAAACTGTAACCAAGAGTGGCTTGCGTGTGTTGAAGAAATAGATTAGCAGGAAGTTTACTGTCTACATACATGTGTACGAACAACCACATTGTCTGTGGAAAAAAAAGTATTGGACAATTATCATCCAAAAATGTCTCATAATATTTTATGATATCTAATACTGAAATATTTTAGCATGAAATTAAACATTTTGTATTCCTTACTGTTAAAGACCAACACCATATTAAAGGACAGACAACACAATGGGCACATAGTGTGGATAGTATCTGGAGAAAATCGAGCACTTTGATTTGCTCAAACTGTCAAAAAGTTTCTATTATAGCCATAACAGAACAGCAGTCTATATTCACTGGCACATATACAAGAACTTCTCAATAGATGTCACGGACTGATAGAATATCCATGAACTACTAACAATAGTCTACAATGACCACGGACTGATAGTATAACCATGAACTACTAACAATAGTCTACAATGACAAATAGGTAACAATTTCGTGGGACATGTCGATTTGACCATATACTCATTGCGATTAAGCCAAATATAGTCACCAAAAATGAAATAGATTAGACTAGACATCTTATTGTTATGGCAGTTAATGAGATAAGAAACAAGTTCATCAAACACATAGATAACCAGTGACATAGATAATCTATTCAAAGAGACGAGGAAATCGAAGTGGAAATAATGTAGGGGATAAAAAAAGAACTACCACCATACCCGTTGTCGTGGGAGGGCCATTAGTTATAAACAAGCAATTTGAGTCTTTTCCGTTTCGGACAGAGGACATTTTGGAGCATTTTCATGTAAGCAGTGGCTACGGTTACGATAAATAGAGAGGGAAGTAATCATGTTGAATAACTGTTACAAAAATAAAACGCCCCTTTGATTAGCTTTTATTATTTATATTTAAGATATAAGCAAAAACGGTACTTAAAACGCCCCCTTTTTCGGCCCTCAGAGGTCAGATCGCGAAATGGACCAAAGTCATTTTTGGCAGGCCAAGACCTACAAAATGATATATACATCATGGGTCTAGGAGTTATGGTTGTTGAGATCTAGGGTGATGATGGACAGACAGACAGACAGACAAAACGGGGACAAAAAATGCTCTAACAAAACGGGGACAATAGAGCATTTTTTTTTCGAAAATGCTCTAAAAATATCTGGACAAAAACATTGATAGGATACCAGGAATGTTAAATATTTATTAGCTTCAGAAAGTTGCCCACATCCAGTGGAGAGATATCACCAGTAGACTGCGACCCCCCGAGCCTAATGCTAAAAGTATGGTTTAGTGATTAGCTATACATGATTTGAGTGAAATATTTGTTATACATCATTCGAATTAGTGATTAGTTAGTTATAACATAATTTGAGTGAGTTATTAGTTATACATGATTTGAGTGAGTGATTAGCTAGCTATACATGATTTGAGTGACTTATTTGTTATACATGATTGAGTTAGTGATTAGTTAAACATGATTTGAGTTAGTGATTTGTTATACATGATTTTAGTGAGTAATTTGTTATACATTATTTCAGTGAGTGATTTGTTATACTTAGTCATACATAGGTATCTCATACTTACAGTACACACGTTCCTTGACATGGGCTAAAATTACACGGATCAACAAAGCAAGTACCACCTGGAATACAGATAGCCTTCTCTTGCCTGTCCAGCTGGTCAGTTTCGATTGCCTTGCCTTTAATAGAATAACAGAAGAACATGTATTTTGTCTGTACTATAATTGACAGGTTTTGGATATTTGCTATTTATTTACTGTTATTGAGAGAGCTAACAGAGGTATACACTGATAACAACATATGACAGAGGACTGTACAATTGTTTCATTGATCTACACTAATCTACAGCGTCACGGATACCACGTGACAGACCTGCTCGCTGGCACATGACAAGGGCTAATGGGATTTCCTAATCCCAATATTCTACACGGCGCACTACTTTGGCTTAGAATATTTACTTTGACGTAACATTTGTATATAAGGCGTTTAAGTAGGTGACAGTTGAGGGGGGTCTTTTAATCACTTGTATAGAGTAAATTGTTCGGAATGAATCTTCATGTTAACCCAAACCTTTGTTTGTGGTAGACTGACCCAAGCTTTTGTAGTTAGATGTTTGTGGTAGATTGACCCAAGCATTTGTACTTAGATGTTTGTGGTAGATTGACCCAAGCATTTGTACTTTGTGGTAGATTGACCTAAGCATTTGTACTTTGTTTGTGGTAGATTGACCGACGTCTTTGTACTTTGTTTGTGGTAGATTGATCGACGTCTTTGTACTTTGTTTGTGGTAGATTGATCGACGTCTTTGTACTTAGATGTTTGTGATATATTGACCTAAGCAATTGTACTTGTATTTCATGTTGTAGAAAAACATGGCTACAAAAGAAATGACTTTTTATTTACAGAAATGTAAATTTTTCATTGGATAAAAAAGTGAAAACAACAAGAACAAACAAGCCAACAAACAACATTTTAATTTATTTGATAATTTTCATGATATATTCAGGTAATATAATGTTCTGTGGTATCCCCTCTACCCTTGATTTATATTATTCTATCACTGCCCATCCCGTAGGTAATGTACACCCTCCCCTCTCCATTAGATCCCAATGTGGTACTTGACACTACAATTGTGAAATACATGACTATGACTCATACTGTCTAGGCTAAATTGTGAAAGACATGACTATGACTCATAATGTCTAGGCCAAATTGTGAAAGTTATGACTATGACTCATACTGTCTAGGCCAAATTGTGAAAGACATGACTATGACTCATACTATCTAGGCCAAATTGTGAAAGTTATGACTATGACTCATACTGTCTAGGCCAAATTGTGAAATACATGACTATGACTCATACTGTCTAGGCCAAATATTACCAGATGATTGGCAAACTGAACAGCCATCCATGGCTCTCGTTGTCTAAAGGATTCTTTCCAAAATAAATTTATATTGCCGCCAAGTACTTTTGACTGGGCCATCGATTATATCTTATCCCAGGGCCCATTGAATCCTATCAACAGCTCTGACTGTTACACGTAAGAACTCTAACTTGCTCTGTATAATAAACTCCATGAACATAATACAGTAATATGTACATTATGAACACTGGTCTACTCACCCTCACAATATGACACACGCAGTGCTAGTAAACAACACACCATCAACATAAATAATCTCATTTTTACTGATGTAGACAAACAACAACACTCCGATACAGGAGTAAATTAGATTTAAAAATGAGTGTTTAAAGATGTTCACAGTGTAATGTGTGTTCTATATGATTATATGACTAACTCTTTAAACACACACACACACAGACATATATATATATATATATATATATATATATATTTAATATAAAGGCGTACTTTCTATGATAGTATAATCTTTTGCGCGTGACAGATCTTGGCCGTCTATTGATTTTTCTTTCTGTACTGGCATCTGTTTTATTCTCACACATGCTAACAGGTTTAACTTTTGAAAACTACTAGAAGAGGTTTATGTTGAATGTTAGAACTAATCTATGTCAGTGGTTTATGTTGAATGTTAGAACTAATCTATGTCAGTGGTTTATGTTGAATGTTAGAACTAATCTATGTCAGTGGTTTATGTTGAATGTTAGAACTAATCTATGTCAGTGGTTTATGTTGAATGTTAGAACTAATCTATGTCAGTGGTTTATGTAGAATGTTAGAACTAATCTATGTCAGTGGTTTATGTTAAATGTTAGAACTAATCTATGTCAGTGGTTTATGTTGAATGTTAGAACGAATCTATGTCAGTGGTTCTCAATGTATGTTTCACAATCAACTGGTGAGTCCAAAACTGAATTGCCAAATCAAACAGCGGATCGCGGGCCAGAACAAACAGCCAAGTAGCCCATGCTTGGAATGAGGCCTTAATTTGTTCATGTCTGACCTAGACAAAAAGTATCTAATAACTGAATTATTTAGCGCAATGACATTATGTAGCTCCATGACATTCTGTAGCTTCATGACATTCTGTAGCTCCATGACATTCTGTAGCCATGTCACACTGTAGCTCCATGACATACTGTAGCTCCATGACATTCTTTAGCCATGACATACTGTAGCTCCATGACATTCTGTAGCCATATCATTATGTAAGCTTTACGTTCTGTATCCATATCATTCTGTGTGTGAAGTGCCTGTAAAGATGAGAAGAAATCTCTTATATCCTTTAAACCACTATAAACTGTCCCATTAGTGGTTTATATCTTTCTGTAGCGCTCTGACATTCTGTAGCTGTATATCATTCAGTAGCCATATCATTCTGTAGTCATGTGATTCTATAGCCATGGTATTCTGTAGCGCTATGACATTCTCAAGCCATGTCATCCTGTAGCCATGTCATTTAATGTTTTTCTCATCATCTCTGTAAATCTTTCTCCGTGTCTCTCTCATTTAAATTGTCATTTGAATTTAGCAATTCTTCATTCTCTCTCTCTCTCCCTCTGTCTCTCTGTCTCTCTCTCTCTCTCTCTCTGTCTCTCTCTCTCACCCATTCCCACACATTGATATCAGAATATTGCCATTATAAAAAGAGTAAGTAATCATCGACCAAGAAATAATGAAATCCTTGAAGTTGTTTAATACTATAAAAGATATAATTAACAATATAGCCTCAACTTTATTGATCTACATGTATATATGGATAACTTTCTTATGTACTTTAATTCATATAGAATGTGGGCATAGTGCTAGAAGAAATTACAACAACAGTACGGAATTATGATGGGAAGTGTTTGTGTCTGACCGACACTTAATATTCTTAAACCAAATTTGATCTAAATTTTAATTTTATTCAGTCATTATCTACCTTATCTTTATTATCTCAAGTTTTTTTTTTTAGAAATTATAATTGATTGAGAAATAAAAACAATTCAGGTTCGTCATTCAAATTGAAATAAAACGTTGTATAGACAAGATTTGGTTTGAACTGTTTATAAAGAAAATGAAACTTATTATTCTTCTGTGCCTTATTGTTGTACTAACTATCTTGGTATTAACTGAAGGTAATTCATTTATATTTTAAACTATTTAGTAAGACAGAACTGTTCAAAGTATTTGTTTAATACCGTGAAGGCTCTAAAAGTACCCAAACAGTACAATATTGTATTTCATAAATAAGAGGTGTCCAGTAAGTTTTGACGTCCATGTTTACAGAGTACTCTACCAGACGTCCCCAGGACTCAGGAAATGTCTCGGCATGTTCATTCCCAGAAAGTAATGATACATTTCTATAAAAAAAAATAGCATAATTTGAAAACACGCCTGATGCACGTCTACTTTAACTTGAGACTCCTTGTCAACACAACGTAAAGTTTCGGTACGTTGGTAGTATACTGTAGGAGTTTGTTCTTTGATCTTCATGAAGTCTTGAAATCAATTTTCGTTCATTTCTTTTAACTTGAACCGAAGGGGGTGTGTGAGGAGGGGCAGGACCGTAGCCAGGTCAAAATAATCAGGAAGGCACCAATACCCAGCAGGGGGTCACCCTCTCATTTTAGTTACGGGCTACGGGGCTGGTGAGAGGGCGGGTCTATCCACCGATATCCCACGTTGTACTTCAACAAAGTAAACTCCCCTTGGATCACAGACTACTCTTTGAATAGAGTAATATATACCCATCAAAACTTAATCATTACTTTGTAAATTTACTTTTTATTATCTTAAAAATATATTACTTTCTCATCACTCCAGGCATGTCTATAAATAGAGTGTTTTGTGCTCAACCTGCTTTATGTTTTATTGACCCATGTTTGATATCTAATTGTCCTAACACATGTATTAGGTAAGTACTCTTGTATCTAATTGTCTAACACATGTATTAGGTAAGTGCTCTTGTATCTAATTGTCTAACACATGCATTAGCTTGTATCTAATTTTCCTAACACATGCATTAGTTAAGCACTCTTGTATCTAATTGTCCTAACACATGTATTATGTAAGTACTCTTGTATCTAATTGTCTATTTAACACATGCATTAGGTAAGTACTCTTGTATTTAATTTTCCTAACACATGTATTAGGTAAGTACTCTTGTATTAATAAGTCGATCTCTTCTAAAAGAGAAAAACTGACTAGAAGTTTCTTAATTATTACAAATTTAAAAGAGCTTGTGTGTACGATTATACAACTACTAGTATACAATTACTCATATAAATCACGCTATCTGTAATTTTACTTGATTGTATTTACCCCATGATGTAACGTGTTAAGCAACAATTAAATCGTACACTTGTTACATAATTTCAAATTTCGAAAAAGATTCTAGGTTTAAAATTGGAATAAAAAGATAACTTAAACTAAATTAATTAAAATATTCATTAAACAAATCTATCATTCATATGTAGCAAAAAAATCGCACTACACTTCAATGTGTTAACATTTTTTTTTTGGCTTTTAATTTATTCAGATGAAATAGCTTAATAATACAAATATAACATTTCTTGATTAAGGAAATAGCTTACCAATATAATATTTTAGGAATTATCTTTCGCTTTACTGATGACACACAATATGAACATAAACTATGGCGAGTCAGTACATCGTGATTCTTAGTGTCAACAAACTTATTGTTTTTGTTAACAATTTATGTATTATTTCGTATATTTCTTTTTTCTTTATGATGTTGCTTATTTTTCTATTTACTGACTGTATAGAACATTTTTGATGAATTTTATATTGCATTTTATCGGACCTGCACAATAAATCGTTGTTAATATCGTCGACACTATTTTTATCATCTCATTTATTTCTTTACAATTATAACGAAGCCGGGGAGTTAAAAAATATTTTTACATTTTTATGAGACATGCCACCCCTTTCCGTTTTCTCATTACCGTATATATTTGTTTTAGTGAAACATGTTTTATTATTACCGTTATAATTACACTGCAAAGGAGGTCGGCCTTAGCATACACACATCTAAAACCAAGATCCTGAAAATTAACTCCACCAGCACAAATGCAGTTACTCTAAATGGAAGTCAACTGGAAGAAGTATAGTTCTTTACCTACCTGGGTAGCATCATAGATCAGCAGGGTGGAACAGATGCAGATGTCAAAACAAGTATCGGAAAAGCAAGAGCCGCCTTTATCCAGCTCAAGAACATCTGGAATTCCAAAGAGCTGTCTCTGAACACCAAAATTGGCCTGTTCAATACCAATGTAAAGTCAGTCCTATTATATGGAGCTGAGACCTGGAGGATTACGAAGACCACCACGAAGAGAGTCCAGAACTTTACCAACAGCTGCCTTAGGAAAATTCTTCAAATACGATGGCCTGACAACATCACCAATGCCAGCCTTTTAGAACGAACCGGCCAAGCTTCAATGGAAGAAGAGATCAGGAAGAGGAGATGGGGCTGGATAGGCCACACATTACGAAAGCCAGCAAGTAACATCACTAGGCAAACATTGAGATGGAATCCTCAAGGAAAAAGAAAAAGAGGCCGGCCAAGAAACACCTGAAGGCGATAATTTGAAGCGGACATCATCAGGATGGAAGCAGCTGGAGAGAATGGCTCAGGACAGAAGTCACTGGAGATCTTTAGTTGGTGGCCCATACTCTAATAGGAGTGACGGGCAATGATGATGATGAAAGTTCAAATAATGCACTAGTTGTATTAAATAAGTTTTATATATCTGTTTTATGTGTATTTGAGAGAGAGAGAGAGAGAGAGAGAGAGAGAGAGAGAGAGAGATAGATAGAGAGAGAGAGAGAGAGAGAGAGAGAGAGAGAGAGAGAGAGAGAGAGAGAGATACTGGAGTTTACAACTATTACGTTTTTTTGGTGTTGGGTATAATTAAATTTTCTTATCAATTAAAAAAAAACCGATTTGCTTTCGTTTTAATGTCTCCACTACTTACAATTTTTTATTGTTACACAATATTTTTACCACATATTCCAGAGACTGTGCTTGTGGACACACTTGTGGATAGAATGTCAAGAGCAAGAGAATTGAGTGCAGCATATAATTACACTGGAAAATGTACATTATAGATGAAATAAAAATCTTTAGACAGACTTCACACACAATAAACAGAAAATTGTTTCCTATAAATAAAAGAGAACATTTGTTTTTTAAATATATGCCGAGCTGAACTATAGTTATACCTCAGATATATGCCGAGCTGAACTATAGTTATACCTCAGATATATGCCGAGCTGAACTATAGTTATACCTCAGATATATGCCGAGCTGAACTATAGTTATACCTCAGATATATGCCGAGCTGAACTATAGTTATACCTCAGATATATGCCGAGCTGAACTTTAGTCATACCTCAGATATATGCCGAGCCTAAATTTAGTTATACCTCAGAATACAAACTTAATTTGTATGAGAATCGTTGCCATTTCATTTTTTTTTCAAATAATATTTCCACCTTTCAAAATTATATAAAATGAATACCCACAATAGCTCGATATTTTACTTTTTTATGCCATCAGACAGGTGCGGGATCTGTTATACATGTGTACAGCAATTACTCAAACACCGTGTGTTGTATGTGTTTGTTTGTGTGTTTTCAGCGGTTGCCATTTGTCTGATGGATTAGTCGCTGTTGTGACAGTCGCTATTTCAATAGTCGCTATTATGAACACGAGCCGTATTTATCATCTGTTAATGGAGACTTTACATTGATAACAATTGAACTACTGTATTTGTCATCTGTTAATGGAGACTATACATTGACAACAATTGAACTACTGTATTTGTCATTTGTTAATGGGAGCTATACATTGACAACAAGAACTACTGTATTTGTCATTTGTTAATGGAGACTATACATTGACAACAATTGAAATACTGTATTTGTCATTTTTTAATGGAGACTATACATTGAGAATAATTGAACTACTGTATTTGCCATCTGTTAATGGAGACTATACATTGACAACAATTGAACTACTGTATTTGTCATTTGTTAATGGAGACTATACATTGACAATAAATGACCTACTGTATTTGTCATCTGCTAATGGAGACTATACATTGACAACAATTGAACTACTGTATTTGTCATTTGTTAATGGGGACTATACATTGACAACAATTGAACTACTGTATTTGTCATTTGTTAATGGAGACTATACATTGACAACAATTGAACTACTGTATTTGTCATCTGTTAATGGAGACTATACATTGACAACAATCGAACTACTGTATTTGTCATCTGTTAATGGAGACTATACATTGACAACAATTGAACTACTGTATTTGTCATCTGTTAATGGAGATTATACATGAATTATACGTCAACTAAAAAATCTTTTGAATACTTGCTTACAGATATATCTCATGATGGAGTTCTCTACTACAGTAGTTCCCAAAGTGTGGTATTCGTACCCCTGGAGGAATGCGAAAAGATTGTAGGTGTATATACTTTCCTACACGTTAATTTATTGAAGGGTCTCGTAACTTCTTACCATTGTCGAGAACAATCTCATTCAAGGATCGCATAGGACGGGACATTGATCCATACGTTTGATAAATATTTTGTGTCTTGCAGTAAAATAGAAGTCGTCATCTTATCGAGAGTGATTAACTTGTATGGATGTTTCCTTGCGTCACAAGTGTATCTGCTTCTGTGTCCAACAGATTGATAATGCTAGTAATTTTTGGTGGTTCTAGTTCATCATCAGCCTTAAACAGCCAATCCCCTTTGGTTAATATATATATTATACAGTTTCCACAGAGTGTTCATTGATATTTTAATTTATTTTTCTGAATAGTCATGGACCAGCTGTAGAATTCAACTTCATCTGGCTGACTATCAACTCAACTCATCGATGTGGTGTCACGGATGTCTCAAAATTATTGTATGTCAACCTTTCTTAAAACTGCGAGGTACGATGGATGTCCATTTCCCACATTTCCTGTTTTCTCTTCTGAATGCTGGACAATTAGGGGCGTCCAGTTGAAATGTTGAAATGGACAATTGTTTCAGATTATCGTCTTGTAATACCTACTGGCGACTTGTAATCTTCATTATCACTGTCAGGGTCAAATAATGTATAAGACATGAATGGTGAGTTATCTTGACTCTCATACATGTTTGGGGAATCTGTGATCGTGATCGCTTGGTATTTTTTACCGTTCCTGATAGCCAGGTACTGCTACTGCACTGGGGATCAGACCAAAAACACGTAAATTATAGTAACAGTTGACACACTGAGTGCAACAGACCCCATTGTGAGGTAATCTTTGAGATCTGCGGGTAAATCAATGAAGACATTACAATAAATACAACTAGGTCAAACTATTAGCTAGGTACACAGAACGAAACTTGAACTCTTCATATTTTTTGTTTTATGCATCAAAACAACTAAAAAAAAAGTTTGTTTAAGCAAATAAAATAAGAAAACCAAAACCACAAGTTATTCGTTATATCAAAGCTGTAAAATATTTTATAATTGATTGAAAGTGATGAGACCGTTAAATCAAATCACTAATTTTATTTAACAAAATAGTAGTAAAAAGTTAATTTAGGAATAAATTTATTATCCATTTGGAAGTGTTTTAATAATCTTTTTAATGTCACGCTGCCTGATGGTTGACATATTTTGTATTTTGAGAGATTTGAAATCAACTTTTACCATGTATAGATTATAAGAAAATATAAAACAACAGATTTTTTTCTTTCGTTATGTACATCAATTGTTTGTTTATTATCAACTATACAAACAAAAACAAGATTAGTACTTTGGACACTGAAAAATATAAAATTTTATAAACGGCTTAGATTATGTCAAATAGATATTTTAATAAATTTTATTAAAATAAAAGCGTGGGCGTCGGAAATGAATGAAATAATTTATCAGTATTGACGCTCATGTTTTGTTAAATGGTATTACTATTTCTTTGATCGTGGCCAAATTTTAATATATTTCTACTTTTAGTCAGTATTAAAAGATACAATTTCTATTACATGTTTATTCTAGATGACCATTACTTCTCGTAGGATTCAGATGCAAAATTATTTTTAAATCAATATAAAAATTTTAAATATAAATGATGGTATTTTTATTACTAACTTACCTTGACTTTCATGTCGGGTATTTTAGCAAAAACTTTTTTTATTTTTAAACTTTGCAACTTAAAATGAAAATTCCAAAATGTAGAACTTAAAAAATAAAACAAATGATTAAGAAACATTCGAATATGACTCCAGCTGTAAAATATTGCTAGATACATTGATACCATGGTTACTAACAATTGAACTCCGACCTGTATACGTCTACACATTTATACATCTATCAATAAACTACCATACAAACGGCAGTTTACAGAAAAAAATAAAGACAGCTTTATTGCTGTACCTGTGTAGGGGTGGAATGGGGAGGAATGGTGATTGCCCCCCCCCCCGGGGGTGGGGAATGGTGATGCTGGTTAAGGATAAAAAATGTTTAATTGATGGAGGCGATAAGCAGTTCAACAAAATTTTAAAAATATTATGTATATTTTGTAAGAATTTCCACCCTTCCAAACTTTAATCTATTTATAAATATTTTCTGTAACACTGAAACACTTGTTTACCATGTCACACTAATGAGTGTAGGACAAAACCCCCAGCGGACAAAACCCCCACGACTAAAACCCTACTGGACCTGACCCTTACTTTAGCTATAAAATCTATTAATCTATTATTTTGCCCCCATTTTTATTAAAACATCTATATACATATTATTCATTTTACTCTCTGCGTTAAATCGAAAGCGGAAAACAAGAATTCAAAATGGTGTCTAGCCACCAGCGTCTCGATTCGATATTTCTTTTTGAAAAATCTACAGTTTTAAATAGTTTCTGAGGTTTTTATTATGAAATGTAAAAGTCCCAAATATTAAAAGGTAATAATTAATATATATAAAATCATTCAAATTATTGTAGTTTTTATTAAAACAGATAGCATTTTAACATTGTCAAACGTAAACAATTGTAATAAACGGAAGTGAACAAATATCGAGCAATTTATTTTTAATAGTACATTGAAAATTTCCTTTCGTTCGTGTGTTGTGGTTTATCTTTATTTTAATGCTGACTATCCTGGTTCGATTCCTCTTAGGGACATTTTTTTATTGTTTTTTTTTCAGAATGTATCCTCTTAGTTGTTTTAATGAAAGATACTAATTAGATCTCTTTGAATTTTTAAAAAAAATAATTTATTCTTTAGGATGTTGTAAGAAAAAGAAACAACAACTAATTAGATTTTTAATTATTTCATAACTTAAAAAAAACAAAATTATTTTGAAAATATATATCAAAGCTGAACACAGAGGCGTACGTAGGGTGGGGGAGGTGGTCTAAAATACAAAGTCCCGCCGGGCCCAGCTTGAGGGATCCCCCAAAACTATTTTTACATTACATATTAAGTACATAATCTCATGGCATGGTATCGAACGTCGAAATGCAGGGGCCCCGAATCCCTTGGTTTGGCACAGGCTTTACAATAATCTATCTTCATGCAAATGCTTTGCAGGGTAAAGCTAGTGTAATATAAAATACATGAATGTATATATATATACGTATTTTTAAGGGAATTTTTTTTCAAAGTACTGCATTAGCCCTTCGAGCCACAATAGTCTTAAGTCAATCCCTTGTTAACTTTACATCAACAAGAAGCTTATCTTACAAGGTAAAAAAACAAAATTAAAGGTTTTAGCCCAAGGTCAACATTGACCGTATCTTTATTTTATCTTTTAATTCTCGCGCCAGACACACATTTTATAGCAGACAGTAAAACAAACAGCATAAGAACCACAGTGGTTGAAAGCCAATCCTTTATGTTATGTCCGCTGGGGATTTTGTTCGTGGGAGATTTTATCCATTTAACTTGGTGGGGGGGGGGTGGGGGGGGAGACTTTCAACAACCTTTCACTAGGACCTGAAGAAATTTTCTCATCAACGATCGACACAGTGACCCTCCCAAGGCCATACGCTCAGAGTCATTTTTTGTTACATACCTAACTGTAACACAACTAAACAGTTGTTCTAAATCCCGCAAATGACACCCACCCTAAGCCACGCCTCGGATTATGTGTTAAAATCCAACATATTTAGACTGCCATATGAGTAGAATCTGGTCAGAAATATTACAGTGATAACACAGCTCAACAAAAAATTTTTTTTTCGAATTGCCAAGAATATTTGAATGAATTTATAGCAATTCATGGGTGCTGATTTCGAAACTGCCACTGCTTTTGCTGAATTGGCTCTAGTTTCTGAGATATTGGACAATCTTGAAAATATGATTGTACCCTTTGTGTAAAACAAATGCAATACATTTGGTGTCTGTTGTTTTATTTAACTATACCAAGTTATAACTTGGTTTAATTTTTTCTCTTTTATAGCTGCTTTCTAAAGACATCATGAGTTCATCATGAAGATGCTGCAAAAATAATCCGAATGTAGCAGGCATATTTGGCTTATTTCGGTGTGAAGCTGGAAGACCAAGACAAGTCTTGGGTTCCCCATAAGGTCTGCAAAAACTGCGTGGAGTGCTTACGGCAGTGGACAAATAGTGAGAAGAAAAGTCTAAGTTTCGGTGTACAAATGATATGGCGAGAGCCGAAAGACCATTTTGGTGATTGTTATTTTTGTATTGTGAATGTTAAAGGCTTCAATCGCCACAAGAAATCTAAGTGGGGTTATCCTGATCTTGAATCTGCAATGAGACCAATTCCACATAGCAGTGAAGTTCCTATACCAGTGTTTACTGGATTATTAGAGCTTTCACCATCAGACTCCGACGAGGGGCAAGATCTGGAGTTTTTGGGAGGTGAAAACAGTGGAAGCGATTATGAAAGAAGTTCTTCAACACCTCAACCATTCAGCCAAGAAGAACTCAATAACCTAATACGAGACCTAAATCTGTCCAAACAAGCATCTGAGCTTTTAGTGTCCAGGTTCAATGAAAGAAATTTTCTCAAACCAGAAGTTAAAATAACATTTTATCGGAAAAGAGAAGATTTTCTTCTTCAATATTTAAGTTTACTGTAATGACATCCCTGGACTTCCGCTCCAAATGGAACTACAAGACTACCATTCCGAAGACTGGCGTCTTTTTATAGACAGTTCCATCAACAGCTTGAAATGTGTTCTGTTACACAATGGTAATATGCATCTCTTCCCATTGCTCACTCAACAACACTTAAAGAAGAGTATGAGAATATCAAAACAGTATTGCAGAAAGTCCGTTATTATGAGCATCAGTGGTCAATTTGTGTTGATCTAAAAATGGTAAACTTCTTGCTTGGGCAGCAGTCAGGATACATAAAATACCCATGCTTCATGTGCCTTTGGGATAGCAGGGCAAAGCAGGAGTAACATGGCCTGCAAGGGAAACCATGACTGTAGACAAAAATAAGATCATTCTCCCACCGCTTTATATCAAATTAGGTTTAATGAAACAATTTGTTAAGGCTTTGGACAAATCTGGCAAATGCTTCAAGTATATTTGAAGATCATTCCCCGGATTGAGCATGGAGAAGCTGAAAGCTGGGATTTTTGACGGTCCTCAGATTCTGAAACTCATCAACGATCGACTTTATACTAATTTCATGGATCACCTTGAAGCTTCTTCATGGAACAGTTTTGTTTCAGTTGTCATGAACTTCTTAGGTAATAACAGAGCATAGAATTACGAAGAACTGGTGCAAGATATGCTCGCTAACTTCAGAAACATTGAAGCAAATATGAGCATCAAGGTACATTACCTGCACAGTCATTTAGACAAATTTCCAGGTAACCTTGGGGACTTCAGTGAGGAACAAGGCGAGAAGTTCCATCAGGATATGATGGTGATGGAGGAGAGATATCAAGGAAGATGGGACATACATATGATGGCTGACTACTGTTGGAGCCTCCAGCGCAATTGCACCAACGACACATACAAAAGGAAGTCGAGCAAATAGCGATTTGCTAATGCATTACTATAGACAATTAACATATTAATTAATTAATTAATTAGATATAATTAGTTTTTCAAATGAAAATGTTTTCTTCTATAACACTATTACACATATTTTTGAACAAATTTCTGCATGACTATTAACAGTTTCACTACTTTTTGTTAGAATACTATTATACTTCATGCAATTCTTGATAAATTCCAAACACGGTGCATACATTATTTAATTAATTTTAATTATCTCGTAAAATAGAGCCAATCTAGCAAAAGCACTTACATATTCTAAATCAGCATGGTTGACTTTGTATAAAATGATTCAAATATCACTGGCAACGAAATCACTGTTTACCAGTGTAATTTATTTATGTCTTTGTGCAGACAGAGACTAACCATTCAGAGTAAATATAAGAACTTAATACAAGAAAAAGAGAAAAAGAAATTACTGAGTGATTACAAAAATAAAACTTTGATGTATCGAACTTAAAAACCTGGACTGTATCATACTTTTATGGTGAGCACTTTATTTTATAATTTTACCTAGTACAATAATTTATTTTATTATTTTACCTAGTACCATAATCTAGTATGTTAGTTATATTGATAATTTTAAAAAAGATAAATAGTATATTTAAAATACAACACTAAGTGGAAATGCTACTATAATGTATGGAGTAATAAGAATATTCTCCACATGTTATATGAAATAATGGACTAATAAAAATGTATATAATGAATGAAGTTCTGTAGTTAGCAAATATTTTTATTGGCCCTATAATAATAAAAATACCTAATAGTTTTATTATTATGTGTGTTAAATTTTACAACCTGTGATGAAACTCACGGGACAAATGAGTTTAAAAGCGGATGTCATTTTAATAGTTCACAAAACATTCTTTATGTTTCAAACGGCCTCAATCGAGCAGAAACATGGAACACATTGATTATAGGCTTCACACTCAGTGATACAAGTGTTTGATTCATGGAACACATTGATTATAGGCTTCACACTCAGTGATACAAGTGTTTGATTCATGGAACACATTGATTATTGGCTTCACACTCAGTGGTACAAGTGTTTGATTCATGGAACACATTGATTATAGGCTTCACACTCAGTGATACAAGTGTTTGATTCATGGAACACATTGATTATAGGCTTCACACTCAGTGATACAAGTGTTTGATTCATGGAACACATTGATTATAGGCTTCACACTCAATGATACAAGTGTTTGATTCATGGAACACATTGATTATAGGCTTCACACTCAGTGATACAAGTGTTTGATTCATGGAACACATTGATTATTGGCTTCACACTCAGTGGTACAAGTGTTTGATTCATGGAACACATTGATTATAGGCTTCACACTCAGTGATACAAGTGTTTGATTCATGGAACACATTGATTATAGGCTTCACACTCGGTGATACAAGTGTTTGATTCATGGAACACATTGATTATAGGCTTCACACTCGGTGATACAAGTGTTTGATTCATGGAACAAATTGATTATAGGCTTCACACTCAGTGATACAAGTGTTTGATTCATGGAACACATTGATTATAGGCTTCACACTCAGTGATACAAGTGTTTGATTCATGGAACACATTGATTATAGGCTTCACACTCGGTGATACAAGTGTTTGATTCAATGGAACAACATTGATTATAGGCTTCACACTCGGTGATACAAGTGTTTGATTCATGGAACAAATTGATTATAGGCTTCACACTCAGTGATACAAGTGTTTGATTCATGGAACACATTGATTATAGGCTTTACACTCAGTGATACAAGTGTTTGATTCATGGAACACATTGATTATAGGCTTTCACACTCAGTGATACAAGTGTTTGATTCATGGAACACATTGATTATAGGCTTCACACTCGGTGATACAAGTGTTTGATTCATGGAACACATTGATTATTGGCTTCACACTCAGTGGTACAAGTGTTTGATTCATGGAACACATTGATTATAGGCTTCACACTCAGTAATACAAGTGTTTGATTCATGGAACACATTGATTATAGGCTTCACACTCGGTGATACAAGTGTTTGATTCATGGAACACATTGATTATAGGCTTTACACTAGTGATATACATGGATTATATGATTATAGGCTTCACACTCAGTGATACAAGTGTTTGATTCATGGAACACATTGATTATAGGCTTCACACTCAGTGGTACAAGTGTTTGATTCATGGAACACATTGATTATAGGCTTCACACTCAGTGATACAAGTGTTTGATTCATGGAACACATTGATTATAGGCTTCACACTCGGTGATACAAGTGTTTGATTCATGGAACACATTGATTATAGGCTTCACACTCGGTGATACAAGTGTTTGATTCATGGAACACATTGATTATAGGCTTCACACTCAGTGATACAAGTGTTTGATTCATGGAACACATTGATTATAGGCTTCACACTCAGTGATACAAGTGTTTGATTCATGGAACACATTGATTATAGGCTTCACACTGGGTGATACAAGTGTTTGATTCATGGAACACATTGATTATAGTTCCCTTCACACTCGGTGATACAAGTGTTTGATTCATGGAACACATTGATTATAGGCTTCACACTCAGTGATACAAGTGTTTGATTCATGGAACACATTGATTATGAGCTTCACACTCGAGAGTGATTGGCTGGTCACACTCAGTTGAATGTCACGGGTTGTGACTAATCTGTCGAAACCATCCCTTTTATTCCAACCCTAGACTTAATAGTATCCATAGTCTGTAACTGGACGGGCTCTCTAGGAAGGGTGATTGTTGTGTTGAGAGAGAGAGAAAAAAAAAAAAAAAAGACGTCTATCAGAAATAACATTTAGACGTATATTATACCATGTATTGTAATATATGTTCCCGTTCTCAAGTTCTCCACCTTTTACCCACCCCGTAATTGCGTCATCGGCTAGGTGGTCAGCGGAACGGGAAGAATAACTCTTCCCCGGTGCAGGGGCAGCGGTTGACAGAAACACGTTACATTCCTCGCGGGGATTCTCCCCACCACTGGCCCTGGTCAACTGCCGACAAAGGGATGGATGTCTAGTTACTCCTGTTTGTCGGTATGACGTACCTCTCCCCACATCTAGGCTCCACCCCTGATTTGAAAGAAACAGATAATATAATTGATTGGCTAGGGGTCACGTGGAAGAAAGTGTTTGAGTAATGTAAGATAGATTCAGCATTTATTCGACCGGTGAGCCGGGTCGGAGCTAGTCGCAATTGGACTGTGGGCTCTCTGAGGAGAGGGTCGATTGTTGTGTCTCTGAGAGAGAGAGAGAGAGAGAGAGAGAGACAGAGAGAGAGAAGGGTGATCTATCGAGAGAACGTCCTTTTGAAAGACCTACTCAGTCTCTGATACGGATTAGACTTGTTGGTCTCTTGGATTTAAATATTATTATGTTCACTTTAAAACCACTTTTAATCTGATTATCTTCACTTGTGTCGTTTAATTGTTGGTGAGACTGTGTGTGGGGTGAAACAAAAATACAAAAATTCATTATTAATCACCCTCATACTTTTAAAAAACAAAAAACCCTTATGGGGGTCCTCAAACGGATTGGTGTTCTGTAAATAAATATATTTTGTCGCTGTACACGCTTGTTGAATTGATTATCTTCACTTGTTGTACGTTTAATTGTTGGTGAGACTGTGTGTGGTAGAAACACAAATACAAATACGAGTCATCATTGAGTCAGCCCTCATACTCTTAGCAAAAAGCCAACGGCACCCTCATAGGGGGTCCTCAACACAAGTGTTTGATTCATGGAACACATTGATTATAGGCTGCACACTCAGTGATACAAGTGTTTGATTCATGGAATACATTGATTATAGGCTGCACACTCAGTGATACAAGTGTTTGATTCATGGAATACATTGATTATAGGCTGCACACTCAGTGATACAAGTGTTTGATTCATGGAATACATTGATTATAGGCTTCACACTCAGTGATACAAGTGTTTGATTCATGGAATACATTGATTATAGGCTGCACACTCAGTGATACAAGTGTTTGATTCATGGAATACATTGATTATAGGCTTCACACTCAGTGATACAAGTGTTTGATTCATGGAATACATTGATTATAGGCTGCATACTCAGTGATACGAGTGTTTGATTCATGGAATACATTGATTATAAGCTGCACACTCAGTGATACAAGTGTTTGATTCATGGAATACATTGATTATAGGCTGCACACTCAGTGATACAAGTGTTTGATTTAACCTCCAGCCATCACCACAACACCACCCCTCCCCACCCTTCATGTTGTACGGTATCCACTACTTCCCCATGACTTATTTGTACAGTTTGTCTTTATCTACTCTGAATGTTCACTGAGGTGTTTTAAATCCAGGCCTGCGTCATCAGTGGTGGTATCGATGGTGGATGTAGCAACATTTGCCAACGTGTCATTGTGTTGGAATGTGTCATCGTTATGGCTTGTGTCATTGTGTTGGAATGTGTCAACATTTGGCTTGTCATTGTCTTGGAATGTGTCAACATTTATGTCTAGTGTCATTGGCTAGTATCATTGTGTTGGAATGTGTCAACATTTATGGCTTGTGTCATTGTGTTGGAATGTGTCATCATTTATGGCTTGTGTCATTGTGTTGGAATGTGTCAACATTTATGGCTTGTGTCATTGTCTTGGAATGTGTCAACATTTATGTCTAGTGTCATTGTCTTGGAATGTGTCAACATTTATGGCTAGTGTCATTGTCTTGGAATATGTCAACATTTATGGCTAGTGTCATTACAATTTAATTTGTTCGAAACTTTTCAAACAATATTATCCCAGAACTTATACATTATTTTTTTGTCAACTAAACTAAACGGTTGTAAACAAAACTAAACGGTTGTCAACTAAACTTAAAACTTGTCAACTAAATTAAATGGTTGCCAACTAAACTAAACGGTTGTTAAATAAACTAAAACAAATACTTAGGAGATGGCATTTGAATTGTTCATCACAAAAAAAATGACTTAAAAAAACGTCAAAAAATAACACTTATAATAAAATGAGCTGAAAAAATAAAATAACAAACATATTTCTTAAGGTTTATACCAAATAAATATTCCAATAGCTCATAATGACTTTTAAAAACTTTAGCTGCTATACTAATCATTAGTTTCTTTTATTTATCAATTTTTCAATCAATCTAGTTTAAGAACATATTAGCCGCTGGGCATGATGCCGATTATCAATCGATAGATTGCCGATATGGCAAAAATCTGTCGTCCACCAGCAGCCGACATGACCGACAATGCCTCTATAGGGCCGCTAGCGTCCTCTCGTTTTGCGTGACGGGTACTTTCTGTTTACTTTACAAATAAATATATCTGGAAAACAAACTTTGTTCAGATTATTTTAATGTTATAGTTTTCTCATTTTATAAATTAAACAAAATACTTTTCATAGTCATTTTAATTTCTTTAAATATTTGTATGACTTAAGACTAACTCTAGTTTTACGTTTTTAAATTTCTTAATAAAAATGTACTTTCAAACAATTATTTTATTAACTTTTAAAAAAAAACATTTGTTTAGTGTTCATTTTATTTTTTTAGTTTTTATTACTATTAAACCGGTAAAATGAAATGGTTCACCTGTGTGAAAATAAAACTAACCAAAAGTTATTTAGGTAATCATCCAGTAGTCATCACCAGCTGCACTGAAGTTACAGTTAATATGACCACCACCACTGTTTGTAACATCTGTCTCATTGGACACCACCATGGTCACCTTACCCCCACTGTGTACGTGGTCATCTGTCCCAGTGTATCCCAGCATGACCACTGATGCACCACTGCTACCTGGACATGTGGCTGTTGTATAATAATACTTTGTCCATATTTTATTCACCCCTGAATATCTGTCCAGTTCCCAATGGACCACCTACTTGGAGCATCCATGAGGATGAGAGACTATAACTGTCAGTCTGTTGTTTTCCATGAGACTTAGAAAATTTTGTATTCACTTTCTCCAGAGTTCGAAATGTCGATTAACCAAATCCGCTTAGCTTCGATATCAGATTTAGGTCACAGGTCACACACCTAAGCCAACACCAGTCCGATCCCTGGGTCCAACGTGACCATTTCTACCACCGAATCAGTATTCTTTAGGTGCTGCTGTCTGAATCGAAGAACAACCTGCACGTTGCATTCTCAGCTTCCTTATTGTTAAAACACAACATGTCTGGCTGTTAAAAGGCTTTATCCAAGAAAATTATTTACTTGGTGTCTTTGATGTCTTGCAAGTTTCTGCACGGGCAGGTCTCAAATCTTGGTTTATATTTACTGGAATCATCTTCACTGTTTCCTTCTCTGTCACAATCTAGTTTAAAGGTCATGATTTCCATTTCCATCACTTGCACTCTGTTTCCCCTGTATTTTAGTTCATCTGTGTACATTTTGATCGAAGGGGTCCTCGGGGTCCCGTGCTTCCGTCTACAATCTGCCAGACTCGACCAGTCCCGCTGGTAACAGTGGCTGTTCCCCTTTTGTCTCTTAGACTGTAGGGTGCCGTGCTGCTAGGCAAACATAAAGAGTACTCAACTGACTTACGTACTTACAACTGACTCTGACTGTTAGATCTGAAGTGACTTTAATTAGGTCATAAATGTCAGGGTCTTGGTACTTCACAGGTAAATCTTTAATGTTGAATTGATTAGCTGGAATGAAGTTTTGATGGCCGGGATTTTTTCTGCAGTTTTTCTTGAGTTTTTGTAACAACGATTTCTCTCGTCTTCAGAAAAGCTGTAGCATCGATTTCTCCGTCTTCAGAAAAACTGTACATCGATTTCTCCGTCTTATGACTACTGTACATCGATTTCTCCGTCTTCAAGAAAACTGTTCATCGATTTCTCTGTCTTTAGAAAAACTGTACATCGATTTCGCCTATTTAAGAGAAAAGTAAAGTACCGTGAAGACCAACAGATTTTCAGGTCATGGTTT
Organism: Bulinus truncatus; assembly: GCA_021962125.1. Lineage (NCBI taxonomy): Eukaryota > Metazoa > Mollusca > Gastropoda > Planorbidae > Bulinus > Bulinus truncatus. Next base: position 1,403,081 of record JAGDYQ010000220.1, read on the forward strand.
AAATCTCCGATGTATCTCCCTCTGGTGCCTCCATGGTCACTAACACTACCAACTAGGTGGGGATGAAAGAAGGGCACCATAAAACCGTCCCATTAGTGGTTTATAGAATTTAAGAGATTTCATCTCATCTTTACAGGGAGTAACACACCGGTGTTTGTGGATTGAACGATGTAGTGCATGAAATATATCTCATCATGTTTGCTGTACATGTTTGCTGTACATGTTTGCTGTATATGTTTGCTTTATTTGTTTGCTGTACATGTTTGCTGTATATGTTTGCTGTAATGTTTGCTGTAATGTTTGCTGTACATGTTGTCTGTAATGTTTGCTGTACATGTTTGCTGTACATGTTTGCTGTACGTGTTTGCTGTACATGTTTGTTGTACATGTTTGCTGTACATGTTTGCTGTATATGATTGCTGTATGTGTTTGCTGTACATGTTTGCTGTACATGTTTGCTGTACATGTTTGCTGTACATGTTTGCTGTACATGTTTGTTGTACATGTTTGCTGTACATGTTTGTTGTACATGTTTGTTGTACATGTTTGCTGTACATGTTTGTTGTACATGTTTGCTGTACATATTTGCCTTTAAATGGGGCGGAGAAATGACCATTTTTTTGCTTATTAATTTAAGTATCGATAATAAAAAAGGAATAAATATATTTCGACCATAAATTGCCATTTTATAGTGTGGGCAACAGAATATTAAATTTTTAACGATTAATTATTTCTCATTTCCCGTCATAAAAAAAACAAAAAACAAAATTCAGCTCAAAACTAAGGCTTTCTTTTTAATTTACGTCATAAATATCGCTAAAAGATAATCTGAGTTGGTGCGAGTCACTCCTGTCCTGACTCCCATCACCACCACCACCTGCAGGTTGATTATATCTCTCAAAATGAAACCTGCAATATTTTATTGTCATCACAATTATACAACACAACACACTTATACCACACAACACAATTATACAACACAACACAATTATACATCATAACACAATTATACAAAAACATAATTATACAACACAACACACTTACACTATACAACACAACACACTTACACTACACAACACAATTATACTACAAAACACACTTATACCACACAACACAATTCTACAACACCACACAATTATACATCATAACACAATTACACAAAAACAAAATAATACAACACAATACAGTTATACTACACAACACATTTATACTACACAACACATCACAATTATACTGTAGCACACAATTATACTACACAACACAATTACATTACACAACACACTTATACTACACAACACACTTATACTACACAATACAATTATACAACACAACACAATTATACAACACAACACATTTATACTACACAACACAATTATACAACATAACCCACTTATACTACACAACACAGTTATACTATGCTACACAATTATACTATAGCACACAATTATACTACACAACACATTTATACTACACAACACATTATACTGTAGCACACAATTATACTACACAACACATATATAGTACACAACACACATATACAACACAACACAATTATACTGTAGCGCACAATTATACTACGCATCATATATATACTACACAACATAATTATACAACACAACACAGTTATACTAAACAACACATTTATACTACACAACACAATTATACATTGCAACACAAATATACTATAGCACACAATTATGCTACACAACACATTTATACCACACAACACAATTGTACTGTAGCACACAATTATACTACGCAACACATATATACTACACAACACACATATACTACACAACACAATTATACTGTAGTACACAATTATACTACGCAACACATATATACTACACAACACAATTATACAACACAACACAATTATACATCATAACACAATTATATAAAAACATAATTATACAACAAAACACAGTTATACTACACAACACACTTATACTACACAACACAATTATACTATGCAACACTATTTTACTATAGCACACAATTATACAATACAACACATTTATACTACATAACACAATTATACTAAACAACACAATTATACTACCCAACAAATTTATAATGTACCACACAATTATACTACGCAACACAATTATACTACACAACACAGTTATACTACACAACACATTTATACTACACAACACAATTATACTACACAACACAATGATACTACACAACACAATTATACTACACAACACAATTATACAACACAACACAATTATACATCATAACACAATTATATAAAAACATAATTATACAACACAACTAAGTTATACTACACAAAACAATTATACTATGCAACACAAATCTACTATAGCACACAATTATAATACAGAACACAATTATACTACACAACAAATTTATACTGTAGCACACATTTATACTACGCAACACAATTATACTACACAACATAGTTATACTACACAAAACATTTATACTACACAACAAACTTATACTACACAACATACTTTTACTACACAAAACAATTATACAACACAACACAATTATACATCATAACACAATTATACAAAAACATAATTATACAACACAACACATTTATACTACACAACAAACTCATACTACAAAACACAATTATACTATGCAACACAATTATAATATAGCACACAATTATACTTCACAACACAATTATACTACACAACATAATAATACTACATAACACATTTATAATGTAGCACACAATAATACTACGCAACACAATTATACTACACAACACAGTTATACTACACAACACATTTATACTACACAACACAATGATACTACACAACAAAATGATACTACACAACACAATTGTACTGTAGCACACAATTATACTACGTAACACATATATACTACACAACACAATTATACTATTCACACAATTATACTACACAACACACTTGTACTAAATAACACACTTATACTACACAACATACTTATACTACATAACACACTTATACATAATAACACAATTATACAACACCAAAATTATACAACTCAACACAATTGTACTACACAACACACTTATACTACTCAACACAATTATACAACACAACACATTTATACATCATAACAAATTATACAAAAACATAATTATACAACACAACACAGTTATACTACACAACACAATTATACTATGCAACACAAATGTACTATAGCACTCAATTATACTACGCAAAACAATTATACTACAGAACACAGTTATACTACACAACAAATTTATACTACACAACTCACTTATACTACACAACACACTTATACTACACAAAACAATTATACAAAACAACATAAATATACATCATGACACAATTATACAAAACACAATTATATAACACAACACAGTTATACTACACAACACACTCATACTACACAACACAATTATACTATGCAACACAATTATAATATAGCACACAATTATACTACACAACACATTTATACTACACAACACAATTATACTACACAACACAATTATACTACACAACACATTTATATTGTAGCACACAATTATACTACGCAACACAATTATACTACACAACACAGTTATACTACACAACACAATGATGCTACACAACACAATGATACTACTCAACACAATTGTACTGTAGCACAAAATTATACTACGCATCACATATATACTACACAACACAATTATACTATGCAACACAATTATACTATTGCACACAATTATACTACACAACAAACTTATACTACATAACACAATTATACATAATAACACAATTATACAACACCAAAATTATACAACACAACACAATTATACTACACAACACACTTATACTACACAACACAATTATACAACACAACACAATTATACATCATACCACAATTATACAAAAACATAATTATACAACACAACACAGTTATACTACACAACACAATTATACTATGCAACACAAATCTACTATATCACACAATTATACTACACATCACATTTATACTACACAACACAATTTTACTACACAACACAATTATACTACACAACACATTTATACTGTTGCACACAATTATACTACACAACACAGTTATACTACACAACACATTTATACTACACAACACAATTATACTACACAACACACTTATACAACACAATTATACTACACAACATACTTATGCAACAATGAAGCTTAATATTAGTTAGTATAATTAGCATTCATTTCTTTTTCAGATGGTGAATGAATTAATTTATTTTCCTTTTAAATTATATTTCATTTAATCTCAAAGCAATAGCCTTTTAAATGAATATGATTTATTTAGTTATTTAACCTTATAGAGTGTACATATATCTCTCTAAATATAAATAAATGTATGTGTGTATAAATATATGTATGTATGTTTTTATGTATATATGTTTGTATATATGTATGTTTATATTATGTATATATGTGATAGTTGTGATAGTTATGTAATGAGTGTGATAGGCCTGTAATTAGTGTGATAGACATCTAATAAGTGATATACATGTGATAATTGTTAATGGTGTATGATAAGTGTAATGGGAGTGTGATAAGTGTAATGGGTGTGTGATAAATGTAATGGGTGTCTGATAAGTGTAATGGGTGTGTGATAAATGTAATGGGTGTGTGATAAGTGTAATGTGTGTGTGATAAGTGTAATGGGTGTGTGATAAGTGTAAATGGTGTGTGATAAGTCTAATGGGGGAGTCTGATACGCGTGATGGAATTTGGATGTGACATTGATTTGTAAATTTAGTTTATGATGATTCATCTATGTATGTAATATTTGTATGACATTAGTTTTATGATATAAGTTTGTATGACAATAGTCCGTATGACATTAGTTTTATGACTTTAGTCCGTTTTAATTCATCACAAAATATAATTCATTTAACTACTTACCGAATGTATCACTACTGCCACATTTTGAGCCCATTTAAAACAAGTCTTGACCACAGTGATATGTACCTTAGGGGCTATCTGCCAGAATATTTTATGAAAATAAAAAAAAAATTCAATGACAAATGTTTGTATAAAAGAACAGACGATCGTATCAAACGTAAAGTATATATTTTTGAATAATGAATAATGTATCATCTAGTATCTTCATTAAGTCACACAATATCTATTTTGAAGCTTGTATAATTTCTCCATCTCTACTTTGTATCTTTCAACTTTAAGTTTACATCCGTCATGTATCTAATTGTCTAAATCCTAATGCACTGAAGTCAGACTTGTCAAACTGGTTTTAAACTAACAGTCTGTTATACACTCGTACAATAAGAGATGTTTGAATTATACGTGTGTAGGTGACAGGGCTGAGTGAGAAGTGTATACATTGAATTCCAATAATGTCAGATATTAAACAGCTACTGTAAATTGAGCTTTTACTTTTCGAAATAGTTACACATGCATACACATTCATTAAAGTAAATTACTTTCTTAAATATGAAAAAAGATAATGAAATATACTATGAATACGAATAAAGCAAAAAAAGTGATTATTATATAATGATTTTGTACTTATATGTTTGTGGTAGATTGACCCAAGATTTTGTACTTACATGTTCAGTTAAGGTATAGGATTATGTTTAGGAAACTCTCAACCTCCAGTGCCAGAATAACTACACTTGATGCCCTAAGCTCGCACTAAAGTTGGGGCCCCCCATCCCCCCACACCACTGCACGAATATTTCATGAACATGATTTAGTCAGGATTGTTTATTTATGTCATTTATTGTTATTCTATTTATATTCAATGTTGAATAAAAAAAAACAAAAAAACTTTATTATTTTTTTTGCTCAAAACCACATAGATTTATTTTTTCTTAGCTGCGAAGGATAAATAGTAAAATAAAACCCAAAACCATGACGGATTATATGACTAGTTAAGTAACTTTTTTTTATATAGAGTCTCACTTTCTGTTTATTATACAGCGGCCCCAAAACGTGTCAGTTAAGATATGTACAAAACTAAACAAATTTACAGTAAGAGGAAATAGACAGTATATATATTTCTGCCTGTTTCATTTCTTTATGGCTTAATACTTTTTCCTACTTTTTACCCTTCAATTTTATATGAGATATCTGCTCCTTTACGTAACTCATCCGATAATATATAATATAATGTATATAATTAATGTATAGAAGATATCCAGACTGCCTTGTTTTGTAGTTCACTGTGGGGTGGGGGGGATTATTTAATATATTTCATCTGAGAAAGTGAACGATTAGTTGAATATTACATTCAAATTTACGAAAGGTCATATTGACATTTGGGTAGGCTAGCTGAATACGTCCTCTAAATTTAATGTATACAAATCAGCATAAATGAATTCTGTACTATTTCAAAAACGTCTTAACTTGTTAACACCAGTGTAGCTTAAATCTGTGAGAACATTGTATTTCATGTTGTAGAATAAACATAGCTACAAAAGAGATGACTTTTTATTTACAGAAATTTAAAATTTTCCTTTGATACAAACGGGAAAACAATAACAACAACAACAGTTTAATTTATTTGAGGATTTTCATGATATATTCAGATAATACAATGTACTGTGGTGTCCCCTCTCCCCTTGATTTATATTAATCTATCACTGCCCATCTCCTAGTTAATGTAGGCTCCACCCTCCACCTTGATGTCTCTATGATGTCCGCTGTCTAAAGGATTCTTTCAAAAATAAAATTTAAATTTCGTCAATTACTTTAACTGGGCCCCCAAATATATCTCAGCCCAGGGTCCACTGAATCCCATCAACAGCTCTGACTGTTACACGTTAGAATTGTAACTAGTTCTGCATGATAACATCCATGAACATCATACAGTAATATGTACATTATCAACACCACAGTATGACAGGCACCGTGTTAGTAAATAACACATCATCAACACTGGTCTACTAACCCTCACAATATGACACACACAGTGTTAGTAAACAATACATCATCAACACTGGCCTACTCACCCTCACAATATGACACATACAGTGTTAGTAAACAACACATCATCTACACTGGTCTACTCCCCCTCAGAATATGACAGGCACAGTGTTAGTAAACAACACATCATCTACACTGGTCTACTCACCCTCACAATATGACAGGCACAGTGTTAGTAAACAACACATCATCAACACTGGTCTACTCCCCCTCAGAATATGACAGGCACAGTGTTAGTAAACAACACATCATCTACACTGGTCTACTCACCCTCACAATATGACAGGCACAGTGTTAGTAAACAACACATCATCAACACTGGTCTACTCCCCCTCAGAATATGACAGGCACAGTGTTAGTAAACAACACATCATCAACACTGGTCTACTCACCCTCACAATATGACACACACAGTGTTAGTAAACAACACATCATCAACACTGGTCTACTCACCCTCACAATATGACACACACAGTGTTAGTAAACAACACATCATCAACAGAAATAATCTCATTTTATAATAGTGCAGACACACATCAACAAACCAATATAGGCGTAAATTAAATTCATAACTTTGTGCTTATAGAGGTTCACTGTGTAATTTGTACTTTATATAAATATATGCTAAACTCTTTAAATGCACACACACACACACACATATATAATATAATATAAAGGGCGACCTTTTCTAGATAGTATAATCTTTTGCGCGTGACAGAACTTTAGCTGTTTGTTGTTATTACTTTCTGTATTGACATCTGTTTTATTCTCACAATATGACAGGCACAGTGTTAGTAAACAACACATCATCAACACTGGTCTACTCACCCTCACAATATGACACACACAGTGTTAGTAAACAACACATCATCTACACTGGTCTACTCACCCTCACAATATGACACACACAGTGTTAGTAAACAACACATCATCTACACTGGTCTACTCACCCTCACAATATGACACACACAGTGTTAGTAAACAACACACCATCAACACTGGTCTACTCCCCCTCAGAATATGACAGGCACAGTGTTAGTAAACAACACATCATCTACACTGGTCTACTCACCCTCACAATATGACAGGCACAGTGTTAGTAAACAACACATCATCAACACTGGTCTACTCCCCCTCAGAATATGACAGGCACAGTGTTAGTAAACAACACATCATCAACACTGGTCTACTCACCTTCACAATATGACACACACAGTGTTAGTAAACAACACATCATCAACACTGGTCTACTCACCCTCACAATATGACACACACAGTGTTAGTAAACAACACATCATCAACAGAAATAATCTCATTTTATAATAGTGCAGACACACATCAACAAACCAATATAGGCGTAAATTAAATTCATAACTTTGTGCTTAAAGAGGTTCACTGTGTAATTTGTACTTTATATAAATATATGCTAAACTCTTTAAATGCACACACACACACACACACATAATATAATATAAAGGGCGACCTTTTCTAGATAGTATAATCTTTTGCGCGTGACAGAACTTTAACTGTTTGTTGTTATTACTTTCTGTATTGACATCTGTTTTATTCTCACACGTGCAAATAGTTTTTAGTTAACGTTTAAATAGTTGTTGAAAAATTACTACCGGTGCTATAAAATTGAATGATAGGACTTATATAGTGGTTCCCAAAGTGGTCCCTACGGACCCCCAGGGGTCCCCGATATCTTACAAGATCTCCGTTGAAGATTACATTACCTTTGGAGGGGTCCCTGAACAACTTCAGGGGGTCCGCGTAAGGTTAAATATAAAATTATTTTATCAGCTGTAATGAGTTAACACGTAACGTGTTGCACACACAAGCTTTCGAAATTATGAAAAAGAATTCCACAGTATAGTAATACAGTACAAAGAAGGGTTGACAAAATAGTTCAGTCCTTACAAAATTCTTTATGTTATCACTTAAAAACAAGGGTTGGTGTGGGCCAAAATATTTGCCGACACCGACACCGGTGTCGGTTTTCTAAAATCCGCTGACACCGACACCGGGGGGGGGGGGGCAAGGGAAGATAATTGTGTATTTTTTCCCTGTATATAACTCATACTATATATATAAAGATGCTCGTGTAATTGTATATTTATTCTTCTTGGCTCTACAACCCATTTAGGGTCCGTGGATCAAATGGAACTGGGCCGCCCAAGAAACATTAAATAATTTCCTTTTTATTTATTTTAGTGTATTTCTCTCAGGATAGTGCGACACCTACCCCTCTCGGGCTGCGGTAAAGTTATCAAACGTCGACCGATCTGAGGCGAGAAAAAGTTTGGGACCAGTGCACTAACACACACACCACTTCTATGGTACCGGTAGCTTTTATTTTGTTTGAACAAAATAAAATTGCCTTTGTAACTTACTAAGCTACTCTTTCAAAGCAAGTTTGTCGGCATATTTATTTTTCGACCTCACCATGAATATACCTAATTTTATAGATGAATATAAAAAAAAACTTAAAGAAGGTATAATTATGTTGCAGCATGCATAGTATGGGCCTAATTTGAGATACAATTACTAAATAACAAAAGTAAATAAATAAAATTCTCGAACTGTGCAGTTAAATGTGTTTTTTAAAAATAATTATGCACAGGGCACCGAGCTAGACGGGTCTCCGAAATAGTAATCTTGAAAACAATGTTCAGCTTCTAAACCAGACAAGGGCAATCTACGTCCGTTAAACGTTTTGATTTGACCCGCAGTACACTCCCCTTTATTCATTTACATTTGATAACATTTACATTTATGTTAGCTCAGATAAAGTATTATAAACACCCCAGTGATCTGCTTTTGGTCCAGCCCTTCAATCAAATTTAAGAACCTGTTGTGGTTCTTCAGTAGTTATAAATTTACTACTCTGATCTGCGATTTTGCAGCATGTCCATTACGATGAAAAAAAGTTATCAGTTGTACATGTGGCATTGAAAGGTCACGAAAAACACTAGATATGGACATCAGGAGTAGCTGCAGTGAATACATTGAAGTAACAAAATTGTATGATTTACTTCAAGATATGCCACAGTGTGTGGGATGAAGCGGCCAATTCGCTACTTTTAATAAGTTCTCATTTATGCTCAAATATTGGTCAAGTGTTACAAACTGTATTAAGACATCTTCCCGTTCAACCCACACCCCCTTTTCTTCCCGTGTTTCCTCCCGCGTTCAACACCCACCCCCTTTTCTTCCCGCGTTGTATCAAGCCCCACTTTTTTTTTATCTCATACCCCCACCACTTCTTCTCCCTATCTAATGTACAGACTGAACTGACACGCCCAGTCTTGTTAGTCAAACCAATAGCCCGTGACGGTGGACGCGTCTCCGCCGGACAACCATATTCCCCCATGAGATTAATTCCTCGGACCAGGCTAGATGATAACAGAGCATTAGCGCCTTATCATGTGGTACCGTTTCCCAGCACACCTGGGTGACACGACGTTAATGTATGTTTGGACAAGGAACAGATTAAGGGGCCCAATGATATTAAAAGAGATGAGTTTTACTAATCGGGGCGCAGTCCATCCCCTTTGCGGGGAGGACTATACACACACTCCCTTTTACGAGAGGTCCACGTTATACGAGTCTGTTTAGACTCCCGATTGTAAACTTCTTTTTAGAGTTATTTGTATACGTATGGTTTGCATATTGTAAACTTAGCGCTCGCTCCGCTAAGAGAGTTCTTTTAAAACTATATTTTTATATGTATCTACGTTGAATAAAGTCAAATTTTATTTATCATATACGCACCCGACTTGAGTCGTTCTGTATTTATTCGTCACGTGGATGTACACAAATATAAATTATTGACCTCATGTATGCTGTAAAAAGGTGTCCATGGGTCCAAAATGTTTGGGAACCACTGGACTAATATATGACAGTGGTTCTCAGTGTATGGTTCACTACCAACTGGTGAGTCTTATAGTTGGTCGATACACATTTTATAGTTACATAATCGAGACTATATTTAAAACAATACAATTTTAGGTTTTTTGTCACGAAAACAGAACAGTTTTTTTAGTGGGACGCGAATCGAAAAAACTTTGATAACCCCTCTGCTATTGTTATTTGGAAAGTATATAAATGATATTATTCTTAATTTTTTTCGTAAAATTTTTCCTCAACAAGTTTCATCTTTGGAGGGTGTCACGGGTTGTGTGTAATTTGGCGAAAACATTTCCACTTTATTCTAACCCTTGACTCGCACGGCCACCCTCTAATAGTATATAATATATATAGAATATATAGGATACTTATACAATAGTATATGTTCCATTTCTCCCCTCCCCTTTTCCTACCCCACCCCCGTAATTATGTCATACCGCAGGTGGCCAGCGAAGCATTAGATGAAAGGCCTACATGGTGACGAGGGGTCAGAATTTATCTTGAAGATGTTATATTACACCTCGGGAGTTTCTCTGACCACTCCGCCGCTTTTCGGCTACCGACAAAGGAATAGATGTCCGGCTAATTTTGTCTTTTGTCGATATGACGTACCTCCACCCATCCCCATTTAGGGCGGGGAATTAACAACCATTGGTTGATAGGGTAAAGAGCGTGGATGAATGATTGGTCACGTTTGCAAGCGTGGAAGTTGACTGAAAGCAGAAAATAGAGATTCGACTGAGGTTCCTCTTAGAGAAAAGTCGACGAGAGAGAGAGAGAGAGAGATTGTGAGAACGTCCTTTTCACCTAATTCATTTTTATTGGATTATTTTTGCTGTATTTTTGCAAGCAACCAGATCCTGTTTAGGACCGGTGCCTTTATGTAAATAAAAGGATATTTTTATATTGTTACACAAGACCTGTTGGTTGATTATCTTCACTTACTATTCGTTTGATTGCTGGTGAAACTATGTGGCAGAGATACAAATTATACAAGTTATATTTAAATCAGCACTCATACTTCTAGATGACAAGCCAAGGATACCCTCAATAGACGTCCTCAACAGAGGGACTTTACGGCCACTTTTGTGGAGTGATGTATCCATAACTCTCTCTCTCTCTCTCTCTCTCTCTCTCTCTCTCTCTCTCGATTTCATGTTAAGTCGATACATTAGGATCAGTCCATTCCTTAATGATTCCAATCTTAGTCTATTTATAACGGAATCTCTTACGCACCCTTTCAGGCTATGTACTTTATAGAATGACTCTACGTATGTGTAACTATGTTTAGTGGAATGTCTCTATTTTGTGGTCCATGTTGAATTTAAAGTTCAGACGGGCTAAATAAGAAATATTTTTACAAAAATATCGAATCGGCATTTTTGTTAGTGTGCTATATAATTTTTCTTTTATAGATTAAGACTTCTATTAAAAATTGTTAATAAAAATTTATCGTTTTAAATCAGTTTATTTTATGAATGGATTTAGTAGTTATAATAATTTTATGTTTTCCTAAGCTAACCTTTGATTAATGTCTACTTTTTTTATTGCACTTATATCACATTTCCGTTATTTTAATGTCAGCATACCATAGTGATGCCTCGATATTTGCATCAATATTAAATTATTAACCGCTATGGACAATTATCGACACATTGAAAAATAAAGAGGAGATATTCCTATAATAGATACATGTTACATGTATTTTAATATGGTCTTATATTTTTATAATGTGTTGTTGTACAGATTAGTTAACATAGAGATTTTACTTTCTTGCACCGTTTACTGTGGTCGCCATGGAACAGACCTGCAAGTCGTCTATAATATCTGAAGTAGTCTAGTACTGGGATAGGCACACTTTTTGAGTCGCGGGCCACTTTGGTTTCTAAAATTTAGCCGGCGGGCCGGACCAAGAACAGATGAATAGAGTGTTGACATGAGCTAAAATAAATACAATATATTAGATGTTAACTTCATAAACTAACAGGTTTAGTATTGGAAGCTGATCACGGTCCAGACCCAAGGGGGGGCACTGGGGGGGCCGTGCCCCCCCCCGCTAGGTATGGAGTGCCCCCGCTTAAAAAAGAAGAAAAAGAGGAACAAATAAAGAAAAATTATAGATGCCCCCCTTGCTGGGTATTGGTGCCCCCCTGCTGACTTTGACCTGGCTACGGGCCTGGCCAGACCAAACAGCCGACCGGCTCATATTTGATCTGTAGCCTTAATCTGTTTATGTCTGACCTAGACTAAAAGTATCTACTAATTTAATTAAAGAAAACCGCCATGACATTCTGTAGCTCCCTTCATTTTGTACAACGAACTGTTTCAAATAAATAAAATATTGCTCTTCTTTTCTGTCAATCTCTCTCCATCTATCTCATTGAAATTGTCAGTTGGATTTAGCAATTATTCTCTCTCTCTCTCTCTCTCTCTCTCTCTCTCTCTCTCTTTCTCTCTCTCACACCCTTCCCACCCATTGATATAAGGATATTGCCATTACAAAAAAGTAAGAAACCATTGGTCAAGATATAATGAAATCCTTGAAGTTGTTTAATACTTGAAGTTGTTTAATACTTGAATTTGTTTAATACTTGAAGTTGTTTAATACTTGAAGTTGTTTTATACTATCTATAATGTATACAGTTAACGATATAGCTTGTACTTTTACTGACCTACATGTATATATGGGTAAATTTCTTATGTACATTTATTCACAAAAAGGTGGCTACGAAAGTACACGCAGTAGGGACTTATGATAGAAAGGGTTTGTGTAAGACCGTCATTTAGTTATCTTAAACCAAATTTGATCTAAGTTTTACTTTTATTCAGTTATTATCTACCTTATCTTTATTATCTCAAGTTTTTTTTTTAGAAATTATTATTGAATTATAAAAGAAAAAAAAGATCATGTTTGTCATTCAAATCGCAATAAAACTTAGTACAGATTAAAGAAGATTTGAGCTGTACTGTTTATAAAGAAAATGAATTTTTTTTACTTTTCTGTGCCTTCTTGTAATACTAACTATCTTGGTATCAAATGAAGGTAATTCATATATATTTTTTTTACTTTTTTTAGTATAACAGAACTGTTAAATGAGTTTGATACGGTGAAGGCTCTGAAAGAACTCGAATAATAAGTCTTGTATTTCATAACTAAACGGTGTCCGGTCAGTTTAGACGTCCATGTTTACATATCAACTACTATATGTCTCCACTACATCAGGAAATGCCCCCGGCATATTTAATCCTAGAAAGTAATAATGCATTACAACAAAAACAACAACTAACAACACCTCTGGTGCACGTCCACTCGCGACCCCTTGTCAATACACGTAAAGTTTCGGTACGTTGATAATATACTGTAAGGCTATATAAACATTTGAATTCGTTCTTTGATCTTTATGAAATTTTTAACTCACTTGTAGTTCATTGGTTTTAACTTCAACCGACGTTGTGCTTTAACAAAACATACCCCCCTCACCTTGGGTCGAAGATAACTCTTTGAACATAGAAATAAATATCTATCAAAATTTAATCATTGCTTTGTAAATGATCTTAAAAATATATTACTCTCATCACTCCAGGCATCTCCATAAATAGTCCGTTTTGTCTTCAACCTCTTACATGTATCATTGACCCTTGTATGATATCTAATTGTCCTAGCACATGTGTTAGGTAAGTACTCTTGTATTAATGTATTAGGTAAGCACTCTTGTATCACAAATGTATAAGAGCGTGTGTGTACAATAATACAAATGCTTTAATTAATCAATATAATAACACGCAATCTAATAGAATATTAGTGATTTGGGTTCTGCGTTAAATCGAAAGAAGAAAACGAGAATTCAAAATGGAGTCTTGCCCGAGTCTCGATTCGAAAAATGTTTTTTTAAAAGCTAGAGTTTTGAATTGATTCTGCGGTTTTTAACCGTGAAAGCCAAATGCCAAAATGTGAAATGATTCCATTAAAAATTTTTTTTTTGTATTTCTACAACATATTGCATCTTTAAATTGTAATAAAATCATTAAATTATCGGATCTGTCCGAAACAAAAAAATAACCTAGCCTATCGATCAAACCTAAGGGAGGCTATACTCAAAAAGCAAAATAAACAAAAACAATATGGCGGCCTCTTCATCAGTCGAGAACATATGCATCTTGCAGCAGTTAATATTTTTTAAAAGGGGGCTGTAAAATGATAAAGACATTGCAGCCGTGCAAATCTGTAGAGGATTCATGTCATGTTTATGGCGTTTTTGTAAATTATATAACATTTAGTATTTATCTCTGTACTATAGCCAGTTTTATTTAAAATAAAAAAAAAAATCTTTGTATATTATTCTGTGCATAACTAAGGGAAACTACTCCTAATATACTCAACAATTATTGGTTTCATAGTAATCAAAAAGAACACTTTTGATGAATATTATTGTTGTGACCCTCTTATTTCAACACACGGCGCTGGATCAGTCGTCACCTGGATAGGTGTGTGTAAAAACAAGAGATGAGGACGATGCGTGAAGACCAGTGCGTGACCTGATTTTGTAGGTGTGGACCGGACATGTGTAGTGAATTGGTTTTTGTTTTGAAGGACGAGTTGGTTGGTGACCTAGAGATTACACGTTGGACTCGCTTGTGGCCGGCAGTGATTTTGTTTCCTATGTGGATTTATTAGTTTGGTTATGGAATTAATGTTTAGTAAATTTGTGTAATAAATAAATGTATCAGTCTAGTCATTATTGAACCCACGTGTCCTGTGTGTCATTCTGTATGATATCAAGTTGTAACATTATTTTTGACTGTCTGTTCTACTCTGTTTATTGGTGGTTGGTAATAATTATTGCTTTTTGACAGTCTTTCTGTGCTGTTAAGTCTATTAGTTTTATATAATAGTTATTGGGTTTTTTCATTGCAAACAAATGAATTAGTCCATTTCTCTTTGCATCAAAGATTTCTATTTTCTATGCCTCAAAGATTTCTACTTTCTTTTAAATTTTGTAAAAGCAAAATATTGTAAAATGTCAGATTTACTTTAAAATAATGGTAAGATAGAAAATCTTGAGCAGATGAATCATCTCAGGCAAAAAAAGGGGCGCTTGGAATCTGATCAATTGCGAAAGCAACAGAGAACATTTCATGAATCATCAGTTGAAAGGGAATCACGCATAGAGTATCGCAGGATTCAATATCAACTTAAAAGAAAAATAATAATCACAGACTTTTTAGCCGCAGTTAGTAATGATGTAGAGGTTGAAGAATTGAACTGTGGAAAAATGTCAGAAGTTTATAATTTCTGTCATGCAAAATATTTTCTCAAAGAACTAAATTGTTTAAAGCAATATCATTCCTGTTGTCATGCTGGAAAAGTACAATTATCTCATTTGCATGAATCTACTGACATTATACAAAAATTACTAATTGAAGACTCTCCAAAAGGAAAAAAATTTAGAGACGGACTTTATTTTTTTTTACGGCTGTAGATGTGCGCATGCGCGATAGCCGGACTCCCTAACCCTAACCCTAGCCACGAAAATAAAAAAAAAAATGCAATAATAAGCAGTCCGTCTGCCGCTCATGCGCATCTATAGCTGGACCCCGAAAAAAAAATAATACGGTGTCCCATTCCTTGGAACCGTAGCTACTTCCTTTTGTTTAATTCAAATTACTTTACAATTAAATAAAATACAATTTAGTCTTTTTTTAACGTAGGGGTATATAACCTAAATAATTATAAGTAGATTAACTGGTTAAAGCTGATATTAAAGTTAGAATTATCTATCTATCTATCTATCTATCTATCTATCTATCTATCTATCTATCTATCTATCTATCTATCTATCTATCTATCTATCTATCTATCTATCTATCTATCTATCTATCTATCTATCTATCTATCTATCTATCTATTCTATCTAATCTATCTATCTATCTATCTATCTATCTATCTATCTATCTATCTATCTATCTATCTATCTATCTATCTATCTATCTACCTAATCTAACTATCTATCTTTTCTATCTATTGATCTATCTGTCTATATATCTATCTAACTAATCTATCTAATCTAACTATCTAATATATCTAATCTAACTAATCTATCTATCTAATCTATCTACTTAATCTATTTATCAAAACTATATAATCTATCCATCTAATCTATCTAATCTATACATCTAATCTATCTATCTATTTAATCTATCTATCTAATCTATATATATCTATCTAATCTGTCTATTTATCTATCTATCTAATCTATATATCTATCGATCAAACTATCTATCTATCTAACTATCTATCTATCTATCTATCTATCTATCTATCTATCTATCTATCTATCTATCTATCTATCTATCTATCTATCTATCTATCTATCTATCTATCTAATCTATCTAATCTATCTAATCTATCTATCTAATCTATCTAATCTATCTATCTAATCTATATAATCTATCTAATCTTTCTCTCTATATCTATTTATCTATCGATCTATCTATCTAACCTATCTATTGTTCTATCTATATATCTATACATCTTTTTAAATAATCTATCTATCTAATCTATCTATCTAATCCATCTATCTATCTATCTATCTAATCTATCTATCTAATCTATCTATCTAATCTATCTATCTAATCTATCTATCAAATCTATCTAATCTATCTATCTAATCTATCTTTCTATTCTAATCTATCTTTCTATTCTAATCTATCTATCTATCAATATATCTACCTATCTATATATTTGTATTCTATGCATATTAATCGATAGGCTGGCGTGAATGGCTAACATAGTGAGGAAATACATAAAAATAATTAAGTATGTAATAGAAAGAAAAATATATAGATATTCGCTCTTGGTAATAAATATAGTCTTACTAGCTGAACCCTGCAAAGCCTTTGCAGGAAGATAGACTTGTAAAGCCATTGCCGAACCTAGGATTTGGGGGCCCTGCATTTTGGCACTCGATACCATGACATGAGATTATGTACTTAATATTTAATGTAAAAAATAATTTTGGGGGTCTCTCCTCAAGCTCGGGCCCCGCGGGGCTTTCGATTTTGGACCACCCTCACCCCACCCTAAGTACGCCTCTGTGTTATTTTTTTTTAAGTTAAGAAATAATTAAAAATCTAATTAGTTGTTGTTTCTTTTTCTTACAACATCCTAAAAGATACATTATTTCAATTAAAAAAATGTCAAATAGATCAATTGAGTTACTTTTCATTAAAACAACTAAAAGGATACATTCTGAAAAAAAAACAATAAAAAAATGTCTCTGGAAGGAATCGAACCTGGATAGTCTGCATAAAAGTAAGTCAACCCCAAGCTGCATATCCACTCTGCCAACACGTCACACAAATTATGCTACAATTTTAATGTGCTATTAGAAAAAAATTGCTCGGTTATGTTTTCACTTCCTTTTTGACCTAGTTTTAGGCCTATTTTCTTATTTTGTAATTTAAAATAATTCAAAGCCGTATTTATTTAAAAAAAAAAATTAAATATTATAAATAAAAGCTGAGAACTTAATTTGTATAGAAATTTGCAGAATTTCTTTTTTTTTAATATTATATCGACTTTTAAAAAAGAACTTTATTTAGGAAATTAGATACAAAAACGCGGTCACTAGTCTTATCGTCGCCGACGTCGGAGTTTTCAATTATTACTATTGTTTTACGTTTGACGATGTTAAAATGCCCTGTTGTAATAAAAACTACAATAATTTGAATGATATTATATGCTAATTATTAATTTTTAATATTGGGGACTTTTACATTTCATAATTAAAAGCACAAAAACTATTGAAAACTGTAGATTTAAAAAAAAAAAATATCGAATCGAGACACTGGGATGAAGCCATTTTGAAATCTTGTTTTCCGCTTTCGATTTAACGCACACTGGAAATGAATAATATATATATATATATATATATATATATATATATATATATATATATATATATATATATGTATATATATATATTGGGGTGGGGCAAAAACTGAAAAATTTTGGAGTTAAGGTCTCAGACAAACAAAAATCAGTGACCCATATGAAAGTAAAAGCGAAGACAAAAACAGTTTTAATTTCTGTATAACCGTTTTCTAGCAACTCTGTCTTTAAAAAAAACGCAATTAAATGTGTTCTGAAAATATAACGCTGCTAAACAGAGTGAATTATTAACAATGTTAATGGTTCTTCAAATCAAACACAACATATTCAACAACAACAATCTCTAGTAAAATAAAAAAAAACAAAGTTATTTGCAACAGTACGGCATTTCAAATGTGAAATTAGTGCAGAAAGTCTGCCTTTGTTTCTGTTGTTGGCACGTCCGATCTTGATTTCTTTCTTTGAATAATAGCACCATGGCGTCTATCATGTCCGTATACTTTGCCACAAACTGCTGAAACATCCTTGATGTTTCTTTCAACATCTTGCGAATGGCATGGAAAGTGAGGTAGAATCACCTGGCCGTAACTTGCAATATCTTTGGCAGTGATGTCCTGCAGCAGTGGAGGTGAATCAAACTCGACCAGTTCCCAGTTAACCATGCTTATGTACGACTCAGCTGAAAAGTTTATTTTAATTCTGTTCTTGTCAAAACAATGAATCTTACACGTGTCACTTGAGTGAGTACTTCGAGCCAGCAACACTTTTTCGTATGCAAATTTTCTAATGTTTTCGTCTTTGTCGCCAACAGCCGCCAACAAGATATTTTCTGGATGACAAAAGTAGCTGTTGTTTTGAAGCAATGGAGCCATGACAGCCTGATCATTTGTGTCAAGTTTTTGGTACAGTGAAATCATGAAGAAGGAGTTCTTGGCTCCATCCTGGCAGCTTGGATGAGATTTGATGCAAAACCATGATGGAGCATAATAATTAAGTATGAATTTCACAATTCGTTGAAGGTCGGCTGAAAGACTTTTTTCGGAGGCATACAACCTGAGTATTCGGTTAGCTTTAGTTAACCATCTGGCATGACTGATTGTCCCAGGTTGGGCAGTCTCTAACTATGAGATGTAACTCTGACCAGCGCTGCAACCACTTTGAATAAGCAGACACATTTTCAGTAAATACTGCTGATTTGTACTTAGATCTTTCATCACCTCGTCTTCAACCTCAACAACAGAACCTGAAACTGGAGAAAATTCGATGATTAATTTCTGCTGGGGATCAAATTCCAGCATGTCCTTCTGAAGTATTTAGACCAGTGGTCTTCCCATCAATGACTTCTTTTAGCTTTCATAAAGGCAATTCGTTGGCATGCAGTAAACAAACCAACCACTGAAGTGGCCTTCGTAGCTGAAGTTCAAGTTGTCAGATTACACCATTGTGTTTACCAGTATTTATTGGTGTTCCATCACAAACAACTGCTTGTAAAGTTAGTTCCGACTTGCTGCTTGTAACCACTGACATAATTTCTCTGGAAATGTCCTTGGACTTTCCTGATGCTGGAACAACATGTTCAACATAGCTGCGAGTAGGAAATGATACTAAGACTTTGCGACGAGTAGACCCAGTATGCTTAACAAACAATTCTTTCACTTTCTTCTTTGTGATCCTGAACTGACTTCTTCCTCCAAGCATCTCTTTGACGGCGCAGCTTGCTGGGGTGCAACGCATTTTCAGGTTCTCTTGGATATAAATGATTTAATTTAATTAACTTTTGATGGATTCTTTTCGGGAAAGTTTGTATATTTAATTTGATCGTTCTTTAAATAGATAAAAACAAGTGAACATTTGTCTTTTATATTTTTTCATTAATTTTACGTCATTGGACATTTTTTTTACTGGGGCCTAGAACCGGCACATTTTAATATGCACAAATATTTATAGTAAAAATAAAATAAAAATTCAAAAAGCTTACATAATAATAGTAATGTAAACAGTTATCTTTTAGCTGTACAATTATATCAAACATAAATATGATAACTATTCTAGATGCATTTCGTTAATATTAGTTGGCACTTTAGGGGTTAATAATCATATAATGTACTATACGAACTGTATTTTTCAAAGTTGCGACCCCTAGACATGAAAATAACATATGAACATGAATAGTTAAATTGATCACTAGATGAGGGATCATCTATTTATAATTGTCTGACAGAGACAACAGCAGTTTGCCCCACCCCAATATATATATATATATATATATATATATATATATATATATATATATATATATCTGTTTTGTGTATATGTTGGAGAGAAAGAGAGAACATATTAACTAGTATTAATTAATATCTTACTCAATAGAAAATATTTAGCAAACAATCATAAGAAAAACATTTGTATTAGCAGGTAGATAATTGGAGTTTACAAATTTACTTACATTTTCTTAAAAATTTAAAACATAAATTGATTTGCATTAGCTTTAATTACAATGTTTTACCTACATATTTCAGAGACTGTGGTTGTGGATATACTTCCGGATTCTAAGTGAAATGAATACAATATATATTTCCACTGGAAACTGTACATTATAGAAGAAAAATAAAGTTTTCTTGACAGATTTAGCATACAATAAACAGATAACTGTTTCCTGTAATAAAAGTGTACTTCTTTTCTTAAACTATATCTTTGAATACAAAGGGGTGAAGGGAGGAGGAGGTGTGCCTCTTCAATGTCGTAATTACTCAGATTACTAGATTGCTCATATTTCAAATCGTTCAAGTTTAGAAGTCCCACAATACATACATACATCTAAAAAAAGTCCCCCGCCGGCAAAAGCCAGCAAGACGCTTCATCTTGATGGCTAAATTAGCCCATACTCCTTTATAATCCAATAAAATAGATGGATTCATTGCTAGACACTATAAAAGTTCCATTACTTATATCTTTGCTGCTGAATTTGGACGACATCTTCCGAGCTTTGCTAATGCATTGATTCTGCCAACTTTCTACTGCCATATAGATATAATAATATCTCAGAATATGAACTTAATTTGACTGGCTGTACCCTGCAAAGCCTTTGCATAGAGATAGACTATTGTTGAACTTTGATAAATATTTTCAAAATAATTATTGTTTTTTAGGTTATAAACGAAATTAAAGAGAGTAATCGAACCTGAATAGCCAGCATAAAATAAAATTCATTGAGCAGCTAGTTTAGCCGTTCAGCCACCACATCCTATACATGTAATACAATTTAATTGTATTATATTTATAACTGCTCGATTATTTTGCACTAACACTTGATTAATATAATCTTAATTTTGTAGCTTGAAAATAAATGAAGGCACTATTTATTTAAAAACCAGCACCTTAAGCCTGTTCCATTCTGGACACAGGACGTGTTAGCGCATTTTCGTGTTATGTATCAGTGCGTATGTTAGATTTCAGTAAATATTTGTAAATTTTTTTTAATGTTTATAAATTCAATTGTGTAATGCATATATCTGAAAAAAAATATAAAAAAACGATACCATAAGAAACACTGATGCCCAGCCCACAGAGGGCATGACAAAAATTAATCAAACCAAATTTATGTTAGGGGGATAGATACTCTTGGGGCCCCTAAGGCCCTTATTCTTGTATCGTTAAGTATAAAGTGTAGAATGGGGCCATGAAAATGACATAATTATTAATATAGCTTATATAGTAAAAAAACGGTACCCTAAGAAACACTGATGCCCAGCCCTTAGAGGTCAGATCGTGAAATGGACGTGATGCAGGAATGGCAGGCCAAGATCTACAAAAATGTATATATTACCGGCAAAGTGTGAAATCCGGCATTCTATAGAATGCCTAGGCAATGTATAGAATGCCTGAATTTTTCAGGCAAAGTATGAAATAAATTGTTATTTCATACATTGCCTAGGCATTCTATAAAATGCCGAGATCCCGTTCGGTAAAGTATGTAATTGGCCTTGCTAGGAACTAGAGTAGATTAGAGACAGACAATCCCCTTCGACGTTATAGGATAAGAAGACATATCAGAAGTAGGAGTAATCAGAGGCGCCGAGAGCCAACTAGGGCCCCAGGGCAGGATATCATTGCTGACCCCTATTTAAACAATGGTCGGGGCGGCCGGGCCCCCTTACAGATGCGGGCCCCCTTACCCTCCCCTCGGCTTGCCTGGGAGTAATGCAAATAATGGTTGACAAGGTAACAGACGCAGGCCCGTAGCGTGCGGGGGGGCTAGGGGGCCGGGCCCCCTGCGATTTGTCTGGCCCCTCTGCTTATTTGTTCTACTTAGTAAAATGTATTACCTGGCCCCTGCTATTGTCTGGCCCCTGCTGTAGAATGCCTGGCCCCTCCTGTAGAATTTTCACGCTACGGGGCTGGTCATGTGTATATGCAAGACAAAATACCAAACTATGAGGTGTCTTTGTGTGAAAAAGAAAATTAAATGCAATTCAAAATGCCATTCGTCTTCCCTGCTGCAACAAGTAGCTCATTCCAGTTGTGTTCTGCTTGTTTTCACCAGAAACAACATCTTTTTATTATTTATCAATTATTCACTCATTTGTGAAATATGAACATGACAGATCAAAGTACCAAAATACGAAGTGTTTTGTGTGAAAGAAGAAAATTAAGTACAGTACAATTCTAAGTGTGAATCCAGTCTTACCTGCTGAAGCAAATACTTCAATCTCAGCTCTCTTGTCGTTGTTTTTTTTTTTCGGTATGAACATCATATGCTTTATTTTGTATTCATTCCATATTTAAATACGTTTTTATCAATAAAGGCTTTTGTTGTTCTTTTCTGATACTTTGCCTAAACGACACTAGTCATTCTATACAATGCCTAGTGTTACGATGTGGGTTATTTTAGCACAATAGTTTACGGTTTAGGAACAAAATGTGCGTGGGGAAGGGGTGCATCATTGTGACCAGAGAGAAGAATAATTTACGCGAAAGCACGCCCCATCGTCCCCCTCCCATGTTAATTAGTTGTGAGTCACCAGTGGTACTGAGAGCTCACGGAGACAATTTACCTGGGAAAGAATGTTCGTGACCGTGACACGTAGGATGAAGTTGGAACCGTTACGAAAGTCGTGGGGCAGAATCTCCTCACGAGGGATAACAGGGTTGGAGGGTGTCATAGTGTCCCTTGTTACATTTCAAATCACGTTTCAACCCCCCGAACCGTCACATAAATTATCCCGAGTGTAGAGTCAGTTGGATTGAGAAATAATAAATCAGGGATGCCAAGCCAATCGTTTACTGTATATAAGCTGGACGATTTTGCATGTGAGACAGAATCGGAGAGAGATAGAGAGAGAAGGTAGTCGAGTGAGATAGCAGAGTCGGAGAGAGGAGGTGAGAGAGGAGGTGAGAGAGGAGCGAGACTGAGAATTAGAGAGCAGGAGCGGAAGAGTGCGACTTAAACTGAAGTACTGTATGCGAGGAGAACTGGCGTCAACAGAATAAAACTTGTGTTAGTGGCAAAGAAACCGGTGTTTGTTGACTTATGGGCAGGAGCGCCAGATTGATTAAGTCCCTTGGTGTCAAATTATCGAATTTTTTTATATTATTTATTATTAAATTATTACCATCTCTGAATCGAATTATATGAGTTTTATAGTTTGCAGTGATTTATTTCTTCAATAAAAATGCATTTGAAAATCACATGTATCTTGACTTTGTCTAAAATTTTGCTGAAAAGCCTAAGTTTTTTTGATTTTTCTCTAAATTTTATTTTTCTTTCCTTTAGTCTCAATTTCTTCTACATTTTTGAATGGATTTTCTTGAAATTTGGCACACATGTTCTAAATACATGTGTAGTCAAATCTTATTGATGAAATTTTAAAATAGGCTATGCTTTTTTTTTAGGAATTTCTTTGATGGTAAATTTATCATATTTTGACCGATACCAAATACCCCATAGGAAAAAATTAATTAAAAAATAACCGTTAAAGATATCAAAAAATCATCAATACGATTTGTTACCCATACATCTATTATGGTATCTGCTGAATTTCATATAGATAGCTTTTATATTTTAAGAGAAATAGCGTTTTAAAAAATATACTCAAAAACAATATGGCCGCCGTTTCCATGGCAACCACTCATTGCAAAATTTTTTTTTTTACTATATTTTAACTTACTATCTCCAGTACTATATATGTGTTAAATATTATACTAATATCTGCAAAAATAAAGAATTTTTTTCGATCTGGCCTTCCTGCCCTTAATAGCAGAGACTGTACGTGAGCTGTGAAAAAAGAAATATTGTCACCAGAACATCTACATCTACTCTCTCATACTTCTAGACAACGATCTGTACGTGGCCAGGATTAGCATTAGGACTATCCGAAAACGTAACAACTGGGGGCTCGTCATGGGATCGACCTACTTCAAGGGATCGAGAGTGTAGTGAAACTGGTGACTGGGGGCTCGGAAACACAGCGTCACGGAACCTCTGACAGTC
This sequence comes from Bulinus truncatus, assembly GCA_021962125.1. Classification (NCBI taxonomy): domain Eukaryota; kingdom Metazoa; phylum Mollusca; class Gastropoda; family Planorbidae; genus Bulinus; species Bulinus truncatus. The sequence goes on from JAGDYQ010000220.1 coordinate 1,428,297, forward strand.
ACAACAACCTAACCGGCCGCACAGTAGCAAGAAGTATATACAGACGTCATCTCGCAGTAGGCTGACAGCATTACGACTGAGTCACCTACATCACATCTACAGGGAGAGAATTAGCAGTGCGCTTCACTGTTTCTCTCGTCAAAAGTACCTTACTGAATTCAAGACCAGGAACGTACACCTGAAGAAGTTATACAGACGGAAGCAGTTTACTACGTCAGAGAAGAACCAACAACAACAACAACCGCTCTACTCCTAGCAAAATAATAACTGATTGCGTGCTACGACAAGAGTTACACCTACGTGATCAACTGACCAGCTGTAGGGAGAGATTAAGCAGCAACAACTACTGCCTTTCTCGTAAAAAAGTAGCTTCTTGCGTGATACGACCAAGAGTTACACCTACATTAACAACGGATCAGCTGTAGGGAGAGATTACGCAGGAACAACTACTGCTTCTCTCGTAAAATAGTAACGTCTTGCGTAATAAGACAAGAGTTGCAAACACCGACGGCAATAACCACCGTCATCGAACGACCAATCAACGCAGATTGTCGGCCTCGCTATCGAAGAACAACGACAGAAGAAGAGAAGGACAACACCAACCCCACCATCCGAACAAACCAGCGACCACAGCAACAATAGACGGAAGCCGGAGACTGCAGTGGAAAAGAGACACGAATTACTGACTTTATTTTTAGTGGCGAACACTGATAAATGACTTTAAGTTAACTTAAAATTTAGTAGATTATAGTTAGAGAGTGTGTGTGTTATTTTTCCTGTGTTTTTCATTCATAAACTGGAGGACTGGAAGCATCGAGGTAGGCCAATTAATTTTGTTAGTCTTTTCTTACTGAACCTTGTGAGTTGCCTACATATTTTTTTAATGTATTTCCTTTTCTTAAATTAACTCGTTTGAGTTGTAGTCTACCCCATTTTAATTTGCGGTAAAAATCAAAGTTGTATTGGGTTAAATTTGATTAGCATTTAATAAGCTCGTTATAATTTTTTTGTTATAAGTTGTTAAACGCTAATGGCGTCATGAACCAGACACTGATTTTTAATTATAGATCAACAATCTTAGGGTCGTGTAGGAATATCTCTCGTGCGTGTTAGAGGGGATGAATAGTTTTATGAAAGGGAAGAGTACGGATTGGGTTCACAGAGAGAAGGGGTCAGGGGCCTAAGTTGTTGTCAGTGGGCAACGTTAGTACCATTTATAGATAATGGGAGGGCTACTTTTTACCGTGGCAATTTAAATGATTTTAAAAAAATGCGGTATGATATCGGTCACGTAGTAAACTGCTTCCGTCTGTATAACTTCTTCAGGTGTACGTTCCTGGTCTTGAATTCAGTAAGGTACTTTTGACGAGTGAAGCGCACTGCTAATTCTCTCCCTGTAGATGTGATGTAGGTGACTCAGTCGCAATGCTGTCAGCCTACTGCGAGATGACGTCTGTATATACTTCTTGCTACTGTGCGGCATAGCGGTCAGGTTAGGTTGTGACTGTCAGAGGTTCCGTGACGCTGTGTTTCCGGAGCCTCAGTCACCAGTTTCACTACACTCTCGATCCCTTGAAGTAGGTCTGATCCCATGACGAGCCCCCAGTTGTTACGTTTTCGGATAGTCCTAATGCTAATCCTGGCCACGTACAGATCGTTGTCTAGAAGTATGAGAGAGTAGATGTAGATGTTCTGGTGCTCAATATTTCTTTTTTCACAGCTCACGTACAGTCTGCTATTAAGGGCAGGAAGGCCAGATCGAAAAAAATTCTTTATATTTTTGCAGATATTAGTATAATATTTAACACATATATAGTACTGGAGATAGTAAGTTAAAATATAGTAAAAAAAAAATTTTGCAATGAGTGGTTGCCATGAAACGGCGGCCATATTGTTTTAAGTATATTTTTTAAAACGCTATTTCTCTTAAAATATAGCTATCTATATGAAATTCAGCAGATACCATAATAGATGTATGGGTAACAAATCGTATTGATGATTTTTTGATATCTTTAACGGTTATTTTTTAATTAATTTTTTCCTATGGGGTATTTGGTATCGGTCAAAATATGATAAATTTACCATCAAGAAATTCCTAAAAAAAAAGCATAGCCTATTTTAAAAATTTAAATATTGGAATTTGACTACACATGTATTTAGAACATGTGTGCCAAATTTCAAGAAAATCCATTCAAAAATGTAGAGAAGAAATTGAGACTAAAGGAAAGAAAAATAAAATTTAAGAGAAAAATCAAAAAAACTTAGGCTTTTCAGCAAAATTTTAGACAAAGTCAAGATACATGTGATTTTCAAAATGCATTTTATTGAAGAAATAAATCACTGCAAACTATAAAACTCATATAATTCGATTCAGAGATGTGTATAATTTAATAATAAATAATATAAGAAATTCGATAATTTGACACCAAGGGACTTAATCAATCTGGCGCTCCTGCCCATAAGTCAACAAACACCGGTTTTCTTTGCCACTAACACAAGTTTTATTCTGTTGACGCCAGTTCTCCTCGCATACAGTACTTCAGTTTAAATTCGCACTCTTCCGCTCCTGCTCTCTAATTCTCAGTCTCGCTCCTCTCTCACCTCCTCTCTCACCTCCTCTCTCCGACTCTGCTATCTCACTCGACTACCTTCTCTCTCTATCTCTCTCCGATTCTGTCTCTGGCAAAATCGTCAGCTTATATACAGTAAACGATTGGCTTGGCATCCCTGATTTATTATTTCTCAATCCAACTGACTCTACACTCAGGATAATTTATGTGACGGTCGGGGGGTTGAAACGTGATTTGAAATGTAACAAGGGACACTATGACACCCTCAACCCTGTTATCCCTCGTGAGGAGAAATTCTGCCCCACGACTTTCGTAACGGTTCCAGCATCCTACGTGTCACGGTCACGAACATTCTTTCCCAGGTAAATTGTCTCCGAAGTGAGCTCTCAGTACCACTGGTGACTCACAACTAATTAACATGGGAGGGACGATAAGGGCGTGCTTTCGCGTAAGTCTTCTCTCTGGTCACAATGATGCACCCCTTCCCCACGCACATTTGTTCTAAACCGTAAACTATTGTGCTATCACGCCTGCCTTATCAGTCTAATTCCATTCTCGTCTGCTCTAACTAAAATAAAATCACTTCCGCTAAACTAAGTGGCCAGATAATTTTTATCTCTGTGCCAAATAACATTATTACAGTTCCTTCTATCCTCTTTTATTTGAAATTTTAGTAGTGCATGTGTTATTCTTTTCATTTTAAATTTTCTTCATCTGACAACTGCAGGGTTCTGGTAAAACTGCCGACATTCTAGCTTATGCCTATCAGAACAGCAAGGAAGAAGAAATAAAACATGTTGAAGCTGGCAAATCAGTAAAAAAGTAAAATCATCATTTTGACTTTAGTGTAGTAGTAAAAAAAAAATGTAGATGTCATTGAATTAGTTATAAAACCTGCATCTTGATTGTTCATAGATTTTTATTTCACAAGTTTTGCATTTTTCTTTTCTTTTGTGTTTTATTTTTGTTTAGAATTCACCTAAAATTCCATTGCCATAATATAAATCTTTATATGGAAATATTTTCCCATTTTAATTAATAGATAGCAGCTAACAACAGCCTGATGCCTTTTTTATCATTGTTATCCATTTTAAACTTAGGAGTAATGTTGAAGGGGGGGGGGAATATCACTCTTATTGCATAGGTTATTTGTAAAACGAAGTGGCTACGGTAACATCAAGCACCATTATATTAGAGTTAGCGTTAGTACTCATTTTTTTTTTCGGGTACCTGCAATTATATTAGGGTTAGGAAAAGGGTTAGGGTTAGGGATAGGGTTAGGGAAAGAGTTAGGGATAGGGTTAGGGTGTGGAGCAATATCTATTGATGTCACCCGAAAAAAAAAAAATACGAACTCTGTCTTGATGGGTTAGGGATAGGGTTAGGGTGTGGAGCAATATCTATTGATGTCACCCGGAAAAAAAAATACGAACTCCGTCTTGATGTTACCGTAGCCACTGCGTTTGTAAAAAAGAAATGTTAATGCATGCATAACCCTCTATATTCCTATACCCATTAAGGATAATATAATTCCATTTCTTTAGAACCATTACCATACTTGAGCCTCAGGTTGTCACAAAGATAAGAGAAATGATCAACAGTGCCTTTGGTGATTCTGATCTGGAGAAAAGAGTGGACTGGGTGAAGGACTGCTGCACTAATCGGGACCTGCTTTCTGTTTTCGAACTGGACTCTAAAAATTCAGCCAAAGATGTAGACTTGGCCATTTTGAAAGCGCTCTTTAAAGGTTTAACTGAATTTCGTAATACTGTTCATTTCATTTATTTATTTTTTAATGAGAAGTTGAAATAATATGTCTTACATTTTTTTTTTACAAAAATATTTGTTTGTTAGTCTTAAATTATGCATACGATTAAAAGTTTGATAAATGTTAGTATCTGTTCATAAAAACAGTTTTAGACTTTTAACAACTGATATGTCAAAAAGTTTCCTAAGGTTGTTGAAAATTGATATTTTATATAAAAAAATTAATAACAATAATTTTTTTATTCATTCGTTCTTGAATACTGATTTTCATAACAGCTTGAAATAAAACATATAAAAATGATAATATATATTTTTAACCTAATTGTACAAATAATTATTTCTGTTATTCAGCTAACAAAAATCAGGAATTAGATCAACTAAAGCTGGCACTAGCATGGAACAGAATTGATGTAGCCAAATCTGAAATTTTCACTGATGAAAGATCGTGGCCGGTAACTATATTGTCTTTTAATGGAGGCGCCTAGAAAATATATTTGAAAAACATTCAAAATCTAATGGCTTAAAGTTATTTTGTTTTTACACCTCCGCTTAATTCAACATGATGAATTACCTTTAAAAAAATGATACCATTATTATCCCAATTTCTTTAAATATTTTTATCGAGTTTCTGGTCCTGTCAAATGTATTCTTCATGGCTTTATGTTGTGTTTGATTTTGAATCACAGACTGGCATGCTGGATGATGCAATGATGTCAGCTATAAAATTGAACAGAGTGGATTTTGTTGAGCTCTTTTTGGATAATGGAGTCAGCCTTAAAAATTTCTTGACTATCAAACGGCTGATTATGCTGTATAACAATGCAAGTACATTTTTTGTTATCATAACAGTCCAGCTTTATAAATATTTACAATCAGTCCAACTTTATAAATATTTACAATTTTTTTTACACTGAAATGCATTTTTTCATTTTATATCGTCGCTGTTTGTTATAATAGGGATATTTTGTATCATTCATCATCCACCCTACCGCTCACACTTGTAGGATCTCGACAATATTGCCTTACGAGAAACACTTCACTCATTCTTATGAGTCCATTAAATAGCACAGTTGGCTCAAAGACACTTTTACATTTTTTTCCTGTTAACTTCAACCATTCCTTGGTTTTCTAAAGTTTTTTTCATTTATGTTACTCTCAAAATCTAATCTTTTTATAATTGACTTGAAACATGAAATTTCAATCTTCGCACCTAGAAATTCCATAAAATATTGCGTAAATTGTCAAAAATAGTCCAATACCTTTTTTCCCTTAACATATGACAATACAAATAAAAGTACATCTTATTTGTTCAGGATTAGAAACGTAAACACTAGGGTGGGGCAAACTGCTGTTGTCTCTGTCAGACAATTATAAATAGATGCTCCCTCATCTAGTGATCAATTTAACTATTCATGTTCATATGTTATTTTCATGTCTAGGGGTCGCAACTTTGAAAAATACAGTTCTTATAGTACATTATATGAATATTAACCCCTAAAGTGTCAACTAATATTAACGAAATGCATCTAGAATAGTTATCATATTTATGTTTGGTATAATTGTACAGCTAAATGATAACTGTTTACATTACTATTATTTTTTGAATTTTTATTTTATTTTTACTATAAATATTTGTGGGTATTAAAATGTGCCGGTTCTAGGCCCCAGTAAAAAAATTTCCAATGAGGGTAAAATTAATGAAAAAATATAAAAGACGAATGTTCTTTTGTTTTTATCTATTTAAAGAACGATCAAATTAAATATACAAACTTTCCCGAAAAGAATCCATCAAAAGTTAATTAAATTAAATCATTTATATCCAAGAAAACCTGAAAATGCTTTGCACCCCAGCAAGCTGCGCCATCAAAGAGATGCTTGGAGGAAGATGTCAGTTCAGGATCACAAAGAAGAAAGTGAAGGAATTGTTTGTTAAGCATACTGGGTCTACTCGTCGCAAAGTCAAAGTCTTAGACTCATTTCCTACTCGCAGCTATGTTGAATATCTTGTTCCAGCATCAGGAAAGTCCAATGACATTTCCAGAGAAATTATGTCAGTGGTTACAAGCAGCAAGTCGGAACTAACTTTACAAGCAGTTGTTTGTGATGGAACAACAATAAATACTGGTAAACATAATGGTGTAATCTGACAACTTGAACTTCAGCTACGAAGGCCACTTCACTGGTTGGTTTGTTTACTGCATGCCAACGGATTGTCTTTATGGAAGCTAATAGAAGTCATTGATGTGAAGACCACTGGTCTAAATACTTCAGAAGGACATATAGCAAGCATGCTGGAATTTGATCCCCAGCAGAAATTAATCATCGAATCTTCTCCAGTTTCAGGTTCTGTTGTTGAGGTTGAAGACGAGGTGATGAAAGATGTAAGTACAGATCAGCAGTATTTACTGAAAATGTGTCTGCTTATTCAAAGTGGTTGCAGCGCTGGTCAGAGTTACATTTCATAGTTAGAGACTGCATAACCTGGGACAATCAGTCATGCCAGATGGTTAACTAAAACTAACCGAATACTCAGGTTGTATGCCTCCGAAAAAAGTCCTTCTGCCGACCTTCAACGAATTGTGAAATTCATACTGAATTATTATGCTCCATCATGGTTTGGCATCAAATCTCATCCAAGCTGACAGGATGGAGCCAAGAACTCCATCTTCACTGTACCAAAAACTTGACACAAATGATCAGGCTGTCGTGGCTCCATTGCTTCAAAACAACAGCTACTTTTGTCATCCAGAAAATATCTTGTTGGCGGCTGTTGGCGACAAAGACGAAAAAATTAGAAAATTTGCATACGAAAAATTGTTGCTGGCTCGAAGTACTCACTCAAGTGACACGTGTAAGATTCGTTGTTTTGACAAGAACAGAATTTTAAAAAAATTTTCAGCTGAGTCGTACATTAGCATGGTTAACTGGGAACTGGTCGAGTTTGATTCACCTCCACTGCTGCAGGACATCACTGCCTAAGATATTGCAAGTTACGGCCAGGTGATTCTACCTCACTTTCCATGCCATTCGCAAGATGTTGAAAGAAACATCAAGGATGTCACAGCAGTTTGTGGCAAAGTATACGGACATGATTGACGCCATGGTGCTATTATTCAAAGAAAGAAATCAAGATCGGACGTGCCAACAACAGAAACAAATGCAGACTTTCTGCACTAATTTCACATTTGAAATGCCATACTGGTGCAAATAACTTTGTTTTTTTTTATTTTACTACAGATTGTTGTTGTTGAATATGTTTTATTTGATTTTAAGAACCATTAACATTGTTAATAATTCACTCTGTTCAGCAGCGTTATATTTTCAGAACACATTTAATTGCATTTTTTTAAAGACAGAGTTGCTAGAAAACGGTTATACAGAAAATAAAACTGTTTGTGTCTACGCTTTTACTTTCATATGGGTCACTGATTTTTGTTTGTCTGAGACCTTAACTCCAAAATTTGTCAGTTTTTGCCCCACCCTAGTAAACACCTCTGTCTGGTTTATTTGAGACAAAAAATAACAAAAACTCTGAACATTCCTTCAGAGTATTAAGCTCTGTTTCATCACTATGTCCTTTTTGCACCAGTGTGGATTAGATCAAGTGTAATACTTTGTTTAGTATCACATTTAGTTTGTTTTCTTTAATTATGTTTTTCCCCCATCCATCCCAACAGATTCCTCATAACTGCCTGCTGTATACACTGTTGGTGAAAACTAGGAAAAAATATGTAAGACATCTCATCAAGTTAACATACCTCACAATAAGTACAGTAATTATTCCGCTATATACTTGTGAATGTTATTTCATTGATTTTTTCCCACATTTAGTGATAAGTTAAAGTTGTCTTGCTTTATTTCAGGCTGATAAAGATACCTCCAAGGTGCAGTAAGTTTTTCTAATTTTAATGAATTGATTTATTATTTGATGTTATACAAAATATTTTTTTTTTACTTAATTTTGTCAGTTTTTAAATTAAGATCATACATGTAGTTAACATAATTTCTTTTTTAACCAATCAGCTGTTTTTTAGGGATACATTTTGTTAAATGCCTTTCTTTTAAAATCAGGTATTACAGTTACACTTTGCCATGGTTAATCTTTTATTTATTCCGATACTGAAGCACGAATCATGTTAAAATTATTGTTGTAGGATGAGACATTGAATTTCTGGAGGCATGTTATCATTAAAATTACTTCAAGGAGTTTGCCAACTGAAATATTGCAGAATAAATATCAATGCCATCTCAAATCTAACTTAATTTATGGCAAGGAGCAGAAGTCATTCTGAAGACAAAAAATATGCACATGTACTTATTCTTACCAACCATATCTATATAACTTGACAAACTAAAATCTGCTGGTATCATTAATAGAATATGGTGTCTCGCTGACATTTAAATTTACATTTATAACTTGTGAAAACTTTTTAGTTGCCAGAAGAACTAAAATGACTAATAGATTGTTTGCATTTAAATGCAGTAATACCTGTGGCTTTAGATTTCTGTATGATAAGGTACTGTTTATAGTGGTTGGTACCAGTGACAAGAAAAAAAAATTTACTCTGATTTAGCACTACAATTAATTTATGATTGCATAGGCACCAATCCAATATAACAAACTAAATAGACTACAGTTATTCAAGATTACTGTAAACCCTTTTAAATTTGACACACTGACATAATGTTTTCTTAATTCAACTGTCCATTGACTCAAAAATAATGATTCATATCTTCTGAAAAGTATTTTCAATTTAATTTAAAAAGTGGCGATGTGGAAGGAATTTTTTTACCCAGAAGTTGAGGTTGTCCTGAAATACTTTTACTACTTATCCATATTTAGCAAGCAAAAACATTCATAACTGTGAAGAATGGGGGCACTATTGAATAGCATAGATGTATTTATTTATTAATTTTTATTATTGTATTAATTACTAAATATTTTTCAGATTCATTTTTCTCTGTTAGACGTGGGTCACTTGTTACAGGACCTTCTTGGGGATTTTTACCAGCCTCATTATCTGACAGACAAACAATTCAGGGGGATCAATGTGGATGAACTGTTAGACAGTAAAAGCAGTCAAAAAACTAATTCTTCTGGGCCTTACAGTAGCAATACATCAATTTCAGCTGGTAAAATATATCTTTGTTTTGTATGTTGTTATTCTTTATTTTTAATAATACTTAAGGGCTTAATACTGAAATATTTTGAAGCTATAATTTGAAGTGTATGCAATTATGCTTAGTTCTTTTTAAGAGAAAAAAAATTTCATGTATGTTTTTCCTATCATAATGTTGTGTAAAATTTATATGTGTATGATAAGCCCCAGTATAAAGATTATTTGTACAAAGTACTATTAGCTTTTATGAGAGTGGTGTATTGGTTTAGTTTCAATGATTATATACAGTATATTACACTGATAAATTGAGATGTACAAGTCTTTAATTAAGAAACACAACAAGAAAGTTATATTTTTAAAAACACAAGACAGTTTGGGATTATAGGGTGCATTGTGCTTCATGGATCCCTTGAGTTCATGTTCCCCGTAGTGGTGTACTGGCTGTATCCCCTATCTTCTCAGGCCTTATTCCAAACTTGTTTATGATAAAATATTAACCTTTGGCAAATTAATTTAAGTATTAAGTGATCAAGGAAGCATGATTAAAACTAATTTTGCTTGGCTGTAATTGTTTTACTAATAAGGGCAACTGTCATGGTATAGTTATGAGTACTACGCACACAGGTGTGTGTGTGTCTTTGGAGCTTGGCCAACCAGGTCAACATGTGGTCACGGGGGTCATGATTCGAGATGTTTATAGAAAATAAATATGTTGTTTATTATTCTAGATATTTATAGAAAATAAATATGTTGTTTATTTGTAAATTGTATTGACTAAATGAGTGAGAGACAGAGCGATGTGGAATGTTCGAGTTGGATGGAAGGAAATTATATAAAGACGATGTACAGTTGAGAAAGAAGGGAATTGAGTCAATCGAGTCAGTGAAGTCATTTGAGTTCAGAAGTTCAGTTGAGTATTGAGAGAGTATTTGAGTACATATCAGAAGTTTTAGTTGATCAGTTAAGTTCATTGTTAACAAGTATTATTCATTGGATTTATTCTGTTTATTTATGTTATTGTGTCGTCAATAAATCATATGAACCATGGACATGAATTGAGTTCTCATTATTAACCAGTTCATACCAATAACATCATTTACAGCAACCAATAAACAAGCTGTAGTTAATGTAACTTTTATTGTTTTGAACCATATTCTTGCAAAAAAAAATATATAATTTGTTACTGAGCGGAAATTATAATTATTGTCTGCCTTTGTGAACTAGTGGTAAGAATGCTTGCCTACAATAAATACAACGCCAGCAGATCTTATTACTGATCAGGCATTGAATTTATAAGGGTCAGGTCTGTTAACCTAAATATGTCTTAAACTCTCTTATATAACTGTATAAATGCAGATTATCTTTTTTATTGAACATACAGTTGATCATAATCAGACATATTTTTTTTTAATTTAAGTATCACATTTTATTACCTATTTGGTAAACAATGTTTTCATATTTTGAAATCATATGTTTAATTTAGAGCAATCCAAGGATGAGTATGTTTTTAACAGCCCTGCACAAGAATTGTTTATTTGGGCTGTTCTGATGAATTATCTAAAATTGTCCAAACTGTTTTGGAGAGAGGGCAAGGTACAATACAAACATGTTCTTTTATTTCTGATTTTTAAGTGATGTTTTTATGTCTAATGGAGTAAAAATGTTATTTGCTTAGTAATACTTTGATTTTATGTAAGTATTGTTTTAAAATACTTATTAAAAAAAACTTAGCAAAAGCAAAACAAATTTTTTAATTTGTTAAAATTTTGTTCCAAAAAAAAATTCTGTACATTTTTCTTTAGTTTTTTTTTTAACCTTTCTGTAATTTTTTCCTACATGAATGAAGTCTTATTTAATTTCTTGCTCTTGAAAATTAAATATTTTGTGTTTTTTTTTTTCTAAAAAAAATTTGCTTATACCAATTTATGAATATTTTATTCTGCAGCAATCGGCAACAGCCGCTTGTTTATTTGCTCACAGTGTCTTAAAGTCGTTGAAAGCTCATACAATGGATTCCAAGTGCATTAGGAAGCTTGAAATAGCTGCCAAGTAATACTTTAAAAAAAAGAAATTTTTTAAAATTATCTCACAATTTTTCTAAAAAAAAGAAAAGAACTATTACTGACAAACGGGGATCTGATTGTACGTACTAATGGGATATAATGATAAGTCCGCTGACTAAATTTGTGCTGTTACAGATTTCAGTTTATTATTAACATTAGATCTTTTTTCCGGTCAAATAGAATAAAAAGTACATCTTAATGCCATCAGGGGAGATGAAACACTTTTCTGTGTGAATGGGCACCATGGCATATTGAGGGATTACATTGCTTGCACAATGCCAAACTGGCTTTATTTTCCAACTAATGTTGGATACCCATTATTTTAATTTTATTAGTCAGGTTGACTAGGTAACTTTGTGAGGACCTGGTAAAAATTCAAAGCACTTGCTGGGGCTTGACCGTTGACTGTTACATACTGCAAGGCCATTCTACCCCTTTAAATACAGAAGTACATATCAGTTATTAATGTTTATGTTACTTTTATCATTTTAGTAACTATGAGGAGCTGGCCATAGGTGTTGTGAACAACTGCTACAGTTCTGATGAGGCTCGAACGCATGATTTGCTCATCCAGAACATGCCCCACTGGGGGAAGACGACCTGCGTCCAAATAGCCGTCAAGTCTGACAATCAGTTTTTTATTGCTCAGAATGCATGTCAGTCACTGCTGACCAAAGTGTGGATGGGAAAAATGTCTCAGAGCAACAATTTTTTTATGGTAATAGAAATTAACTTTATTTGAATGATCATGTTCAAAATAAAGCTGGTAAAACTAAAAAATTAACTGCAATTTACAGGCTTGATTAATTTTATGAAATATTTTCTTCTCAGTCACTTTTAAAGGCTATTCTCTTTATTTTATCAATAATGAGATACACAATGTCAACTTTTTGTTTTTATGGAAAGAGCAAAAAAAAAAATCTATAAACCAGTTTGTGGACAGTTCTAATGTAAATTAAGCCAGGTGATTTAGTAAGGGGAAACCAGTCATTCACCCAAAATTTTCTTACAATGTTCCCTTATCATTGCAGTTTATACTCAAGACATTTTTCTTCCATGTGTTTTTTCTTCACAGTTGTTATTATCAAACTTTGTTATAAATATAAAATGAACATCTTGGTGCTTAACAGCAGAGCTATCTTGATGGCATCATATCGCTCTTGGCAACCAGTGTACTTGTGTCTACATATTCATGGGGCTCTGGGCAACCAGTGTACTTGTGTCTACATATTCATGGGGCTCTGGGCAACCAGTGTACTTGTGTCTACATATTCATGGGGCTCTGGGCAACCAGTGTACTTGTGTCTACATATTCATGGGGTGCCTCAGCAATGGCCCAGCAGACCGACTGGTTATGATAGACCTTGCTGAACAGTTTTTGTCAGTTTGCTTGGTTTAGTTTATATCAACCTGCTGTAGTCTTTACAAACCTGTCATGTACTAGTTTGTTTTCTTTTTTTATTTTATTTAAACAAAATTTTTTTTTTAATATTTTAAAATTTCATTAACATGTGAGCGATATGATATCAGGATAGATATATGTAAAGATATATTTATATAAACGGTTATCAATATGATATTAACACAGATGTATGTAAAGTTGTATTAATATAAATGATTATCAATATTATATCACCACATATATATGTTAAGTTTTATTTTTATAAATGATTATTTTTCCCTCATCATCAGATTCTCTTGTGCATTTTGCTGTTTCCACTGGTGAATGTTTTGATCAAATTTAATGAAGAAAATATCAAACAGAAAAAACCAACCACTAATGGAAGGGCAGAGGTAAATATTAAATGTTGCATTTGGAAGGGCAGAGGTAAATATTAAATGTTGCATTTATTTAATTTTTTTTTTCTTTTTTTTTTTTACATGAAAGGACTTTTTCTCTTACACATTACACATTTACAGAGTGAAGTACAGAGTAGTTTCAGTAAACATTTGAATTGCTTTTTTTTTTTGGAAAAATTGTAAAATCTGTTTATTCCTCCCATCTGTCATTGTTTTGGATACAATCTAAACCATGACTGAGTTTAAACTTTGAAAATATATATTTCACAGGTGAAAAAGCAGACAGTCAAAAATGGAATTGAAAGGCAGTCAACAGCTTTAAGTATGTGAGTGGTGTTGATTTTTAAAAAAAGATTTTGAACGGACTGTTAAACTCACCTGACCATAAGAGGCACACAGTTTTTATAACAGGAAATATTATTTAGCCTTGTAAAACTGTAAGAAGCTTCTTCATATTACCAAATCATTCGAAGGAAAAATTGTGTCTTATAGTTAAAAGAATACAGCAGTTATAAGTGTATCTGAAAGTTAAAAAGTCTTAATTATTATTATCATTTTGTCTGAACTCATTTTTATCAAGTTTATTTTTAAACATATGGTCATTCCGTTGTTTTTTTTTTTTGTATGATTTTTTTTCTTATAAATTAATTGTCAGTAATTTAAGTAAATAAATAACCCTTATAATTATATTTCAATTTACTGAGAACATTTATTTTTTGTTACAGCTGGAATCTATTTATATAACTATTACACATGATTTTAGTATAGTTCTTTCATGTATTGCTCAACCATTTTGCCAGATTGTGATATTTTTTTGTTTTTTCACTTCTGTTTTTTTAGTAAACCTCCAGCCATTGTGCAGTCAAAGACGAAAAGGTTTACAACCAGTTTTCAAAATATTGGTTATTTCTACAAATCCCCAGTTGTCAAATTTGTAATGAATGTTGTAAGTTTTGTAATGAATGTTGTAAGTAATTAGTTTTTGTCATCGATTCAAAGTACATTTAACTCCAGATCCTTAAGACCAGTTTTCAAAAATGTTGATTATTTCTTCAAATCACCAGTTGTCGAATTTGTAATGAACATTGCAAATAATTAGTCATTGATTTAATGTGCATTTACCAACAAATTTTAATGTGCACTTACCTACAAATTTTAATATGCACTTACCTACAAATTCAAATTAATCAGTAATCCAGTTGGAGCAGCCCTTCAGGGTGGCAACTTAGACAACTGCCCCAGATACATTTCTTGAGGAGGGATTGTCCCCCTGTAGGAGATTTTTTTTATTCATCTAACTATAAAAACCTAAACTCTACATTATGCATTGCAGAGGGCCCAATGTACTCAATTCTCCACATAAGAACATTAGCAGTACATTTGACCATTGTTGAAGTTCTGTTCATATTATATTCACAGATTACCTACATGATTTTCCTGGTACTTTACAGCTACATCTTAGTGGTTCAGTTAAAACCAGAGTTTCATTTCATGGAAGGCATTCTGATTTTTTGGGTTGTTTCTATTCTGATGGAAGAAATTCGAGAAGTAGTTTTTTTTTGTTTCTTAATTATAACCTATCACTTCAAAATCTAAAACACTATAAAGCAATTACCGAAAGAATATTTGTAATTTTTCCTAAAAAAAATATTTGTATTAAAAAATGTACCGTTGTCTTCTATAAAAGTGAAATAATTACTCTAGTTTTCATTTACTTGTGAAATTGATGTTTGGATAATAAATTAGACATCATAGTAAACAAGAGTAAATCACTTTCACTAACTTTATTTTGTTAGACAAAATAAGAAATCCATTTCCACTAGCACCTGGTTTCTAACAGTCTATGTGACGAGCTGCTGTTATGGGTTCTTAAAAGCTAGTAAAATTGTTAATTGGAAATTCATATAGTCTTTTTTTTTAGGGTGTTTATATTTTGCTGCGCGTAAATTCTGAAACCAGTGATTAGTGTTTCTAGTCATTAGTAGTCAAATTATCATAAAATTAAAACAGGCATAAAAATACTGTAGTGTCTTAAGCTGTATTGATCTGTGAACTTTAAATTATTTTGATTTTTCTCTTCCCCCAGTTTTTGATTAGTTCTGCACATTCAGTGAAATCAAAGCTCAAAACTTATGTCAGCAACAGATGGAACATTCTGGATATCTTGTGTATCCTGCTGTTTGTCCTAGGCTTCATCCTGAGGTTCATTCCTGACGAAGACTTCATGACCGCTGCCAGGGTTGTTCTCAGCATCAACCTCATCACCTTCTTTATACGCATGCTGCACATTTTCTCTATCAACAAACAGCTGGGGCCAAAGCTTGTTATGATTGGAAGAATGGTGAGTGGCGGTGGTCAATGCTAATGCTGCATTGCTCACTCATTTTAACACTATCTTCGATTACACAAGGGAACAAAAATAATATTAAGAGATGGCAACTCAACTGAAAATTTTGAAACTGCACCATTCTGCTTTGCATTCTTTTTTACAGTTTCTTCTTCATGTTGATTCTTTTTTTGAAACCTCTGTGTCTTGCACAGTTATGGTTATAGGTTTCTGTGCCCAGGCTTTGTTTACATCAACTGGTTTAATATTTTGTGTTTTCTGGGATACTACATTCTGGGTTGTGGAGCAAGAACATCTTTTAAAGATGTGACAGGCTCTAATCAGGAGAATGGATTTACTTATTGGCTGTAAAAAAAATAAACGTACTTATGTTAAGTAAAAAAGTTTGTTAGAATGTTTTATAAAGCACATTCATGATTCCTTAATTTTAATCACCTAATTTACAAACAATTATAAGCAATATTTAGATTTTATATATGAAATACTAACTGGTAATTTGCAATCTTCCGTAGTTGATGTACCTTTGAACTTGTCTTTTAGCTGCATCCATTCATTAGTTCATTGTTTTTTGTTTTTTTTAATTTCATTTCACTGTTAACTTTTATAACGCATACACAAGTTAGAGTGATAGTTCCTTAAGTTTATCGTTAACATTACAAGAAATCAGATCCATGTATGCTAAAGCTGAATGTAAATAATTCAATCAGATGCAATTTTATTTATTCTATAAACGTATGTTTCTTCTTTCAGCTGGAAGATCTGAAATGGTTTGTTGTGATACTTTTGGTATTTGTTGTGTCCTATGCCCTGGCATCTGAGGCTGTGCTGTACCCCAACACAAAACCAAACTGGAAGCTGCTCTATTATGTTCCCCGCAAGGCCTACTGGCAGATTTACGGTGAACTCTTTCTTGATGATATTGAAGGTAAATTATCTCAGGGAGTTATGCATTATGCGTTTGTTTAAAAAAAAGTCATCACTGAACAAAACAGAACCAAATGGGGGTAATAATATCATGTCATAAATTAAATTACATTAATGTGTATTTCCTATAATAATTATGGACTATTTTATTTTTAAAAAAAAACATGTAATTGTTAAAAAAAATTTTTTTTGATAATTTAGCTACTCAATGAATTAGGAAAGTTCTTTTATTTTTTTATTTTTTTTTTCTGGTTGTTAGGAAATCACTTAAAGTAATTTTCTTCTAAAATCTTGTAAATACTGGAACTTTGTTTTTTCTTTTTTTTTTTTTTTAGTTATTTTTATTTTTACTACTCTTTTTATGATTTTAACTAAAAACAAGTACAATTTAAAAAAAAAAAATTTTTTTCTTAAACACACAATAGTGTTGTGCAGTTAGTATGTATGTAGACTTACTTTTTGGTTGGCGCCACTCACTGATACCCAGCTGGCTACCTGGCTGCCTTATAATGCTAATCATATCAAAAGGATGCTAAAAGCTGTGAGATTCTACCACATTTTATAATGAATTCGTTAATTAAATCTGGTGACAAACAGTGCTAAATAGCAGAATAGTGCTATTATGCTGGGTCTGACAAATTGTAATTGTAAAATTCCACGCATGTTATCTAACTATCACTATTAGGTGTTAACAGTAAGAAAATAGAAGAATTTTACATTGGACTCAGTTGAAAAGACACCAGTTAGGTCTAGACTGTGACTTCTACAAGTATTTAAAAGAAAATGTTTTATAACTGTGTGTTTTGCTAATCAATAATAATTTAATTATTTCCCCTGGGTACAGGCGATGATAACTGTAAGGAGAACATGACTGAGTATAAAGATGATGGTGAAAAGAGATGTCCATCTGAAGTGGGCAAATATTTTGTCCCCATTCTGTTGGGTTTCTATATGCTGATGACCAATGTCCTTCTACTGAATCTACTTATAGCCATGTTCAGGTAGCTAACAATATAGTGAAGTCATCAGTAAATCTTAGGTTCAATGTCAAAATATAGTTTATTTTAATTATATTGATTAATCTTGAAAACCATATCAGTAATGGCATTGTTAATTTAGAAAAAACAAAAGTCTGCAATGTTATGATAAAACACTTTCACGTGGATGGAGTCTGCCCTAAATAGACTTGCATTAAAATGTTGTTCATTTTAATACAGCTCTTGTGTATTTTTAAGAAATGCATTCCTGGTATAATTTGGTCTGACCTAATTAGGCTGGCATTGAATTTCAAGGTTAAATGACTCTTATATTTTATAGGATGCAATCTTATGAAGAGCTAATTATCTAACGTTTGCTTTATGTTCAAGCGGAGCCAATATTCTTGATTTTGACATAAATTAAATACAGATTTAAGTTTCCTAGTGGGACGGATGGCCGAGTGGTGTAGATACTCGACTGTCGACTTGAGAGTCCTGGGTTCGATCCTTGGTGAGGCCCATGGAATTTTTCCAGGTAAAATTTGGTACAAAGTCTTCCCACAAGTCCACCCAGCTTTAAATGGGTACCTGACTTAAGTTGGGGAAGTAAAGGAGGAAAAATTGCGCTAACCACACAATCCCTCCATATGCCGAGGTTATAGAAACAGATGAATTCTACACTTCATCTGCCCCGATGGCCCAGTAGGGCTAAGGGAACTTTTACTTTTTTAAGTGTCCTATAATTTTTGAAGAGAATAATCTATTCTTAAGCATATAATTGGATTGGGGTTGAAGTTGAACCATTAACTTATCTTTCCCAAATATCATGAAAGTTCAGGGCCACTGCATTTTGTCTGAACTAATAGAAATGTCTAATTAGAGATTAACCACTCATGGGAAAGCCTATGAAAGTAAAGAGATCAGGGAGACCAAGCAGATGATGCCAAGGTGGCGTTGACATAATTTATGGAAAGCACAGGATAGACTACACTGGTAAACAGTGAATTCATTGCCAGTGATATTTGAATCATTTTATACAAAGTCAACTATGCTGATTTAGAATATGTAAGTGCTTTTGCTAGATTGGCTCTATTTTACGAGATAATTAAAATTAATTAAATAATGTATGCACCGTGTTTAGAATTTGTCAAGAATTGCATGAAGTATAATAGTATACTAACAAATATTAGTGAAACTGTTTATAGTAATGCAGAAATTTGTTCAAAAATACGTGTAATAGTGTTATATAAGAAAACATTTTCATTTGAAAAACTAATTATGTCTAATTAATTAATTAATTACTATGTTAATTGTCTATGGTAATGCATTAGCAAATCGCTGTTTGCTCGACTTCCTTTTGTATGTGTCGTTGGTGCAATTGCGCTGGAGGCTCCAACAGTAGTCAGCCATCATATGTATTTCCCATCTTCCTTGATATCTCTCCTCCATCACCCTCATATCCTGATGGAACCTCTCGCCTTGTTCCTCAATGAAGTCCCCAAGGTTACCTGGACATTTGTCTAAATGACTGTGCAGGTAATGTACCTTGATGCTCATATTTGTTCCACTGTTTCTGAAGTTAGCTAGCATATCTTGCACCATTTCTCATAATTCTCTGCTCTATTATTACCTAAGAAGTTCCTGACAACTGAAACAAAACTGTTCCATGAAGAAGCTTGAAGGTAATTTCGATCGTTGATGAGTTTTTGAATCTGAGGACCGTATAAAATCCCAGCTTTCAGCTTCTCCATGCTCAATCCGGGGAATGATCTGCAAATATACTTGAAGCAATTGCCAGATTTGTCCAAAGCCTTAACAAATTGTTTCATTTAACCTGATTTGATATGAAGCGGTGGGAGAATGATCTTATTTTTGTCAACCAGTGGCTTGTTGATGATATTTTCTTCACCTACAGTCATGGTTTCCCTTGCCAGCCATGTTACTCTTGTCCAATGATCTTGCCTTGCCCTGCTATCCCAAAGGCACATGAAGCATGAGTATTTTGTATATCCTGACTGCTACCCAAGCAAGAAGTTTACCATTTTTAGATCAACACAAATTGACCACTGATGCTCATAATAACGGACTTTCTGCAATACTGTTTTGATATTCTCTTCTTTAAGTGTTGTTGAGTGAGCAATAGGAAGAGATGCATAACGGTTACCATTGTGTAACAGAACGCATTTCAAGCTTCCGATGGAACTGTCTATAAAAAGACGCCAGTCTTCGGAATGGTAGTCTTGCAGTCCCATTTGGAGCAGAAGTCCAGGGATGTCATTACAGTAAACAAGATCTTCCTCTTGGCTGAAATATGGAAGAAGAAACTCTTCTCTTTTCAGATAAAATGTTATTTTAACTTCTGGTTTGAGAAAATTTATTTCATTAAGCCTGGACGCTAAAAGCTCAGATGCTTGCTTGGACAGATTTAGGTCTCGTATTAGGTCATTGAATTCTTCTTGGCTGACTGGTTGAGGTGTTGAAGAACCTCCTTCATAATCGCTTCCACTGTTTTCACCTGCCAAAAACTCCAGATCTTGCCCCTCATTGGGGTCTGATGGTGAAAGGTCTAATAATCCAGTAAACACTGGTATAGGAACTTCACTGCTACGTGGAATTGGTCTCCTTGCAGATTCAAGATCAGGATAATCCCACTTAGATTTCTTGTGGCGATTGAAGCCTTTAACATTCACAATACAAAAATAACAATCACCAAAATGTTCTTTCGGCTCTGGCCATACCATTGGTACACCGAAACTTTGACTTTTCTTCTAACCATTTGTCCACTGCCGTAGGCTCTCCACACAGTTTTTGCAGACCTTATGGGGAACCCAAGACATGTCTTGGTCTCCTAGCTTCACACCGAAATAAGCCAAATATGCCTGCTGCACAAAGTCGGTTATATTTCTTCTTTGCTTTTCAATCATGTATTGTCCAGAGATGTAACAGAATACATTCTGATTATTTTTGCAGCATCTTCGTGATGAACTCATGATGTCTTTAGAAAGCAGAGATAAAATAATAAAAAAAAAAAATGTATAACTTGGTATAGTTTAATTAAACAACAGACACCAAACCTATTGCATTTGTTTTACACAAAGGGTACAATCATATTTTCAAGGGTGTCCAATATCTCAGAAACTAGAGCCAATTCAGCAAAAGCAGTGGCAGTTTTGTAATCAGCACCCATGAATTGCTATAAATTCATTCAAACATTCTTGGCAATTCACAAAAATTTTTTTTTTGTTGGGCTGTGCTATCAATGTTTTGGTGTAACAGAACATTTGAGGCTTACAATTTTGGTTCACTTCTATGTTTGAAAAGTCAGTGGTGAAAATCTATTTTATCAAGTTACAGTTTTAATTTTACTGTTTGCTTAACAAAGAAATGAATCATGACTTGGCTGTTCACATCACTTATTTTTCATTGTCTATGAATACAGAAGTAATTTGAGACAGAACATCACTAGAACTCTCATGCATAACCCACAGCACCTGTGATTATGATAAAATCAAACCCTTTTTTTTAGGTTATATTGAAACTGAATAAAAATTGTAAATTCGAGGCTGAAATTAAGATATATAAGTATATACCTTACACAATTACATTTAACACATGATTATGCTTGCAGTAATTTGGAGGCACATAGTTTTTTGTTTTTTTTTATTTAATAGTTTTTATTGAAATCCTCACCAAAATAAAAATAATTTTTTCAAAAAATTTATTTCGACAGCTACACATTTCAACAGATCCAGGACAACACAGACATGCACTGGTGTTTCCAGAGGTTCAAACTTATTTTTGAGTACACGGAGCGTCCAGTTTTGCCCCCACCTGTCATTATATTCAATCATGTCTATCTTATAATTAGTTATTATTATCATCGCTGTTCCCCAGTTCAGACAGGCTTGAAAGCTTTCAGTGAGTATCTCAAATATTTTTTTTTCTAAAGAGCATGGTATATAGTGCTGGTATATAGTGCTGGTATATAGTGCTGGTATATAGTGATGGTATATAGTGATGGTACAAAGTGGTGGTACAAAGTGGTGGTACAAAGTTGTATTAATTTATTCCAGATAGGTGCTTGTAATTCAAATCACTCATATATCACAGCTGATTTCCCAAAGAAATTTGAATGTGAAGTTCCAAAAAAAAAAATTAAAATATCCGTTATACATAGTAATGAATACATTTCTATGATTCGGTAACTTTCAAAAATTAGATTTAAGGTAGTCAAATTAAATAATAGTCTGATAATTTGTCACTGTTACTAATGGAATAGCTGCTATCGGTTTGCTAATTGTAATCTCTTTTTGTGTGACTTTACCAGAGAACTTAAGTAATAACATTAGCTTTTGCCTCCTTTGTAAAGCTTTCATGAAAATGTATCATCATGGTTTTGTGGTTAATCCGATTCATAGCTTGCACTGCTATGTACTGCAAGTAGAAGTTTCACACATTTAACACACATCTCTAATTTCATTCCATGTGAGGGATTTCTCATTCTTTTTTTTTTGTTCATGTGGATTATGCATCACTAACAACACCAATAATACATGCTCATGTTGGACTACACGAGTGAAGCAGCACTGAGTGAGACTGAGCATGGGAGAGAAGAAACCATTGGCTCAGTGGTGATCACACAAAGCTATGCAGAAAAAGTGAAATGAATACGAGTTGTACCTCAACATCTCACTTGTATATCATCCAGTTTGAAATTTTTTTGTAATTTGCTGATCATCAGGACATTGCTCGTATATTAAAGGAAATTTTTCTTTACAAATTTGGCTTGCCCTGCAAAACGCTCGTAAACCAAGTTACTTGTAAACTGAGGTTTGACTTTAATGATTTTGCTGATACTTTCCTGGTACACAGTACTTAAATCAATAATGCCACTTCTTTTTAGAAAATAGGTTAGATTCAGGGTGGGGGGTGGAGCAATCAATGAATAGGATGAGAAATCAGAAATGGGCTAAAATTTACTTTATTCCATAACCCCAAAAAGTTCCGAAAACCCCAACTCCATTGAAACATCCCATCAGAAATATTAATGATAATAAGTTATGTTAGTAATATATTTTGTAACACAGCATATTAGTTGGCTGTGAGTTTTGGTTAGTATATTTTTATTTTATTCTTGTATAGCTCTGACACTTATATCATAAAGTCTAAAGTTTTAAAGTTTCGCTACTTTAGGCAAAACATTTCAAAATAAAGAAGAAGAAAGGCAGCTAATGCAGTGGGAAGATCTAATTGCAGACAACTT
Source organism: Bulinus truncatus (assembly GCA_021962125.1). Classification (NCBI taxonomy): domain Eukaryota; kingdom Metazoa; phylum Mollusca; class Gastropoda; family Planorbidae; genus Bulinus; species Bulinus truncatus. Next base: position 1,451,128 of record JAGDYQ010000220.1, read on the forward strand.
TCTGGATTCCAAGGAGAAGTCTGAAAGAAATAGCATAGAAGGCAAAGTCAAGGCTACTATTGAAAGGTATGGAACAGAAATAAATGATTTATTCAAATGCTAGTTAAAAAAAGGAAATATTATGCTCCATTATTAAATTATTAAAATTTCTATAATTGAAAATTATTCATCTCAATGTTAGAATGTGCACACTTGAAAATTTATCTTGGGTTCATTTTCTTCTTGTTTTGCACCTTTTAGATATTATTTCAGACTCTGTACTTATTTATTATCATAAGCCAACATACATTAACAATAAGTTCTGGAATGTTTTTCTAATGTTAAATCCTGCCTCCACCTCTTAAATTTCATTTTTTAATTTAAAACGAAGGATTGCATAATTTCTCCTGGACTCAGAAAAAGCATTTCAAAAATTTGTACCTTTAAATATCCTTGTTATTAGTTTAGCTGTAGCATGGCGCTGAGAGTTAATTGACTTTAAATGTTGTTTGTACACAGGGTATAGGGATTTATGAATGAAAGAATAAAATCATTTACAGTGAAATGTCCTAATTAGGAATTTTTCAGCACTGTGAAATATTTCCCTTAGCCCAAACAGGCCATCGAGGCAGATGAAGTGTAGAATTCATCTGCTTCTATAACCTCGGCATATAAAGGGATTGTATGGTTAGCACAACGCCCAACCACCTTTTCTTCCTAAATATCTTATGTCATACATATAACTACGTAAATAGCTTATGTTGTACATATAATTACCTGAATATCATATGTCATACATATAATTACGTAAATATCTTATGTCATACATATAATTACCTAAATTTCTTATGTCATAATATAATTACATAAAAATCTTATGTCGTACATATAATTACCTAATTATCATATTCATATATATAATTACCTAAATATCTTATGTCGTACATATAATAGGTAAAAATCTTACATCTTAAATACATGTACTGAGTAACCATGGTCAGGATATTCATGACAGAGTCATAAATAATTTGACCATGTAATAATGTAGTTCAGGATAATAACTGATAAATGCATTTTTTTTTATTGATACCTTTAGGCTTGACCAGGTTTTGTTCAAAGTGGATGAACTACAGGAGAGTCAGAGTCAAAACACTGGCCAGCCTTCAGGGGCCACTAATTTTGACTCACATTCTAGTCGCTCCGTTGTGGACAAGAGAGTTGAGGCTCTTGAAAATCAGGTTAGATTGATGCACACTAGTCTATCATTGTTACTCATGTGTCTTTGAATTCAAATTAATGCCTTGGATCAGCTGCAGTAATCATCCAGTTTTTTTGTTTTTTTTTATTTTTTTATATTAGTCAATTACATGCTTTTTTTTTTAAAGGAGAGATATTTACCAGGAAAAATTATTAGAGATTAACAAGTTTTTAATACAAGCCTTTTTATAACTGAAGGTTAGAGATTAACAAGTTTTTAATACAAGCCTTTTTATAACTGAGGGTTAGAGATTAACAAGTTTTTAATACAAGCCTTTTTATAACTGAGGGTTAGAGATTAGTGAGAAACATCTATACTTAAAGTTTTATTTCATTAAATACTCCACATATAACATTAAAAAAAATTTTCATTAATATTTAAAGTTTTATCATTTATATATTTTTTTTTTTAATTGCCTGACATGGTACATTTAACACTAAATTATTTCAGCTGCTTCATACAACAAAAGCCTTAGACTGGATTATGACATCATTACAAGAAAACAACTTGGCAACCAAACAGCCAAAACCTGCCCTGCCAAATTTTAACCAATAAAAACACCAGTAAGGGAGTTTTTTTTATTCATTTACTTATCATGATACTCTCTAGACAGTATTTAGTTGGACGATCAGATAGATCTTACAAAACTTATATCTGGTAGGCTATAAATAGATTTTTTTAAAGTAGATTCATTATTTCCATATTCATATACATGTATTTGTAATTGAAACTTCTCAATTTTTTAAAAACTTTTCATTAGCTCATTATTTTGCCTGTTTTTTTTCTTCGTGAGTTCAGTGATGATCTACTTGACAGAATTTTTTTTGTTTCTACTTGCACAGAATATGACATTTTGTCAAGATTATGCTGCCCTCAAAGATGAATTTCGTCTTCAATGACATGTGTGGTCTTTGACAATTTTTCAGGATGTTAGATGAAATGTAATCAATGATGTCTCCTTAATGAAATGTAATCAATGATGTCTAACTTATTCAACAGTCTCAATTGATTGAAGCAGTACAAATTTAATGTTTTGAGTTTTGATGGTAGAGTTGGTTTTGTAACGCAGCATGAATTTACATTCAACAAATGTATGTGCTTTTCAAAATTGTGATATAATTTGATGATAAAATTATTTACCTTTTTCCTGTAATATATAACAGTGGGTCCAAATACTCAGCTAATTTATTAATCTACGGGCTTATATTTTTGTATTTTTGTCAGTCCCTTGTTTATTGTTAAATCTTTAATTTTTTTTAATCCATACTTGTGTCTTTAAAAAACAGGAACTAACCCAATACATGAAATTACTTAATCATTTATTTCAGTCATGTTTTCTGACATGTAAGTCCATAAGAAAAGTAAATATTTTATTTAATAGTCGCCTGATAATCACTTTTAGTGCCAGCTTAAAAATATTTTCACTAACAGGTTAGAACTGAATAAATGCATGCATTTTAAATCTAATATAGACTTGAAAACACTGACATATTGTACAAATATTTTTAAAAATTGTCTTTCCTATTCCAGTGAAACATTGGAATTATGTTTATTCCCTGCTGTATTTTATTATGAGTTATGAATGATATTTATTTAAAATATTGTTTTTATTTATATTGTTCAAAAATGTTCGAAAATTATTATTTTTTAAAATTACAAAACAGCTGTTATTGTGAAATATTTTGATATGACGATTTACATATCTTCAAAAAAAGTAATGTTATGTTCTTTATGTTATAAACATTAACAATCAAAATGTGATAAAAGCAATAATAAAGTAAAAATAGCTTTGGACTGTTTAAATCCAGAGCAGTTGTTTTTTTTTTGTATTTTGAAAATATTTCTAATCCATGTAATATTAATCTGTACATAGCTTGCTATCTGAGTAGCTATATATAATGGAATCATGACAATCCAACTCTTGACTGACTTACTAAATGGTATTTGCAGGGTAAATACTTAGGAGAATACAGCATGCACTCCCTGCTAAATCTGGCCAGACGATTGAGTCTTCTGTATTGTTTACAAACTTAGATGTGTGTAGTATTAGTCTTCTTAATGTTAAACAAAAAAACTGCCTTGCATGCACTGTGTGTCTGTGAGCCTGTTCATTTATTGTGTTGTAGTTTACAGTTCTGCCTAATCTGTACTGTGTACATCAGCCAATGGGGAAACTATGGCCCGCAGTCCAAATCAGGCCTGTCGGATTATTTAATCCGCCCCACCCGCCCCCCACTCACCTCAGAGTTAAACTTAACACAAGCCTTTTATTTTATATAAGTTTGTGTCAATACTTCCCTCCATCTGAATTTTTTTGGCCCGCTTGTCAAATATAAGAGCGTAACGTGGCCAGCGACTCAAGTTTGGTGTACACCATACATAAATTAGAGTCAACTCTTATTTCTTTTTACTAAAATATCTTTTTTTTTTTATATTATAATTATTTTATTTCATTTTTTTTTCTCATAGAAACATGTTGTGTTCGTTTTTATCTCCGTTTAAAATATTTTATTCTCTGTAGGTATTAAAAAAAACGCCAACTTTTAACTTAGATCTTTAACTACATGTGTTAAAATCTGAGGACAAAGTTCTACAAATGAATGGTAACTTGTGTGATAAATTAAATTTTTTTGATATTTTGACAGTATAATTTTAAGCAGGTCTGATATGTATTAATTTTTCTTAAATGTCTTTTTTAATGTATGGCTTGTGTAAGTATATCGTCCAATATATTTTGATAGTAAGGTGTTTTTTATTGCTATTATATATAGAAATATTGTATAATTTAATGTGAAATTTGTATATCACATAAGCTACGGCTTGTATGACAGTCAATTTTGTATTATTTTATCTTTATATTAAATATTGTTGTGTCTATTGACATTCTATTTTACATATATATTGAAGTTTATATTCATATATATATACATGTATAAGTGTTTTACACAAATATTCTAATTGATTTTTTATTACCGTCCAGAATGTACACTTGTTTAATGAGTACTTTATAATTCTAGTGCAGGGTAAAAAATATGATAATGCTTTAGACATATAAGGACAATTTTTTGTAATCATAAACAAAATTTGTCATTTGATTTTAAAAAAAAAAATTATTAGTATAAATACCAGTCATAGAAAAAATTCCTTGGAAAATTTAGATTAGCATGTCACTTTTTATATTGTTTAAATTTATGGATGTTGTGGTTGTATCATAAGGTGTTCCATTGTCACCCTGTGGTTGTATCGTAGGTTGTTCAATTGTCACCCTGTGGAGGGTATGGTTGCATGTATAGTAGGTGTTAAACTGTCTCCCTTTGGTTGTATCGTAGGGTGTTCAATTGTCACCCTGTGGTTGTATCGTAGGGTGTTCCATTGTCAACCTGTGGTTGTATCGTAGGGTGTTAAACTGTCTCCCTTTGGTTGTATCGTAGGGTGTTCAATTGTCACCCTGTGGAGGGTATGGTTGCATGTATAGTAGGGTGTTCGACAGTCATAAGGTGCTTGTATTGTAGGGTGTTCAACAGCAACCTTCTGGATAGTGGTTGTATGGTAGGGTGTTCGACAGTCGAGCTGAAAGCTACAGACTCAAATCCCATGAGTGCTGTGATTTTTTTTTTCAAATCTCAACCAGTGGTACACGTACCCCGAGGGGTATGAGACAGGTTAGGCTGCGACATATAATTTATGTACCTTCGGGGTACAGTCTCAAAAAAGGTTAAGAACCGTGGCACTAGACCACCTAGAAATAAAAAAAATGGGTACCTGACCTCAGCCAAGACTTTCATTATTGTTAGTTTTCCATGCCTAGTAGACACAGGGCGATCTCCACTTTTTGTCCACTGTAATCACTGTCATTTGAAACCATATTTCAATTCATCATCAACTGTATCTTAAAAGATTGTTAACAAAAACTGATTCTTTTAGACACTGGTTCACACTTTTAGAATGATTACTTTGTTAAATTTGGTTGAATTGTGTATGGATTATTTAGCTTTGGTACATATATATATGTGTATATATATATATAAATGCATCAGAAAAAAAAAAGGTTTGTGTTTACGTAAATAATAATACAAATTAATTTAACTACTGTAACAAAAGTTTTCTTCCTGGATTTTTTTTTTATTTATTGTAACATTCCTTTTTAATGCTTCTATTTAAGAATATTGCCATATTTAATCAAGTTGATTCACCATTTTATTTATTCATTAATTAATCAAACATTTCATTAAACAATCCAAGAGTGTCTCAACTCCATGTCCTGCTAATTTATATCTTCAATTATTTACATTTATTTCCTCAATTTATATTTATATCTATATTTATATTTATTGTTTTCAGTCCAAAGTCTCAGTATATTTTTTTTACAATTGGTCTCTGTTCCTGGTGGTTTGAAACATGAAATGTTTTACTTGTTGTAGCTAATGTTGGAAGTTTTCTCTATTATATATTGACCTTTCCACAGTGTGGATTGCTGTAGAATGTTCATAGAGAAAAGCTAGAAGGTTTTGTAATTTAATGTTGTCTTTTGCAGCAAAAGGTGAAATTGTTTTTTTTTTGTTTGTTTTTTTAAATCTGTATGAGTTCCTGATCATGTTGTTTACTTTATTTAAATAATTTTAAAGTTATTCATTTACCATTGTGTTGTTGACCTGTTCAAAAAGTTTTGTTGTATATTTATGAAAACTGCTGATTTTGTGGCCATATTAAATAAAGAGTTATGAAAACTGCTCATTCTGTGGCCATATTAAATAAAGAGTTATGAAAACTGCTGATTCTGTGGCCATATTAAATAAAGAGTTATGAAAACTGCTGATTCTGTGGCCATATTAAATAAAGAGTTATGAAAACTGCTAATTCTGTGGCCATATTAAATAAAGAGTTTTGAAAACTGCAGATTCTGTGGCTGGCCATTTTAAATAAAGGTTTTTATTTTTTCATTTTTGTTTGGGCCACTTTCATAAACTGTGGCATTAACTTAATTATGTGAATAAAATGTTTATGTCTGGAGTTTTGTGTGAAAACTGTTGTTTCTATTTCTGAAATTGTAAACTAGATATTTCGTTAAGCTGTGAAAAAATACAGCTTTCTAAAAAACAAAAAAATGTTTTCTTTTTCAGACATTGGTTTAAACTGGGAATCAAAAAAATGTTTTCTTTTTCAGTCATTGGTTTAAACTGGGAATCAAAAAAATGTTTTCTTTTTCAGTCATTGGTTTAAACTGGGAATCAAAAAAATGTTTTCTTTTTCAGACATTGGTTTAAACTGGGAATCAAAAAAATGTTTTCTTTTTCAGACATTGGTTTAAACTGGGAATCAAAAAAATGTTTTCTTTTTCAGACATTGGTTTAAACTGGGTATCAAAAAAAAATGTTGAACAATGTGAGAAGCATTCTCTAGAAGTGCATGATATTTTTTTAAACTAAGTAATTTATTTTAAAATACTTTTATAATTAAGTATTGATTTGTGGCACATGTATTTGTTGTCAGATATTTTTATCCAGTTAGATGTAGGCCCATAGATAATTTCTGTAAAAAATCATTTCAATCAGATCAAAGTATAAATTAATTTTTTTAAAATCTCTGTTTATACATACCGTTAGTTATTATCTTAAAATTTGTATTTTAGGGAGCAAAATCTTTATGTTTCTCTGCATGTTTCTTTAGTTAAATGCGTTGTTTATTTTTTCGAAATAATATTTTGGTAATTAAAATAAAACAACTTCAGAAATTATTTTTTTTATTAAACTACCTGTGCATTGTATTTTCTTGTAGCCAAATTTTCTAGAAGTGATTTGTATGGCAACAACACAAAGTTATCCGTACATCTATTGATAAAAGTTTAGAACAGTGTACATCTATCTATTTATTAAAGTTTAGAACAGTGTACATCTATCTATTTATTAAAGTTTAGAACAGTGTACATCTATTGATACAAGTTTAGGACTGGTCAGTAGATAGAAAAGAGAATATAATAAGACAGGAAATCATGTTCTATTTTCTCATTGGATATTTTTACACAGCATCATGGTTACTCACTGTAACATATTTGTTACAATACATGATGTTCACATGGAAAATTGAAATTGTCTTTTATTTATGAGTCAACACCAGTCTGTATTGGGAAATAATTAGTTGGCATTTAGGTTTATAAATTGAACTGGTTTTTTTTTTAATTAAATCTTAATTTCAAAAAAATTTTGATAGTCTATTTAATTAATGTCAGTATTATTTTAAAGTACTTTGTATATTTTTTACATACCAGTACTAAAAAAATGGAAATAAATTGAGTTCTTTCAAATAAAAATGTTTTTGGGTTATGGAGGTGTAATTTGTTGGTTGTTGTTAGAAGAAAAAATAAAAAAACTGTCTTCTCACATGTGTCCAAGATGGTGTGGTGCTCTTATATTGACTGTGTCACATGTGTCTGAGATTGTGGTGTGCTCTTATATTGACAGTCTCACATGTGTCTGAGATGGTAGTGTGCTCTTATATTGACAGTCTCACATCCTTGCTAGCAGATTCTAACCTCCTCCCCTTTTCATTACAGCAGATATTGGAAATCAATTGAATTCCCCCCACTCCCACCAGTTAAATAGCTTTTATGGCTCACCCATCTTCCCCCGTTTTGAAATCTAAAATGCCTCACAAATAGATAAACTTGGAGTCTAAACTGAGCATATTTAAACGCCTCAGAATACGAACATGCTTTGGAACTCAAACATCCATGTTTTGTATTTTATAGGCGTATTCCTCTGGGGGGTCACACCAACGTTACGTCATTGATAACATTTTTCTTTGGAGTGTAGGTTAAACGAAAATATACTTGGTGCATTTAGTACATATACCAATCAAATACTGAATGCCTTTAAAGTGTATAACCCGGATATACCCCAGATGCGACATTAGTGAAAAGCACACACCCTAGCGCTCCTCCCCCCCCCCTCATCCCTGTCCGTGTCTGGGATTTTTTAGAGCATTTTCGAAAAAAAATGCTCTATTGTCCCCGTTTTGTCTGTCTGTCTGTCTGTCTGTCCGTCATCACCCTAGATCGCAACAACCATAAGTCCTAGACCCATGATGTATCTATTATTTAGTAGGTCTTGGCCTGCCATGTGTGCAGCAAAAGTTCATTTCGCGATCTGACCTCCGAGGGCCGTAAAAGGGGGCTTATAAAGTACCGTTTTTTACTATATAAGCTATATTATGAAAAGAGCGCCCTATATCTCAGCAACCATAAGTCCTAGACCCATGATGTATATTTCATTTTGTAGGTCCTGGTCTGCCAAGTGTACATCAAAAGTCCATTGCGCAATCTGACCTCTCAGGGCCAAAATATAAGAGTTTCTTATATACCGTTTTTGCTTATATTTTAAATATAAATAATAAAAGCTAATCAAAGGGGCGTAATCATTATTTATCTTTGTAATAGTTATTCAACATGATTACTTCCCTCTCTAAATATATCTAGATCAGAGATGAGCGGACAGCGGACGCAGATCCGCAGACTTTTCCGAATCCGCGGACTGACAGCGGACGCTTCGTATGGTTAAGTTGCGGACTTGCGGACTGACGCAGATCTTCTTTAGCGTTACCATAAAAAATTTCAAGTCATTTAAACAGCTAAATTTCAGCAATGCGGACGCGCGGACTGACTGCGGACCAATGTTGTAAGATTTTGCGGACGCGGTCGCGGACGCGGATCATTGATAGAAATCCGCGGACGGACGCGGACGCTAAATTTCAAGATCCGCACACCTCTGATCTAAATCCATATGCGTGGAGCAATATTTATGGCTGTAACCCGGAAAAAAAATACGGATTCCGTCCGAAAATGCTCTGAAATGTCCTTTGTCCGAAACGGAAAAGACTTAAATTGCTTGTTTTAAATGTTACTAAATTGTAGCAAAACTAACCGTTTGTTTCAGCCCACACACACACACACACACATTGGACCCATCACAGACCAGCCACACAACCGCCACGAACACGTCACATACCAGCCACAGACCGTCCAATGATGTCGCCCCAAGCTCCGCGTACTTCTTCGTATAATTGTTCTATTGCATAAGAATATAACATGGATTTGGGATTTGAAGGAATAATATTAGATTCTGTCGTAGTTAAGCACGAAAGGTGAAGATCGTCTACGAGTGTCTACGACCATAATGCGGATTTGGCCGGCGTTAAAAAATTTTTTTTAGGTAAAATCTTTATTTTGTGGTAATGTATTCATTTTATATTATTTGTAAAAAGAAATAAAAATGATTCCAAACACCACCCTACAGATTAAATTTTGTATTTTGATGTATCACGGAACTGAGCCCCCCCCCCAAACGCAGCCCCCTCCGCCCAGCAGATTTAGTGCCGCCCCTCCACCCAGGGTGAACCCCATCCCTCCCGTTTACGTCTGTGCCCCGCCCCGCCCCCTCCCCCCCCCCGCCCCACATCCCAACCAAAGAAAGTTCGTTCTTTGGCATGTTTTCACACAATGTAAACCTGACGTTGGAGGGCTCTATATTATTCGGTGTTGACATAGTCGCCGAGGGGAAATCCGGCCCTGTGTGTGATGGAAACCTTGAGGCCCCACGGCATAAATTACCACAACGTGTGTGTGTGTGTGTTGATTATACTTCTAACAAACATAGATTGCATTGACACTTTAAGACGGCTGTACATAAAATATATGTGACAATCAGAGGCGGATGTAAAGGCAGGGCGCGCCAGAGGACCCCCTCCTTCCCAAAATATAAAAGGGGCCCATCGAGCCCAATGTTAAACCCTTTTGGTATGGTTCTCTTTTTCTCTAGGGCTCAATATTTTTGTTCTTCGCCCGGGGCTTCAACTGACACTAGCCCCGCCCCGGGTAACAATGGAGTAATGACGTTCAAAATAATATTAGGTATTGAATACGTTGAGCCCAACCCCTAACCCTCACCCCCCCCGCTCCTCCACCAAAAGCGTTATGGGTCCCTGATAAATTACCTGTTGCACCCCCACCCCCCATCCGATAATGTCAGGGTATTGATATATGTGTGCAGGTATTGTAAACATGCTGGTGAATATTTATAGATCCAAAAAAAATATATATAGGTATATATATATATATATATATATACATATATATATATATATATATATATATATATATATATATATATATATATATATATATCTAAACGTAAACTGAAGCCATTTATTCTAGCCAAATTATGACTTTCAGGAAATCATCTCTTTGTAGTTTTTTAAGGACCTGACTTATAATCTTTAAACGTGAAAAAGTTCTTTGTTATAAAGCTAAATGTCTGAGCAGCCAATCAGGCTGATATGGTATATATAGAGTGTAGACGAGTCTAAGTAGGTTTCACTTTCTGATGTGATAATGATGAAGTAAATGGTGTCACCCTGTGTACCTAATCCTTGATCTCTGCCTTATCTTCGGCCGGCTACCACGTTAATCCCATTTTCTGTACAAAATTACCTCCCTTGAATCAGACGCTCTTCGTGACGCTGCTAGGCAATATGGCACCGAGAGGGTCACGTGACCTTCAGCCACATTGTTTTTTTTTTCTTTCTTGAAGCCTTTGTAAATGATAGAAGATCTCTTCAACAACAAGATTTTAAAAAGTTAACCTTAGAAAGAAACGATTTAATATATATATATATATGGGTAGCGGGACGGCCTCCCGGGACTTTGAAGGGGGGGGGGCTAACAGAGTTATGTATTGTTTTAGGGGGGGACCCACCTCAGACATTTTGAGGGCGAGCCCCCAGGTGAATTCTGTCGACGCCGCCACTCAATGTGACAAAACTTCTTGCTCCGGTACGACAACAAACTGTCGGTTAGCTGACCAGTATGTACTAGCGACTTACAATGGACTGCAAAGATTCCATGTTTACGAAAAGACTTGGTGGGTTGGAGAATACTGGTTGCCAGAGGCAAATATGGTCCAAGGGTGGCCTTAGCGGTACGCGGGGCAAATGTCATTAGCGGACCCTGGAACTGTGACCCTCTGTTGCCCCACCCCTCTAAGGTGGCTACAGAAGCGCCCCACCACACCCCCACTCTGTGGTGATTGATATGCGTCGATTTTGTTAACCAATGAAAACAACTGTTGGGTGTGGGGGGGGGGCACAGAATTTATTGTTCAAGAGGAGGCCCGTTTACCGTTGACCAATGAAATTAATGACTAGTCCGCCACTGTTTGTATCTAGAGTCTTTTGATTGTCTCCTAGGACACTACTAGTAGATTAAAAACAAAAAAACAATAACAACAACAACAACAACAGAAGCAAACAACGAAACTAAACAATTTTCTTCACATACATCTGCACGTTCAGCCTGAAAAGATTATTTCATTAGTCGTTGGGAGACTCGTTACATTGTCAGTGGCGTAGCGATGGGGGGGGGCATCATGCCCCGGGCGCTACTCACAAATGGGGCGCCAAATGGTGTATTCTACATATCATATTACATGATTTTCGAATGGAAGGGGGAGGAGGCGCTAAAAAAAGGTATTGTGCCCCGAGCGCGAGTTAAGCTCACCACGCCCCATGTACATTGTGTAATGTTTATCAAGCGAGTGGCTGATGTGTGGGGTCCCTGTAAGGATGGTATGTTTTATATCCCTTAGATCCTGTAAACAACTGATGGGACAGATTTGGTGTGTGTGAAGTCCCTGTAAGGATGAAATGAAATCTCTTAGATCCTGTAAACCACTAATGGGACGGTTTTTATGGTGCCCTTCTTTCATCCCCACCATAGCCGATAGTGCAATGGTCATGGAGGCACCACGGGAGATATATCGGGAACTTGAGCCAAGACCTGAAAAATTTCCTTGGTCCTCACCGGAGATTGAACCAGGTACCTTCAGGTCGACAGCCGAGCGCGTTAACCGCACGACCATCCGTCCCCTCAGATTTGGTAGCGCCCTTCTTTCCTCCCCACCATAGCCGTTAGTGCAATGACCACCACTGAGGGCATCAGGCGGAGTGAAATTTTTCATCCATGACCTGAAAAATTTAAATACCCTCAGGTCAAAAGTCGCGCGCTTTACCTCACGGTCACCCGTCCCCTCCCCCACCCCCTTCCCTCCAGTGACTGATAACATGCGCATCAATTTGATTTAAAGACAATGAAAAATGTCCAAGGGCGACCCCCGGGGGGGGGGGATGATAGGAGTGTTGTGGTTCGGACAGGAAGTTTTCAGCCCCGTTTTAGATACTCGCCCTAGGTCACCCATTCAACGGTAAATGTTAGAGCCGCCTCTGTTACGTGGGGAAAAACATTCACACCCCGCTCTCCAAAAAAAAAAAACAAACAAACTATAATAACAAAAACAACAACACATTGACGCTACACATTAACACATCTAAAATTGTCCTAACCAAATATCGACCACCCCACCCCCACCCCCTACACACACATATATCTGCTTACAACAGATGGTTCTCAAATGATCAACGCACACACACACACACACACACACACACACTCCCATTACCAGAAATATATTAAAACACACAAAAACAAACAGTGGTCTCCTGTTGACACGGCTAATTTACACAACAAGCGGCGCAACACACATGTTTCTTTGGGGGGAGGGGGGGTCTGGGTGTGGGTAGTGGGAAGAAACACAGGGGTAAGGATTCGACCCCCCCCCCCAAATCCCACTTTTTTTTTTAGCTAGGACACCCCCCCCCCACCCACCCACCCTGCCCCACCCTCCGATGGAACGTTATCTACACATTTAGTGTAAGCCCTGCTAATACCGTAGGCGTGACTCTCTACTCCACAGAGAGAAGGCGAGGTGGGGGCCCGTTAATCCGCCCTGTTTGCGAAGCGGAAGTTCTAGCCTCGTTATCTCTGACTGGAAAGTGTCCGTTGTTGACTTGTTACCTCCAAGGTCACGTGTTCCTCCCCCGCTCATTGCAGGTGTCTCCTCCCGTGTTTTGTTTGTTCCTTTAGTTTGAATGTTTGTTTTATGTTTTGGGACGACGAGAAGTGCGCGTGACGGGAACAGATTCCGTGCAATCGGGCAAAAAAAAAAAACACAACTAAACATTAAAAAAAAAAACCCAAGATAAACATCACAACTAACGATGTTCCCAACAATGCTAATTAATGTTTAATGTATACATGGGCAGATTTTTCTGAAATCTCGGTTCATTGTGAATGAATTGCTCTTGTAGTAAACAAACACCATTGCCCTCAAATGGGGGCAAAACACACACACACACACACAGGGCCTTCTTAAGAGCACGTCAGGGCCCGAGCATACCATAGTGGGTCCCCCCAACACATTACTTAGAAAATTGAATGTAAATGAGCAATATTATTAAAATGTATTTATTTCAAAAGGAATCTAAATAAACAAATTAAAAAGTAACGAAAACATAAACATCAATAGATAAAACATGGCGGAGCAAACAGTTATTAAAATGGTTCATTTGCTGCTACATTTATTCCCTTACTGAGTCTGTAGTGTAGGGGATCCAATAATGTTTACACGTAAAAGTGAACAATAACAAAACGATGATTTATTTATCAGAATATTTTAATTCATTTTGGCATCTTACCTGATAAAAAGAGCATCAGTATATCAAAATAGGAAACAAACATATAAAAAAAAATAACATATAAAGCGAAATACATTGGCTTCGACTTTGGAATGAATCATTGAAGCGTAACAGACATATTACTGCAAAAATAAAATTATATATTTTATTCAACTCTAAATACTGCACTTTAAAAAAAATACAATTAACATAAGTTTTGAAGTTTGAATCTATGAAAAAAAATAAACGTACTATGGTGTACAATGGTCTGGATCTAAAATATATTTCATCACGTGACTTGTACTGTACAAATAAATATCAGTGCGGCAATAAACAATTGTACAAAACAAAATAATGATACAAAATTATGAACAAATAATCAAGTATGAACAGTGGGATGGCGCGATTTGTACCGAGTATAACTGAACTTCGTGTTGGCAGTATTAAACTGAACAAATCATTCAGAAGTAATTCATAGAATATTGTCTGTATACATTTTATAAACTGTGAAATGCTTCAAAGAAAGTTAATGCTGAGAATTATCACCAAACTTTTGACATTAAACATGTTTCATAGATCTGTGACACCGAGTTAATCAATCGATTGAGTTAAGCCGAGTTCTGATCAGATGTCCATAGATAATACAGGGCCCTTCGTGTTGATGGGCCCTTTGTTCTTTTGAGTGGTAGTTGTATGGGCCCCAACCAGTACACGGGTTTCGCCCGGAAAGGTGGTTTCCGTGGTGCGGTTAAAACATCCATGGCTTTGACACAGAGCTGTCATGGAGTTTATATGTGATAACTTAAAGTTTACTGTGATAACGTACAAGTTTACTGTGATAACTTACAGATTAATGTGTCCTTTACCGAGATGCGACCAAGTAACTAAACACACCAGTAATGTATTCGTATGTTTAAAGAGACAGATGCACAGTCATGCACACAGATGTGTAAGGAGTTGATCTTTGACCAATCGGATTAAGAATATGCTAACATTTGGAAGATCAGGAGATTTATTTACATTGTCACCAGTTGTCTGTGTTATCTTTCGTGGGGGGGGGAGACACATGCTCTGTTATTGACAATAGTTTTACTTCAATAGTTCGTGTTATTTAACTGGAAGTAAACCCGTTTGACCAAATCTCTAATTTGTTAGAGAACCGAATTGGCAATGTTGCTTCATTGGATGGGATCCCAATGTTGACTTCTCCTAAACTGGAAATGACCTTAAGTGATCAATGTCCGTCCACTGAAAATGACCCCCAAACGGACCAATTTTCTCCCTTGATTTGCCATTATAATGCGACGGGTCACGTGGCATTGTGTCTTTAATGGAATATCAACTTAAACGACACACGAATTTGTTGTTTTTTGTTTGTGTTTTTTTTTTGGCGAAATTTCCAAATTTAGAAAATCTACGAATCAGAGCCACAACTGGCTCGACATGTCAGTTTCCCCATCCGTTCATTTACATGTTCTGGACTTTCCCCATCAGTGCATGGCTTCTATCATGTACAGACTTTCCCCATCAGTGCATGGCTTCTATCATGTACAGACTTTCCCCATCAGTGCATGGCTTCTATCATGTTTAATACATCCCCGTTTTTGATGAACTGCAGATTCTGCAGCACTTCCTGGTCGTGTCCAGGCATCGGGCGGTACATGTCGTCTTGACCTTCCTCTTCATCGTAGTCCAGCTCCGTCACGTCGATGTTTTCGTTGCCGATGTCGTCCATCCCGTCCTTGTCGTCAGACACGTCCGGGGACCCGTCGGCCACACTTCCCGTCTTGTTGACGGGGTGCGAGCCGGCGTTGTTGTTGTTGTTGTTGTGGTTGCCGGACTCGTCCGCCCTAGACTTGCAGTCGGAGCTGGACTTTTTACTTCTCTTCCATTTCATTCTTCTGTTCTGGAACCAAATTTTCACCTGCGTGAAGATACGAGAACATGTGCGCGTGAATTCGACATGAGCATGAGATTATGTATGAGATTAAGTATGAGATTAAGTATGAGATTGATTAAGTATGAGATTAAGTATGAGATTAAGTATGAGATTAAGTATGAGATTAAGTATGAGATTAAGTATGAGATATT
>JAGDYQ010000219.1:0-106147 GCA_021962125.1 Bulinus truncatus
CCAACTCCAAAAAAATTTTTTGACCCACCCTAATATATATATATATATATATATATATATATATATATATTAAGCCATTTTTTAATGAAGGTTTTTATGATGTATAAAACATGTAGAACATTTTTAAAACATTTTATTATTTCATCTTGATAAATTAACAATGGTGTGTCTCTTTAATGAAGTTTTTTTTTGTATACATATACATGAGCTTTGTTTTTATCGAGTTCATGTGTAACCGATCCAAGTACGTACCAACATATGATGTGACACTTATCTGTATGTTAGCTAATCCAGTCACCTAATTATGATGTGCCACTTATCTGTCTGTTATGTCCAGTCACTTACATATGTTGTGACTTTTATCTGTCTGTTATGTTCAGTCACTTACATATGATGTGACTTTTATCTGTCTGTTATGTCCAGTCACTTAATATGATGTGACTTTTATCTGTCTGTTATGTCCAGTCAATTACATATGATGTGACACCTATTTTTTATAGTATAACACATTCACTGAATATTACATTTACTGTAAAATATATTGGCTGTATAATATATTGAATGTATAATGCATTGGTGAATCTCTCTCTCTCTCTCTCTCTCTCTCTATATATATATATATATATATATATATATATATATATATATACGCATAGACGCATCATCATTATACGAATTTTCTCTGTAACAATATTTGCTAGTAAATGAAAAAAACAGTTTTGCTACCTAGGATGTATCATGTTGTATGGACGTTTTGTTGAACACTGGACACTGTTCATTTACATCTAAATTTACATAATGTAAATATAATACCCCTCTCCCAAAAAAAAATAATAAAGAAATCACGTGACTTCTAAAAATTATAGTGTGTTATCTTATTGGAAATTCCTCATGTAACATCAAATTTAAATACTTGGTTAAATGTTGTTGTTTGTATTTGATGCATGTTTAATGTTTGTTATATTTATAACTTTATTATCATAGACATATTTTACAACGCACTAATGTTTTTGATATTCTCAACCCATCGGAAACAATTCAGTAACATTTATTTACACAATACATTTCTGGTTTAATTATCTAGGCGAGATCGTGTTGACCGAATGGAAGACCTTGTTGTACAACTCCAGTAAATTATCTTACCACAACATAATAATAGCTTAAATAAGATTATATTGTAACAAGATGTTTACAATAAATATTTAGACGTGCGAATAATAAAAGCAGCTTACGTGATACTGACAAAAGCAAAGTGAGTAATAATAAGGAACTTTAAATAACAGACAAGGCCTACAAAAATAAGATCCAGTCTTTAAGAAATACTAGTGTTTATATATATACAGAAAAGTTATCCTCAGCTTAAAACATTATTTCCTTTTTCATAGGCCAGTGGCATAAGCGTTTGTTTTAGTTGAACACATTTTCTTTCTTGACTCTTTCATCCTAGATAAACTTTCCATTGAGGTAAAATGAGTTTAAATTATCTTTTTGTTATTTATTTAAAGGATACATTTTAAATTAAATGTGTGCTTGTGTGCTTGTTTTTTTTTATTTGTATGTACTTATAGACAGTGTATTTATAATCTATATTTATATATGCCGTCTTTGGAAAAAAAAAACACCTACATCGTAGAGATTTAGCTACTAATCCATTCATCTTTTAATGTAAATAGAAGGGAAAATTTAATTAGGAATTCATCTATTCCCAGAATTGATATTTGTATTCTATGAGTTAGACAGGATGTAAGAAATTGTGAAAAATCAAATTTGTGAGGATCAGAGATGAATCAAACAATATTATATTTTTTTTAAAATTAAATGATTTAAAACTAGAAAAATATTTAGAAATAGCTCCACCCATCTTTAAAGTTTTATAAAAGTATTATGAGGTTTTATTGTACTTAAACAAAGCAGACGATTATGTCCCTATAGTAACATAGTAGTTGCTATACTCAAGTACAACTTATTCAGCTCCTGGCTTACAGCCAACAGGTATAATTCATTGAGTTTTTATTGGGATCCATTGACGAATCTATTCATTTTATATAATTTTTAATGGTGAACAAAACTTATACACAGATTGAACGATTTTAAATTAAAACGATTTTAATATCAATTATATTATTATTCTGGGGAATCATTGTAGACCACGAAACACAATGATGAGCTAATCGTTGATATAAATAGAATGAATATTTTTCGCAAGATATGAGCTGAAAATAAATAGGAATAAAGAAAAAAGGTTTGAACTATGCCGACATTTGTCTGAAAAAAAGTTAGTTGTTTGTGAAAGTGTCCGGTAAATTAACATGTTTTAAGAAAATTAGCCAATAGTTCTTAATTTGTATTGGTGTTTATTTATAAACACATTTACATGGTAAACAAAATTAATGTGGGTCTTTGTCATTTAAGCTATATTTATTTTGAATGCATATTGTGAGCTAATAAGTATAATGTCCTTGCGTAATTCTTAATTCTATTTTATAGCAATGAGATAAATATAAGTATAAGTATATAAATATAAGTATATTTAAACTTCATTTTATTCAACTATGGCATGCAAAAGCTGCAAATTATTTGAGCCATGATTCGTCTGGAATTTTATGTTGGCCTAATACTGGAATTTTAAAAGCTCTTGGGGGACCTCTAAATGTTGTTCAAATGAGCTAAAACTTCACCAATTCACTCATTGTACCCAAGAGACACATTTCAGGGGGTGAGACACCAAAGATTTAAAAAAAATAATTTTTCGTGCATTTTTGGGACACCCTACTGTACATGTGTCACTTTTTATCAGATATAAAGTAATGATTTGAACGTATTTTTTAACCTTAGTGTTAGATGGCACATATTGGGGATTTTATTTACTAGGACATATTATGTGACATTTTAAAATTGTATGTGATAGACAGACAGACAGACGAACAGATAGATAGAAAAACTGACAAATTGAGAGACAGACAGATAGCTAGATGGACAGGCAGACAGGCATACATATAGATAGATGGACTTACAGACATATAGACAAATAGACAGATAGCTATATAAATAAATAAATAGACAGACATATAGACAAATATATAGACAGACAGATAGACAAATATTTAGATAGACAGACAGGAAGACAAATATATAAACACGTGTTATCGCTTCCGTTGTCTATTTATACTTCAGAAAGAATCATATGTGTCCAAACGTCCGCCATCTTTACTTTTTCTAGCTGAAGACTTCATAAGATGTACTGGGACCTGACCATTCAAGACATCTTTACTTTATCTAACTGAAGACTTCATCAGATGTACTGGGACCTGACCATCCAAGACAACTTTACTTTATCTAACTGAAGACTTCATCAGATGTACTGAGACCTGACCATCCAAGACATCTTTACTTTATCTAACTGAAGGCTTCATCAGATGTACTGGGACATGACCATCCAAGACATCTTTACTTTATCTAACTGAAGACTTCATCAGATGTACTGGGACCTGACCATCCAAGACATCTTTACTTTATCTAACTGAAGACTTCATCAGATGTACTGGGACCTGACCATCCAAGATATCTTTACTTTATCTAACTGAAGACTTCATCAGATGTACTGAGACCTGACCATCCAAGACATCTTTATTTTATCTAACTGAAGGCTTCATCAGATGTACTGGGATCTGACCATCCATGACATCTTTACTTTATCTAACTGAAGACTTCATCAGATGTACTGGGACCTGACCATCCAAGACATCTTGGCAGTAAGGTCAACTTCAAAGATCAGGTCTATTTTTGTTGTTGTTATTATGCTCAATATTTGCATTATAGTATATTTTCTCAATATGCCATGTTTACCAGCCAACAGCGGCGTAAAGTGGATATCGGCCGCCCAGGGCAGAAGACGATTTTGCCGACCTCTCATTTAGGTATTTCAATTTAATCTATACATTTTTGGTACCCACCCCCCTAAAAAGTAATAAAAAGTGCCGCCCGGTGCGGACGCACCCACCGCCCCTCCTAGGTACGCCACTGCCAGCTAATACCGTGTTTACAAGCCAAATACCATGTTTACCAGCCAAATACCATGTTTACCAGCCAAATAACATGTTTACCAGCCAAATACCATGTTTACCAGCCAAATAATATGTTTCCAAGCCAAATACCATGTTTACCAGCCAAATACCATGTTTACCAGCTTAATACCATGTTTACCAGCCAAATACCATGTTTTCCAGCCAAATAACATGTTTACAAGCCCAATACCATGTTTATTTTTTTTACCGCAACCTTTAACCAAAAAAAATAAAAATAAACATTGAATTGTTTTCATTCATTTAATTTTTACCGATGTGTGCGAAGTCCATGTAAGTAAGAGATGCTATCTCTTAGATCCTATAAACTAATAATGGGACTGTTTATGCCGTGTCCTTTTTCATCCCCATCATAGCCGATTTATTGGTCCTCACCGAAGATAGAATTAGTGACCCTCAGGTCGACGGTCTAACGCTTTACCATTCGACCATCTGTCCCCACCTCTGACTTTAGCGTCTGGCGGTTGTGCATTCAATTTCTTCCATGTATTACACTACTTTCACAATACTTCCATGTATTACACTACTGTCACACTGCTTCTATTTATTGTCACTACCATCACACTGCTTCCATTTATCGTCACTACCGTCACACTGCTTCCATTTATTACACTACCATCACACTGCTTCCATTTATCGTCACTACCGTCACACTGCTTCCATTTATTACACTACCGTCACACTGCTTCCATTTATCGTCACTACCGTCACACTGCTTCCATTTATTGTCATTTCCGTCACACTGCTTCCATTTATTGTCATTTCCGTCACACTGCTTCCATTTATTGTCACTACCGTCACACTGCTTCCATTTATTTTCAAACATTAAGTTAAAGTATAGTTTCTCTATGTCAGCTAAAAACAAAATAATTTATTCACTTCGAAATTATTTTTTCAGTTTTTTTCTTATTACTGATACCTCAGATATAATACGGAGAAGATTCAATCACCTCTTTTATATACAGCATATGGCTATATTGAGATGATTCAATCACATCTTTTATATACGGCATATGGCTATATTGAGATGATTCAATCAACTCTTTTATATACGCTACCAGGCTACATCAAGATGATTTAAAACCTCTTGTATATTTATCAGAAAACGTTGGTGTTAAATTATGGCCTGAAAGTGTTGAGCCCATCATTAATTCCACATTCAAATAAAGATTTTTTTTAATGTGCTCTTAATAAGTAGCCTCAATATGAACCAATCATAAATTTGTAATGTTATTGGAACTAAATTTTTTTTTAGCTAAATGACTTCCAGGTGGATTTTTCCTATTTTTCAATGGCTTAAATTTTGTTCTAAATATAGAATTTTTAGAATAAATAATTATTGGACAATATATAGATAACAGTGGGACGGATGACCGAGTGGTTTAGAGACTCGAGTGTCAACCTGAGAGTCTTGGGTTCGATCCTCAATGAGGCATATGGAATTTTTCCAGGTGATAGTTGGTGCAAAGTTGCCCCACAAGTCCACCCAGCTTTAAGTGGGTACCTGACTTAAGTTGGGGAAATAAAGGCGGCTGGGCGATGTGAACAATGATAAATGGCTCCACTTCCTGGACAGGTGTTCGTTGTATAGGCAAATTTATTATAACCATACAATCCCTTCATATGCCGAGGTTATAGAAACAGATGAATTCTACACTACATCTGCCCAGATGGCCCGTTAGGGCTAAGAAGGGAACAGTACTTTTATATAGATGACAAATTCGGAAATTCTCAAAAAGAGCTTACTGAAAGGTTTTAGTCAGATTTGAGAAAATTCTAAAGATGAACTTGACATTGAGAATATATCACACTCCGTACAAGTGGCTAGATTGAATGTACCACACCACACCTGTATTGCATGTGGATAGATTGAATGTACCACATCATGTCAGTATTACAGACAGGAATTGCCATTAGTGAAACATTGTGTTTGTATATCATGTCGCTAGATTGACAGTAATCGGCTGTACTTGGATCTGTTTGGCTAGATTCACTTAAGTTGTGGCACGGTGTGGTAATGATGGGAGAAAAGGGAAACACTACTTCCCCTACTTGGAATACCAACCTATAATGACATATATACTTTTTTTCATTCATTAGCTACCGAAGAGATACGCAGTAACATTTTCTTATTTTTTTCTGCTAATCATCAACATGTTGCTTAAAAGCGCTGCAATACAGTTTGACCATGTTAACTTGATGCCAAAAGATGCGGATTTGATAAAGTTGACGTACAATGCCTGGAGAACACACACTGGACCGATGGGGTGGGGAGAGGACAGGGTTATGAATCACTGCTGTTGGATTACACCCATGACACGTACTTAGAATAGAGAAACTTGAATTATGGTCTTATTACCAGAAGAGTAAAATGCTGCACCACCGTAATTTACGCAATTGCTCTTCCGCAAGTACCTTTGTCTGGAGCCCACAAAAACACAAAAGGACCATGGTTTGAGAACCTCTGTGGAA
This sequence comes from Bulinus truncatus, assembly GCA_021962125.1. Taxonomy (NCBI): domain Eukaryota; kingdom Metazoa; phylum Mollusca; class Gastropoda; family Planorbidae; genus Bulinus; species Bulinus truncatus. The sequence goes on from JAGDYQ010000219.1 coordinate 6,555, forward strand.
TCACCGTGCCGCTCCCTACTCGCACATCTCTAGCAAGGTAAATAGGTACACAGCCAATGATACATGTGTTTTAATAAAAATAAAATAAGATGTAGCTAAAGAATAACTTTATTAATATTTTGTTGGTATGATGCTTTTTGTCACAAGACAAACAATAATTACATTACCTTTACAAAAATCGATAAAATTATACAAAAAATATTTACAATTTACATTATGAAGAATTTGAATATTCATTAATAAAACAATGAATACAAATATTTTTAGAGTCGATATTATAATTAAATAATCCCTATAAGCTAAAACTATATATTGTTGTAACAAAAATAAATATAAACAGTCATAAAATAAGAAGATTAACAAAGCGAGGTACGTTTCTACCAACAAAACATATTTTTTTTCATAAAGTTAAGAACTGCCAAAAAGCGTTCAATACATAGCTAACATAAAAAAGTTATCTTATGAAATACGAATCTTGAAATAATTTATTTTATGATTTCCGATTTAATTGAATATATAAAACAATTTATCGAAATTAACGCATAATTAAAAATTGTATTACAAATTAATGCACATTTTAATCGAGGAAATATAAAACATTTATTTCGTATTCAAACTAATTTGTCATTATATTCCATCATAATATTAGTATAATAAACATTCAGTTTGATTTACAAAAAAGTTATAATTAATTGTAACAGATCTATTAGTTATAAACATATATGTCTATTGAAATAGTTATTCAGACTATATTATTGACATGTATCAATCAAGCAGTGGCGCAACCGGGGGGGGGGGGCAGGGGGGCTTGAGCCCCCCCCCCCAGACCAAATCATCAATACATATTTTACTATATAAAGTTACTAAAAAGACTGTCAAACTGTCTTTTTTCTATGTGTGAGCCCCCCAGCAGGTCAGCTGTAGCTTTGATGAGTTCATACAGATCATTGTCACGATGACCTTCAAGTAGATGGTTTAAAGTGAATGTTTCAACAGGTATAAACTGGTTATGATCTGGATTTTTCCTACATCCAATAAGATGTTTATGTAGATCACCTAATGTGGAATAACAAAGTGTTTAAGGATATATATATATTAATTATCAGATTGACCTAGACATAGTCAATACAAATATTTGATGATGGATATCGACATCTGATTATAAATATTGTTAAAACAATTTATTATTTATAAACAAGTTTCCTAATTTATAATTTGATTTAAAAATTATATTTTAATCAACATATTTAAGTCACGAAAAAGTGAAATTTGATATTTTACAGCAACAGAATTTTATATTTTACAGCAACAGAATTTTATATTTTACAGCAACAACATTTAATATTTTACAGCAACAAAATATTCATTTTTATACGAAAGTTTGTGATACTCAGTTCCAATGAAAATTAATTTTTGAATTGTTACTTTTCAATACAAAAAAATATTACCAAACAAATTGTCCACACTTGCTGTGTGTATTATAAACATCATCAGTTAAATAATTTACTTTGAGAAGTTTGTTGTTTGTTCTGATCATGGAAGTCAGTTACCAAGGAAACCTTTTAAAATTTATAAAATGAAAAAAAAATGTTCATTTAATTAAAAAAAATATATCAGAATACATTGTTTGCAAACATAGTATAAATACTTTGTAAATATTCTTTTCAATTAAGCAAGTTAACTATTATTAAATACATAAAAAGAATGTTAACACAGACAAAACACAAACCCTACTATCATAAATAAATTGAGCTTTGATATGAATGAATTATATAATAATATGTCTAGCAGAATGTTTTCAAACAAAAATCACAAGCAATATGAAGTCTGAAGATGTGCTGTGTGCTGATAAACATATTACTCGATTACAAATACTTGGTATTGTCACTAAACCTCGCAAGCAATATGAAGTCAGCAGATGTATTGTCTGTTGGTAGACATATTACACGAGTACAGATACATGTACACGGTTTTGTCATTAAGGATTACTCGTATTCTTTCATTTTGTAATCATTACATTTCATATCACTCGATACATATGTTTTTGCGTGTAACGCTAGGTATATGTTTGAGAAAAGATTTTTTAAGTGGTTCTTCGGCAATGGACAACTCTTTGAATACACTTTGTAAATAAAATATGTGTAGTCAACCAATAAAAGGATTTTTTACAATTTTCAACCACAAATAAACTATTCGCAAATTATTTTTGTTGTTAATGTAATGTTGACTTTATATTTATGAATTTTTATATTCAATAACAAAACTATTAAATATTGTATTGCTAAAATATATATCTAAGATTTAAAAAGGCATGGAGACAATCAAGCAAAAACATGAGATACACAAATAAAAAAAAACGACTTATAAATAACATGTTGCCGACTGTTAGATTTAATGTTAACAGGCCCGTAGCCAGGAATATTGGATTGGGGGGGCCGAAGACATTTTCGGGGGGGGGCGAAGAAATTTTTTTCGGGGGGGGGGGTGCCGAAGAAATGATCGGGGCGGACCTAGACAACTTTGACGGGGGGGGCAAAACATTGACCCGGGGGAGAGGCAAATCTGTTTTCATTGTTGAAAATATTTCGATAATTTAATGATGTATTACCTAAACTTGCGATAACGGAGGGGGGAGGCATGGCCCTTCCCCCGGCCCCTCCCCCTAAATCCGCCCCTGGTGGGGTAGAAGAAATTTTCGGGGAGGGGGCGAAAATGTAGGCGCGAAGCGCCGAAAGCTTGCGAACGGAGAGGAGGGGTTTGGGGAGGGGATCTCAGTGAGTCCCCTCCCCAAGAAATTTTTTGCAGTTCCATATCTGGAATGGTGCATTTTAGTACCGATTGTTTACCTATTAATTAGAAATATATAATTTTAACTACGTTTAAATAATGCATGACATGTTGCAGTTTTGTTAAAAATAATTTAAATAGTAAAGAGTTTTAATGATAAAAATTTATTGAGGCTGAGCAATTTCTTATTCCTGTTATAAATATATTGACCAATAGTTCTGCTACACAATTGTTACATAATAGATACCTGATTTATATTATTATACTGTTTGTTTAACGTACAACCCGGGAAGAACGACAAAGATGTATGAATAAAGCTTAGCTATTTGTGTGATATTTCTTATAAAATATTGAAAACAAAGAACAGATCTATCATCAAAAACAGTCGCAGTTATTCAATTTAAAATAAAATTAATTCTGCTAAAAAGTAAATTTGCAAATTAAATAACGTCACTCAGAAATCACGGAATTTGTATTGTATTATTTTATTATACATATGTATAAAAATGAAGTCAGAGGTCAATGTTATTTTTATTAACTTACTTAAGTTGCTAGTTGTCCTCAGAAGATATCAATATCTAAAACTATTACAAGGTTGCGAACAGGCCCACCGACAGAAATTTCGGGCCCCTGGGCTGATATTAATATTTTAAAAAGTTGATTGGCCCTAAAACTTGCCGGGCCCCTGGGCATTGGCCCCCCTGCCCCCCCCACTCGTCGGCACTTGTTGCGAACTTATATTATTATACGTTTCAAATTTGCAAACTTCGTGGTTTAGCCAGCCCTGTAGCCAAGGGGTGCCCCCCCCCCCCGCTAGGTGTGGAGTGCCCCCCCCCACTTAAAAAAGAAGAAAAAGAGGAAAAAATAAAGAAAAAGTAAAGGTGCCCCCTTGCTGGGTATTAGTGCCTCCCTGCTTACTTTGACCTGGCTACGGGCCTGGGTTTAGCACTGAATTTACCTAAAAATGCTTTCAGCATTCAGATTGTCTGTTAAATCTTTTTCAAATGCAAGCAGGAAAAGATTGCTTAGACGCTTTTGTAACATTGATCTGCGATATGGGGTGAGCATTCGTGTGAGGGTTGAGAAACGCGGCTGTTGAAGCACCAAATGCCAATGCTGCCCAAAATACCCAGAAGTGAACTTCAATAAGATTCAATCTTTTATGCCCAAAAATTAGATAAGCTATATATGTAAGTATATATAAATAGCCTGAATGATTGCCAAAATATAAACTTTTAAGTTTTTATTATTATTGATTTATTAAACAAAATGATTGATGTTTTATAGCCGTCATTATTAAAATTTTGTCAAAAAACTCAAATCATGCACGGGGGGCTCAGGTCATGCACGGGGGGGGGCTCAGCCCCCCTCTGGCTAAATGCAGAAAGCGACCATTTTTTTTAGTCTAATACAAATTCGTGGTCAAATAATATACGTCGTAGTAAAAATTTATTTTTAAATGATTGATACAATTATTCTATGAAATAAAAAGGTTTTAACTTTATACATAACAAAATAACATGCCATTAAAAATATTCGGATGGTAAACAAGATTTAAAACGAACACAAAACGATTCCGCATTAAAAATTTCTTGTGGTAATGTGCGTGCACGCTATCATTTAAAAAAATGTTACTGTAAATGGCGTTCGTAAAACATGACAACATTTCAAATTGTAGGAGGCAAAACAATCAAACAAATTTGGAATTTTAAAGCTAAAAAAAAATTTCTGCCGTAGAAAAAAAAATGATAGCAGTGGAGCCGTCAGATTTTTTTTTAGGCACTGGCTCCGGCTCCAGCAAAAAGTAGCGGCTCCCCGGCTCTTTGGCTACGGCACCGGCTCGGCTCCGCAAGCCTGGTGATGTAACGTTATAACATAATAGGCAAGTGATGTAAATGTTATAATAAAAAAGGCTAGTGATGTGAATGTTATAATAAAAAAAAGGCTTGTGATGTAAACGTTATAACATAAAAGGCTAGTGATGTAAATGTTATAATAAAAAAGGCTAGTGATGTGAATGTTATAACATAAAAGGCTAGTGATGTGAACGTTATAATAAAAAAAGACTAGTGATGTGAACGTTATAATAAAAAAGACTAGTGATATGAACGTTATAATAAAAAAGGCTAGTGATGTGAATGTTATAATATAAAAAAGGCTATTGATGTTAACGTTATAATATAAAAAAGGCTAGTGATGTGAACGTTATAATAAAAAAGACTAGTGATGTGAATGTTATAATATAAAAAAGGCTAGTGATGTGAACTTTATAATATAAAAAAGGCTAGTGATGAAAACGTTTTAATAAAAAAGACTAGTGATGTGCATATACCATTATTTGAAGATTCATTGTTCCAACAGTGAAAATAACACAATTAGTGCAGATATTAGAAAAAGGCAATTAATGAAACATATATGTAGTAAGAACAACAAAAAACTACAAATCAACAGAAACTAAAATTAATCCGTATTTACCAATTAATAAAATTGTATTTTTACAGCTGATCGAATCTTTTATTTAGGTACTTTTTAAGTACTTCAAAATTGTTTTTTAACTGTTTACATTTAAATTTTTCATTTTTGAGTATTTTTTATGTAATTAGATATGTGGGCTTGTTTTTGTTACCAAACTTTGTTGGTGTTACTCAGTGATAGATTAAAAAAAATTGCGTCAAAAATATATTTAATTTCCTTTACATTAATTTTTTTTTATTTTGTTTGTGTAGTATTCATGTAGTACTCAGGTCCAAATACATTAAATATCAGTTAAAATTAATTGTATGTTATTTTTTATTTAAGTACTGTGTATTATTACTGAACTGACCAATGTACTTTCACATTTGTTCAGTAATATACTATCTGTTAAAATACAGTCAATTGTGTACCTTTTTACGATATTTGTTTTTTTTTAATAGTTTTATTTCCTTGTGATGTCGAAATTTATTTATTTCTTTAAAAAAATATTAAATAAACAAATCAACAAAAACATGACGTGACAGAAATAAACAAAGAAAAGCTATAATAAAGTCCAAATGAACTTTTTATTGAAAGTATAAAATATTCCAGTCCAGGCACATTAATGTACAGAAGATAAAAAACATAAGAATAAATAAATATATGGATGACAATAATAAACAAACAACAAATGTAATGTTTATGTTAATATCATCATACAATAGAATGAAATAAAATAAAATACAACACCGCCATATCGTTTGTTTACTATCAACTCACCAGACAAAACTAATCCCGCTGTAATTAAGTTTAGAATTTAAACTTCCACTGTGGACATGTTGATACAACCACCCATCAACACCAACACCACCTTTATACCCCACACAATGAACTCTGGCACCACTACTACCTGGACATGTACATGTTGTGTAGGTAAATTTATTTAATCTATTACCTACATTGTGTTTTTCCACCCAGTGACCAACACTGACCTGTTTACTACATTCATGAGGATGTGACACTATAAAGTTTAACTTGTCCACATCTCGAGATTTAAAGTATGTGTTGTAGACTTTCCTCCAGATATCATCCCAATAATGTTTCCACAACATGTCCAGTTTATCGCCAAGATTTTTGTCACAGGTCACACAGTTCAACCAACACAAGTCACTCTCAATGTCTACATCAACAACACTGACCTGGTCAACACTGACCACTGTACTGTCTTCTCTATCATAAAAAAAATTAAAGGATGTGTGGCTTGCCTCAATGTCATCAAACACCACATGTGTCGCTGTGACCACATAAAACTCCCACCACTCGTGGCTGGCTGTGTCTGAATGTTTACATTTTGTACACCAACATGTTGTGTAGTCCAACAAATGTTTACCTCCATATGAATCAAGATATCCATCTGTATACTTAAACACACTTATCACCATCCCACTTCCTGTTCTCAAGTTTGTTTTGTCTCTCATGTCGTAAAATGGATATGAAACTTTTGTGTCTGGCCAAAACTCTGGTCTGTAGGGACTGGTCATTTTAACATCAACTCTGACTGTCAGGTCAGCTGTAACTTTGATCAGTTCATACAGATCCTTGTCACGATGACCTTCAGGTAGATGGTTTAAGGTGAATGTATCAACAGGTATAAACTGTTTATGGCCTGGATTCTTCTTACAGCCAATAAGATGTTTGTGTAGATCAGCTTCTCCTCCTTCTGACACCTGAGTTTTATGATCACCTGAAATAAAATTTAAACAAAATTATATTTGTATAAAAATCTTTTAAATTCTTTTTATAACTAAACAATTAACTTAACCACATTTTCAATTATTATTTTAATACAATTCAATCAATTTTACTAAAATAATAACCCTGAAACGTTTTATCGGAACCCAGGAATATTTTTGAATCTTTTAAAAATTGATTATTATGTTTTTGTTTTTTTTAAATTAAATTTTAAAAAAATTTAGAACATATGCATTGATAATGTAAAATTAAAAAAAAAACTTTACCATACAAATGGTCTAAACATTCTGTACAGTCATCTCTGTGTCCAACAGTTTCATCTGTGAAATACACATTTCAAAAATTGTAATGAGACTAATTTTTTTTTAATTTTGAAAACTTCATACAATGAGCAAGAATTTAATAAACTAAGATATATATTCCAAAAGATATGTTTCCTTACAGATGTTCTAATAATTAATTTACCTTTTAAATTGCCTCCATTCTTTTCATCGAGTTCAGGCAGGAAAGAAACCTTTGGAATTAATAAAACAAACCGATAAAAAATTATTTACAAAAATCATTTAATTTTTTCGTAACATATTTTGTGACGTTTTGCATGGATTAAAGACTTAATCGAAAGATAATTCGTTCTTTTTTAATTTAAAAAAAAAAGTCAAATAAATTCAATGATGTTATTCAACAAAACATAAATCATTTTTAAAACAAAAAGTTCACGCTTTGATTCCAGCGTTGAATGAATCTTTCTTCATGCCACCTGAAATGTTATTCCGTACCAAAAATCAAAATTGAAATCATGTCTGCTGACACTCAACTGGTTGATATAATCAATGAAAATAATTACTTGGTATCGTCCCCAGTAATAGTTTACATTCATTATTTTACAAAATACTAATTCGATTTTTATAGAAATTTTAAAGATGGTGTTTTGTCTTTTTTAAAAGTATTTTAAGACTCTAATTCACTCAATAAAATATTTGTAATCGCCCACCTAAGACAATTTGTTTTTTTAACCTTCTGACCAGATTTTTAAAAAAATTCATCACAGTACGATTTTTTTCTGAATATATTATTAGATAATTATTATCTTCACTAGCAGAACAGGCCCGGTACCCGGACTGGCTATTAGATACTTAATAATACATCAAATAAGTTCATATTTTATATAGTTCATCCCAAAGAAATAATTCTCATTATGGGCATATAATCTTAACAAAAACAACCGCCGATCATTAAACTTTTAATCTAACATCCAACTTTTTCTTTTATTTCCAATTCTCTTCCACTTAGCCCCATACCCATCCTTCCCTCCCTCCCCCGCCCACCAACCCCCATCCACTCAAGACATGCTCGAATCGCAGTGGGTCTCGATGTACATACGACAAACCTGTTAACAACACTACGTTACACTTCTCCCTACCTCCCCCCCCCCCCGTTAAACGCTCATTTCCCAACCCTACACCCCCATTTCATCAGTTCTTTTTTTATAATTTTATAATTTATCATGTTTAACATGATGTACTTAAAAAAAAAAAGAGAGACGTGAGGTTAAAAAAATAGCGGTTTTGCATCTCGAATCGTCTGCTCTCCCCCCCCCCCCCCTTACGCAACCAATTTGTCTATTCCCTCCCCTCTTCCAACCAACTTGGTAATATATATTTGAGCGCGTTAACGATCAGTCTACATACAAAAAATAGATTTTATATAATTCATCCCAAAGAAAATAATCCTCATTATGGATACAGAAACTTAACGAAAACAACACCCGACTATTAAATTTTGAATCTAACATCCAACATTACATATTTTGTGCATTCCAAATTTACATAATTTGCGCACACTACTCCATATCATTTAAAAATCTTAATTCATTAATTAGAAATCCTTGTTGTGTTTAGAATTCCCCAGCATTTCATTTTATTCAGGAAAGAGTCGTTTGATGAACAAAATGCGCACCAAACATACTCTCATTTAGTAAGTTGTCTCTTTTTAGTTTCTATAACTTTGGAATTCCTTAGACTATTTTTATAGAGACGGTCGATAACGCGCGCTGTTTTTTAACTCTTCGAAGGTGTGACGTAGAACTCAGACTTTTTTTAGTGATGTACTCTTTCAACTCGTGCGGTGCCGTGTAGTTGTAATGTGCAGACATGTGGCTTTTATTATGTATATAGATATTCACAATACACATTTTTAAAAGACTACATCCTTTAAAAATGCATTTAATTATAAATAAACAAATTTCTACTAATGACCATCGTTATTTTACTTTACATAATAATTAGTTTCAGCTTTTTTTTTAGCTCTAAAATGATATGACAATATCGGTCTATTTGTAAAGAATAAACTCAGTAAAATATAATATTATGATAAGAATATTTGTATTGGGCTAATATATAAATTATCGAAAATTGTAAATGTTTCTGTAACTCCCTAATATAGAAAAAAAAATCGATTTTCGTTTTCTAAATATGATCTCCGGTCACAGATAAATTGACAGAGTTCAAAGAGAGAGAGAGAGAGAGAGAGAGGGGGGGGAGAGGGAGAGAGAGAGAGAGAGAGAGAGCAAAGACGGCTTATTTTGATAACCTTGGAAAAACATTTTCTTAAATTAATTTTGTTACTGCCTTTTTAGCTATTAGACATTTCTAGTTATATAAAAAAAAATTACTTTATTTTATTTATTTATTTATTTGAAAGATATAGTTATCTAATGTGTGCAGTAATCTTTCGACTATTCGACCTAATGTTGCATAGTACCATTCGGACATTTCCGATACAGTTAAGCCAGATATTCCTAAATTTATTTTTTTACTATTGAAAAAGAAGAAGATTTTTTAAATTTATTATTGAAGTGCCCCCAGGGTTGGAATTGGGTTCAAGTTATTGTTAATGGAGACTTATTGTTTTTGTTTTGTAAGTCAGATTAGATTGAAACATATGGAGGATAGAGGGAGGGACTAGCCAATGTCGTAAGGCACACAAAAACAAACTGATGAGTAAAACAGAAAAAAATGTATGTGTATATAGGAAAAAAAACTGATGTGTAAAACAGAAGCAAACTGATTAACATTTACTTACATGGTTGTCATTGAGACTGGCTCCACACAAAACATCTGGGCGAAATTTCTTTGATCCTCTCACTTCTAAATCGACTTTGACTTGACGCTTACGTTCAGTCATCTGTCGACATAAAAAAAAAATTAATAAGTCTTTTTTTTTAATATCCATTTGTTTTGTTTAATATTTAGTTTAAGGTTTGATAAACATTTTACTTTATCACTTAATACATTTTAGTGCTACCTTCAATAGTTAGTCTTATATAAAAATATAATCTGTTATACAAACTAGTCAACTGAAGCTTTGTTTTGATACAATTTAGTAAGAGGACCAAAAAAAAAAACGGCAATTTGTTTACATTTATTTTTAGAATTCTTTAAATAAACTTTTGAAAATCCAGACATGTGAACACGAATGTTAATATTAGTCGCGATAAGATTTTCGATAAACCTTTTGTGCACCAAGTGGAGTGTATCTCAAACACTTGTCAAGAGCCATACCCTTAGACTGCACCACCTTAGTGGCCACTTAGAATAATAGTTATTCGTTATATAATTAACTGTTAATCCGTGTTTTGTGATTTGAAGGGTTTCAGAAATACAATAAGTGAAGATTACAAAGATGGCCCATAATTTATTTGTGGCAGCCCTGAATGAAAAGTGGAGGGGGATGGGCATGCTGCAAAGTTAAAATTAGTAACAGTGGTCAGTGACGTGCTAGGTCATTGATAAGAAAGACCCCCAAAAAAGTGAAGCTACTTTAACGGCTTTTCCCGCTATTTGGATAATTTTTCATAAAACATATTTATATATGCTACATACACTCACATTTAATAAATAACTTTTTTTTTGTGATTAAACTTGTGATAAACTAGTGATAAAAAGTACGTCCACAGTCGCACACGATGTCATTATATAGAGCACTAGCACAAAGTGTCATTATATAGAGCACTAGCACAGGGTGTCATTATATAGAGCAGTAGCACAGGGTGTCATTATAAAGAGCAGTATCATAGGGTGTCGCTATATAGAGCAGTAGCACATGGTGACACCAACCATAGTGACGCCACTGCATGTCAACACTCCATCCAACTGGACCGACGTGCTGGGTAAATTAACAAACTCAAAGTGTCCATCAACTCAAAGTGTCCATCAACTCAAAGTGTCCATCAACTCAAAGTGTCCATCAACTCAAAGTGTCCATCAACTCAAAGTGTCCATCAACTTAAAGTGTCCATCAACTCAAAGTGTCCATCAACTCAAAGTGTCCATCAACTCAAAGTGTCCATCAACTCAAAGTGTCCATCAACTCAAAGTGTCCATTAACTCAAAGTGTCCATCAACTCAAAGTGTCCATCAACTCAAAGTGTCCATCAACTCAAAGTGTCCATTTTCCCACCCTGCTCAATGCCAACACGTACCTGTTTGTTGTGGTGGTTATTTGCCTTAACTACTTTTACCCTCAGAAACTCAATACAACCAAGCCTATTTTAGAACGTAATCTATGTATAAACAATGGAATAACGCTCTCATAGACCTCATTTCATGACATGAGTTGAGTCCCTTGGTTTATACAGACTCGAACTCTTTAGTTGTTAATACTGGTTATGCCATAGTCATCAAGAATGGCAAAATTGGATATCTATACTTAGCAATTCCTGTTTGATTGACAGTTAACTGCAAACTTATTCGTTTGATGTTTTAAAAAAAGAAATTACTATCATCAAAAACATATGATCATTCATTTATTGTGTGTCACAATCCAGCACAACCCCGTGTTGGCACATTTTAAAGTTGTCTGTATTGGTTCATTATTTAGTTAATATCAACAGATACCAGAAATAAAAAAAATATTTTATTACTCAAGTTAAAAACTTCAATTTTTTTAAACTACAAGAGTTGTTGTACTTGTGTTATAACCATACATTGATTTTTTTAAAATGTTATGAGAACAGTTTATTTTTTAGACTGCATGACATTTTTAAGACATTTAAATAACTTGAAACGGTATTTTCTGATTCACAATACAACTAAGTGACAGCGATGGGCAAAAGTTACACAATTTTAACTAAAATGTAACTTTTTGTTTAACTCTTTTAAAAAAAAATTAATAGAAAGTTTAACTAAAAAAAAAATTTAGTTTAACTACATTTTTTTAGTTATAACTAAAAATGTTTAACTAAAATATTGTAACGAACAATATTTCCTTTTAATTTATTTAATATTTCGGAAAATTTCAAATTATCAAGAGAAACAACCTAATCTCTTGTCAGAGGCGTCGAACTTTTAAGGGGGGGGGGGTCCCGTAGTTTTGAATCATTTGCTACACAAACGTATTGCCAGTTTGACGATTTAGACTGTTATGGTCCTATTAATATTTACAAAGCCATCGGCACAATGCCTCTAGGATAAAGCCGTCCAAAGGTAGCGTCCAGAATATTGACTGACAAGGGCCACGACATAAAATATATTTACTCTGTATTTCTATGTTTCCCGTCTCTCTTTGTTTATAGCAGTCCACTAATATTTTCTTTACCCAGGGCCTTCACAAACTTTACTCCGTTACTGCGAACAGGTTACTGTATGTTAACATTTGCCTCCACCGGCAACCTTACCAAAACAAAAATACTATATTACTTTCCACAAGTTTATAATCAAAACTGGTTTCATTCTTATAATGGAATAGATCTAATACCCAGCATTCACAGCAGCTTTATCAGCTAGACACAGTAGGTACTAACCGGGCCTACGGACTTTTCAATGGCCTACGAAAGTCAGAATATAAAGTGAAAACAAGTTCAGAAAGCTAATAAAATTTAAGTAACTATATATAACCGTGCCAGATAAGCACGTCAAGCTGCAAAGCTGTAGATCTGTAAATTACTGAATGTTAACTTTTTGGCTCTTTGTCTTAGCAAAGCCACATATGACGTCCTCAAAGTTTATTTAGATTTCAAATTGCAAAGTCTTTGAAAGTGCCTAGGGCCTACGATGAGCCTAAAACGGCCCTGCCGGCATTGCCCATGACAACTATTTGCATTGCGACACCCTTCCCCTTTACAACTCTTAATCATTTAAACATTTGTACATTCTATTCGTAAGGCTGTATATTTGAAATAACATAAGAATTAAAACAAAATGAAAATCGTAGAGTATAAAAAACGAAATAATACAACAATTATTCAAATAATTTACAAATACGCTTTACAATTATTTATAAAAACATATATTTTTTATTTCATTTAAAAATTTTATGCTAATTCAATAGATAAGAAACACTATAGAATTAAGGCATAGAAAAATTAATATAAAAAAGCGTTCATCGAATTTTACGTAATTCTAACAGCCTCCCTGCCATTAAATAAATTTTAAAGAAATAAATACTGTTAGTACCATTAGTTTTTAATCAAAACTTGCTTTATACTTACAACGTGTTTCACGTCCCTTTTTACCTATATTATTGTTAGAAGTTCATTTAACTAAAATATGGACTTAAAAATGGTTTTACAGAAATTAATTCTGCATGAAAGTTTAAAATGTGTAATTAGTAAACAAAGGCCCTGTACCCGGACCGGCAAGCTGACACACAGCGCGTTGACTTTCAGTTTATGTACAAAAATTGCATATCTATGTACTCGAAGTGGCCCTGAAGAACATGAACAGATTATTGTAGCCAAAATATTGGGGCACTTAATAATTCATTAAATAAAATGCATATTGTATATAATTAACCCACGGAAAATAATTCTCGTTGTGGATATTATTTAACTCTGAATCCAACATCCAACTATACATAATTTGAGCACACAACAACATATTATTGACAAATCTTCATTCATTATACTTTAAAGAACTTTTCCCCATCAGTTCTTGATGTTATATTTTATCATGTTAAACCTGATGTATTTAAGAAAAAGAGTGAGTGCCTGCCAGTTAAGCTTTTCACTATGTATTTAGCAGATGGTTTATAGCAAATGTTTGCTATTATATCCTTTCACCGTTTTTATATTATGGATGTTAACTGAATGAGAGACTTGCAACAAATACCAGAAAGTGACAAATTCAAGCAAACAAAAATGTCAAGATATTAATATTGTTTTGTATTGTTTATACCAGCCCCACTGTAATTATATTTAGAATGTAAATGTCGACAGTGGACAGGTTGATACAACTAGTAAAACTACCCCCGTACCACACACTATGAAGTATGGCTCCACTACCTCTGTACCCCACACTATGAACTCTGGCTCCACTACCTCTGTACCCCACACTATGAACTAAGGCTCCACTACCTCTGTGCCCCACACTATGAACTCTTCCTCCACTACCTATGTACCCCACACTATGAACTCTGGCTCCACTACCTCTGTACCCCACACTATGAACTATGGCTCCACTACCTCTGTACCTCACACTATGAACTATGGCTCTACTACCTCTATACCCCACACTATGAACTCTGCCTCCACTACCTCTGTACCCCACACTATAAACTATGGCTCCACAACCTCTGTACCCCACACTATGAACTATTGCTCCACTACCTCTGTACCACACACTATGAACTATTGCTTCACTACCTATGTACTTCACACTATGAACTATGGCTCCACTACCTCTGTACCCCACACTATAAACTCTGCCTCCACTACCTCTGTACCCCACACTATGAACTATGGCTCCACTACCTCTGTACCCCACACTATGAACAATTGCTCCACTACCTCTGTACCACACTATGAACTATTGCTCCACTACCTCTTTAACTCACACTATGAACTCTGGCACCACTACCTATGTACCCCACACAATGAACTATGGCTCCACTACCTCTGTACCCCACACTATGAACTCTGGCTCCACTACCTCTGTACCCCACACTATGAACTCTGGCTTCACTACCTCTGTACCACATACTATGAACTCTGGCTCCCCTACCTCTGTACCCCACACTATGAACTATGGCTCCACTACCTCTGTATCCCGAACTATGAACTCTTGCTCCACTACCTCTGTATTCCGAACTATGATCTATAGCTCCACTACTTCATGAGCATGTAAATGCTTTATACATACAAATATAATGTATACTATCGAACTTGAATTTTCTCTCCCTGTGACCAAAACTTCATGAGCATGTAAATGCTTTATACATACAAATATAATGTATACTATCGAACTTGAATTTTCTCTCCCTGTGACCAAAACTTCATGAGCATGTAAATGTTGTATACATACAAATATAATGTATACTATCGAACTTGAATTTTCTCTCCCTGTGACCAAAACTCACCTGTTTAGAACACCCATGTGGACGACATAGTATAAAACTCAACTTATGCACATCTTTCTGCCATATTCCAGATCCATGTCACATGTCACAATAGTTAACACCGACACACACATACACACATACAAACACACACACACTCATGCACACACACACATATCCCCACATACACATACATGCACTAACACAAACATACACACACATACACCTACCCACACATACACACACATACACATACACAAACACATACACATACATATATCTCAGTGAATATGTAAACTTACCTGATCAAAAAACATCAATGAACTGTTTTTGTTATCATAAGAAATTCTGAAGGTCGTTTGACTGGCTTCAATGTCATCAAAAACCACATGTCAGGCAGTACTCACTTTAAACTTCCAACACACTTTAATAGCTGTGTCTGAATGCTGACAAATTCTACACCAACATCTCGTGTACTTCTACATCAACGTCTCGAGTACTTCTACATCAAAATCTCGTGAACTTCTACATCAACATCACGTGTACTTCTACACCAGCATCTCGTGTACGTCTACACCAACATCTCGTGAACCTCTACACCAACATCTCGTGCACTTCTACATCCACATCTCGTGTACTTCTACATCAACATCTCGTGTACTTCTAAACTAACATCCCATGTACTTCTACACTAACATCTCGTGTACTTATTGTTAGGGGTGTGTCGGAATCCGGTCCGGAATCCGGTTCAGCCGGATTTTGCACTATCCGGTAAAATACGGTTCTGCCGGATTTACATGTATCCGGAATAACCGGATTCCGGAATCCGGAAAATACCGGATTTCTGAATTTGCCAGATTTTGTGGCTCACGGACCATAATCTGAAATAAAAGTAATTCTCTTTCCCAAATTCTTCACGATCACGATACATTAATCGATTGTTTCGAGCGTTGAGCTTGTTTAATGTTTTGAACATAGAGTCAGCACCGCTAATATTGGCCAATCGGCCCAATTCCATACATGATAGTGCGGGGATGAGTAATTATTATTAGTGACGTCATCTTAACCGCAATCACCAATGACGTTGTAACAGAAATAATCAGCAACTGTACTGCCCAAGCGCCTGGCCACCAGCCCGCTACCTTCATAACAAAATAAATAACAGAAATGAATGGTTTTTGATAAATTCAACATTTAAGCTATTTAGATTTCTCTGAGAGATGGAAAAGATGTCTTCCTTGTTATTAAATTAAAATGCATCACCCACGAGATTTCCTGTTGAAAACATAGTTCAAATATGAATATTAAATATTGTTAAATGAAAAATAGAATATTTTTCCATTCTGAAATTTCCGTGAAGAAACACTAATTCTCTAACACTAATTAATATAACAAGTCACTGAGTTGGTAATCTAACCCTAACCCTAATGTAACGTCTTCCATTAACAGCAATTACTTCCCAATTTTTTTATTTTATAATTCTATTTTATAATGAAGGTTATTATAATTCTATTTAAACTAGGAATTAAAAGTCAATTATGCTTTAAAAAAATTATTGTAATTTTAATTCATATTTTGATTTATATTATCGTTCACTCAATTGTTAAAAATGCGTATCATTTTTGAGTAAAAATTAACATTACGTTAGCGGTCTAGTATTAATTTAAAAGTCTTTGGTGATCTCTATGTCACCAAGCCATCTTCGGCGATTCTCGCTTGCGCTATGATCTGTGCTCTTTGGTTTAAACCAGGCTTGCGAAGCCGGAGCCGGGGCAGAGGAGCAGGGAGCCGCTACATTTTGCTGGGGCCGGAGCCAGCGTCGAAAAAATCTGGGGGCTCCACGGCTCCCAAATGCTTTTTTTTTTACAGCAGAATTTTTTTTTTTTTTTTAGCTTTGAAATTCCAAATTTGTTTGATTGTTTGCCTCCTACGATTTGAAATGTTGTTATTTTTACGAACGCCACAACAGTAACAGCGTTAAAATGATAGCGTGCACACACATCACCACAAGAAATCTTTAATGGGGAATCGTTTTGTGTTCGTTTTAAATCTTGTTTACCCTCCGAAATTTTTTTAACGGCTTGTTATTTTGTTATATATAAATTTAAAACAGTTTTATTTAATAGAATAATTGTATCAATCATTTAAAATAATTTTTTACTAAGACGACAAATAGAACGCGTCATTTTGTATTATTATTTGACAGCGAATCAGGCCCGTAGCGTGTGTGGGGGCCGGGGGAGGGGGGGCTAACCCCCCCCCCTTGCGTTTTGTCTGTCCCCCTCTGCTTATTTGCTCTACTTAGTAAAATGTATTACCTGCCCCCACTACTATTGCCTGGCACCTGTTGTAGAATGCCTGGCCCCTGCTGTAGAATTTTCACGCTACGGGGCTGCCACGAATTTGTAATAGACTAAAAACAAAATGATCGCTTTCTGTATTTAACAATTTTATTATAAACAGAATATCTGAAATAGAGTAGATAAATTTATAAGGCTGTGGCTATACGGACCCGGGTCCCAATAAAATCCGATTGTTATTCGGACCCGTGGCAAATATGCACTAAGCTTAGCTATATTTAAACTTTATTTGACGGAACCCGAAAAAATAATAATACAGAGTCCGCTTAGTGGAACCCTAGACACTGAATAACGATTAAATCATACAATTCAAACAATTATATATATAAAAAAACAATAATGAAGTTTATGTATAGCTAAGCTAAGTGCATATTTGCCACGGGCCCGAATAACAATCAGACTTTATTGGGACGGGGTCCGAATAAAAATCGGAGTCTATTGGTACCCGGGTCCGAATAATCACTTCGAATTTATAAATAATAAATATAAATACTGAAGTCTTTAAAATATTTTAAATAATGTATCATTTTACTATTTGCTAATTTGATCATTGAAATAACTTTTTATTACTTATGAAAATGGCGACTAGTGAAACCTCGGTCGAAAAAAATGATATGATTCTGGATGCACTGATACGGTTTGTTCTTAGTAAAACCGACATGCGTATATTTTTCAAGTTCCTGACTATGGGGCAGCACCGTAGCGTGAAAATTCAACAGCAGGGGACAGGCAATAGCAATGGGGGCCGGTAATACATTTTACTAAGTAGAACAAATAAGCAGAGGGGGCCAGACAAAACGCATGGGGCCCTGCCCCCCCCCGCAATCTACGGGCCTGCTATGGGGGTGAACGCGACAAAATTTGCATAACTTTTTATTTGCGGCATGTTTGCGTGGCGCAATTAAAAAAAATTTTTGTCTCGTGTGATACTATCTTAATAGGGAGCCGCAGCCGTGCCGGAGCCGTCAAATTTGTGGGAGCCGGAGCCGGAAAAAAATTTGGCGGCTCCGCAAGCCTGGTTTAAAGGACGGTATGGCGTAGCCACGGCCCGCGGCGCTCAGCTGTGATTTTGTGGCATCACTGGAATGTGTACATTATTTGACTGTGGACTTGGAGTAACTTAACACTGTTAACAAACTAATAGTCATTCGTTAGTTATCAACATCTTATTCTTACTTTTTTAGGCATGAATAATGGCTTTGTCAAATGCCAATTGAATTCGTTAAAATGTGTATTTCAATTCTCAAACTTGTAAAGTACAGAAATAGAGAATTATTGTTCTCAAATCTCAATTACATTCAATCTTGTTATTTGTTTTTTTTTTAATTAATTATCCATTTCAATACACATCATAAACTATGAACATTTGAACAATAACAATAAGCAATAAGCATCCATTATTCAATGAGCAAATGACAAGACGAGATGAACTCAAATGATGAGTCTGACTTTCTCCTCAGATTCAAAACAATTAGTGCACTACAATAGTTCTTCACTTCCAACTTCTAATCAGCCAATGTCATTTAACCAGCTGTTCAGAAGGCATCCAACCCCTCAGATTTACCGTGCGTGTGAGTTTACATGCGTGTATGTGTACATGTGCGCGTGTGTGTGTGTACATGTGCGTTTGTTTGGGTGTGTACATGCAGGCGCGTGTATGTGTACATGCATGCGCGTGTGTGTGTACATGTGCGCGTGTGTGTGTACATGTGCGCGTGTGTGTGTACATGCAGGCGCGTGTGTGTGTACATGTGCGCGTGTGTGTGTACATGTGCGCGTGTGTGTGTACATGTGCGCGTGTGTGTGTACATGTGCGCGTGTGTGTGTGTACATGCGCGTGTGTGATTGCGTGTACATGTGCACATTTGTGTGTGTTAACTACCTCAACCTACTTCAGATTACCTCAGCATACATCAGCCTACTTCAGCCTACCTCAGATTACCTCAGATTACCTTAGCATACCTCAGCCTACTTCAGCCTACCTCAGCCTACTTCAGCCTACCTCAGCCTACCTCAGACTACCTCAGACTACCTCAGATTACTTCAGCCTATCTGACTTAAGTTGAAAAAGTAATATCGGCTGGACGTGCCTAATTCTACACTTCAGTGGCTTAATATTGTTTCAAAGATTACTATTTCGGCGCCACTTCCAGTTCAATGCTCTGTGTACTCGCAAAAGCCAACCTACTCTTCCTAAATTACTGCATCTTAATTATTGTTCAATAGAAGTAACTACAAATTTAACTATAAAAGTAAAATTTAGTATACCATTCTTTTAAGTCTAAAATTGATAATAAATAGTCTTCAGATCTGGGTAAACATACAAATAAGTATCATAAGTATAAACACATATATAGCTGGATTGTTCATGCAGAAAGTAATTGAAATAACTGTTTTGCAAGTATTATTCGTACAAATTATTTTTAAGAGACACACCTTTCTCAATTTTATCCAGAGATAATGAAATAATTATATATATTTTATAAATGATTCAAGACATGAAAAATTAGAATTTAAAATATTTTCTAATTGATTTTGCTTGTATTGCTGACCAATAACTTGTGCCTCACACAGATTTCATAACATTAATGGCAACATTAACCCTTTTCTCTCAATCCCATTAATAAGTGATTAATATGTAGCTTTATTCAGAACTGGACTTACGATCTTGGGTACATATTTTATCAGCCGTAGGTACATACGTTATAAAAAGAAATAAATCTGGAAAACATGGAATGCCTCTAGTGACATTTATTACTGTTATTATGATTAGGGGTGTGCCGGAATCCGGTCTGGAATCCGGTTCTGCCGGATTTTGCACTATCCGGTAAAATCCGGTCCTGCCGAATTTACATGTATCCGGAATAGCCGGATTCCGGAATCCGGAAAATACCGGATTTCTGAATTTGCCAGATTTTGTGACTCACGGACCATAATCTGAAATAAAAGGAATTCTCTTTCCCGAATTCTACACGATCACGATACAATAATCGATTGTTTCGAGCGTTGAGCTTGTTTAATGTTTTGAACATAGAGTCAGCACCGCTAATATTGGCCAATCGGCCCAATTCCATACATGATAGTGCGGGGATGAGTAATTATTATTAGTGACGTCATCTTAACCGCAATCACCAATGACGTTGTAACAGAAATAATCAGCAACTGTACTGCCCAAGCGCCTGGCCACCAGCCCGCTACCTTCATAACAAAATAAATAACAGAAATGAATGGTTTTTGATAAATTCAACATTTAAGTTATTTAGATTTCTCTGAGAGATGGAAAAGATGTCTTCCTTGTTATTAAATTAAAATGCATCACCCACGAGATTTCCTGTTGAAAAAATAGTTCAAATATGAATATTAAATATTGTAAAATGAAAAATAGAATATTTTTCCATTCTGACATTTCCGTGAAGAAACACTAATTCTCTAACACTAATTAATATAACAAGTCACTGAGTTGGTAATCTAACCCTAACCCTAATGTAACGTCTTCCATTAAAAGCAATTACTTACCAATTTTTTTTATTTTATAATTCTATTTTATAATGAAGGTTATTATAATTCTATAATATAATAGAATGACATACAAATAAAATACAACACCGCCATATTGTTTGTTTACAAACAACTCAATAGACATAACCATACCCGCTGGTATTAAGTTTAGAATTTAAAGTTCCACTGTGGACAAGTTGATACATCCACACACCACCACCACCTCTATACCCCACACAATGAACTCTGGCTCCACTACTACCTGGACATGTACATGTTGTGTAGGTAAATTTATTGAATCCACCCACATTGTATTTGTCCACCCAGTGACCAACACTGACCTGTTTACTACATCCATGAGGATGTGACACTATAAAGTTCAACTTGTCCACATCTCGAGATATTTCGTATTTGTCGTAGACTTTCCTCCAGACATCATCATAATGTCTCCACAGCATGTCCAGTTTATCTCCCAGATTTTTGTCACATGTCACACATTTCAACCAACACAAGTCTCTCTCAAAGTCTACATAATCAACACTGACCCGATCAACACTGACCACTGGACTGTTTTCTTATCATAAAACAATCTCATGGATGTGTGGCTGGCCTCAATGTCATCAAACAACACATGTGTGGCTGTGTACACATAAAACTCCCACCACACTTGGCTGGCTGTGTCTGAATATTTACATTTTGTACAGCAACATGTTGAGTTTATCTTCCCATGTTTATCTCCATATTGTCTATATCCATCTGTAAACTTGAACACTTCACTCACCATCCCACTTCCTGTTCTCAAGTTTGTTTTGTCTATCATGTTGTAAAATGGATATGAAACTTTTGTGTCTGGCCAAAACTCTGGTCTGTGTGGACTGGTCATTTTAACATCAACTCTGACTGTCAGTTTAGCTGTAGCTTTGATCAGTTCATAGAGATCCTTGTCACGATGACCTTCAGGTAAATGGTTTAAGATGAATGTATCAACAGGTATAAACTGTCTATGACCTGGATTCTTCTTACAGCCAATAAGATGTTTGTGTAGATCAGCTTCTCCACCTTCTGACACCTGAGTTTCATGATCACCTGAAGTAAAATTTAAACAAAATTATATTTGTATAAAAAAATCTTTTTAATTCTTTTTACAACTAAACAGTTAACCTAACCACATTTTCAATTATTATTTTAATACAATTCAATCAATTGTACTAAATTAATAACCAGGAAATATTTTATCGATAACCAGGAATATTTCTAAATCTTTTACAACAAAGTTGTATGTTTTTTTATCTAATTACCTTTAAAAATAAATTATTTAGAGCAAATACATTGATGAGGTAAAATTAAAAAAAAAAAAACTTTACCATACAAATGGTCTAAACATTCTGTACAGTCATCTCTGTGTCCAACAGTTTCATCTGTGAAATAAATATTTCAAAAATTATAATGAGATTTAATTTTTTTTAATTAAAAAATTTTCAAAACTTCATACAATCAACAAAAATTTAATAAACTATGATAGATATTCTAAAAGATATGTTTCCTTTTATACATTCTAATAACTAATTCACCTTTTAAATTGTCACCGTTCTTGTCATCGAATTCAGGCAGGAAAGAAACCTTTAGAATTAATAAAATAAACAGATAAAAGATTATTCACAAAATTCATTTCATTTTTTTCTTAACTATATTTAGTGACATTTTGCTTGGAATAAAGGCTTAATCTAAAAGATAATTAATTCATTTTCAATTTTTAAAAAGTCAAACTAAATAAATTAAATGATGTTATACAACAAAACATAATCCATTTTTAAACAAAAAGATCACTCTTTGATTCCAGCGATAAATGAATTTTTCTTCATGCCACCTGAAATGTTATTCCGTACCAAAAATCAAAAGGGAAATCATGTCTGCTGATACTGATCTGGTGGACATAATCAATGAAAATAATTACTTGGTATTGTTTTAACAATAGCTTACATTCTTTATTTTTCAAAATACTAGTATACTAGTATTCGGTTTTCAATGGATTAATCTCTTTTTATAGAAATTTTTAAGTTATTGTTTGTTTGTTTTTAAAGTATTTTAAAACTCTAATTCACTCTGTAAATAAAATATTTGTAATCGCCCACCTAAGACAATTTCTTTTTTTATCCTTCTGACCAGATTTTTTAAAAAAATTTTTACAGTACGATTTTTTTTCTAGAAAATATTGTTAGAGAATTATTATCTTCATATTCATAATACAAATTTTTAAAATGCTACATTAATTATAAATAAACCAATTTCTATACTAATGACCATCGTTATCTTTACATGATAATTAGTTTCAGCTTTTTTATTAGCTTGAAAATAACATGACAATAAAGGTCTTTGTGATAAAGAGCAGTGCTTTTTTTCCAGCGGGAAATCATGGGAGCTGAGTTCCCATAGCTTTTTTGGCCAGATTTGTAATAAAAAAATATTTTTTTCAAGCAGAAATGTTTTTCAGATTAAGCAGGTTATACGGTAGGCTATAACGCAAGAATATATATTAAACAATTATACGAAATAAAATTTTAAACTGAATATTACAAAAATTATATAAATTTGAGAAAAAAATTAAATTTTTGAAATATTGTATATTATAGAAAATAAAAAATGTTTCGTTTAAAAACTTTATAGACAAAAAGTTTTTCAGCGGAAAAATATTGTTGATCAAGTAAGTTAAGCGGCAGGCTAGAAGCGCGCATGAATACATATTTGATATTATAATGAGATATATTCGAACCCATAGATATTCGAACCTATTTCTATTTCCGGAGTGGCTGATTTTAGTACAAACTTTGGTAAACAATTTTTCGATGTCATTTTAAAGTCTGAAAATTTATAAAAATTAAACAAGCAAAAAAGCGTTGAAATGAAAAGAATCTCATCTGCTGCTCCGGTAAACAAACAATTAAAACAAGAAGTTGTGAAAGATAATGTCGATATTATACAAACGATTCAAACGACAGTGTCAGAACAAACGTGTGTAGGCGATCATGGCGATGTAAACATAGACTCTGACAGTGACTTGCCAAGTTGTTGGACATTGGACCAAAAAATAGACTTCTGCGGAAGATATGAGTGGCTATGCGTCTGCCGAAAGATTGGAACACTTGGCATAGAAGCAAAAATGGGCATGAAAATATCGAAAGAATGGACTGATGGCACAGTATCTTGTTACGGAGATGAAAAAAAGAAACAGCAGAATTCACTCCGTAAGAAAATTTTGCTTCACAAGGAATCTGCTGGACATCAAGCTGCTGTAAAGATAGTAGCAGAAGCAGAAAAGGAGAAGCTTGAAAGCGTAGTTTTAAAGTCATTGACACGTGAGAAAACAGTGACGGCTAAAATTTTTCGCACTGCATACAAAGTTGCAAAAGGAAATCAGTCATTTAATAACTTTGAAATGGAAATTGATTTGCAGGAACTAAACGGAATTGACATGGGTCGCATTCTACATTCGACAAACGCACTTGCTACGGATACGTAATTACGTGCTCCGTATTTGTTTTGGGCCGGGGGACGTAATTAGATGGCGCATGCGCGACTTTCGGGAATTGAAAACATAACATATTAGAAATTGAAAAATGTATGTGTGGCTCGTTAGCACAGTCAGTTGCACGCTTCGCCGGGATCCGATTTTGGCCGACTATGTGTGAGTTCTAATCCCATTAAATTTTTTTTTTTTTTTTTTCAATTTTTTTTTCTTCAGAATAATAGATACTAATTTAGAGCATATTTTTTGTTTTATTACATTATGAAAAAAAAAGGGATAGGGGGTTAGGGATAGGGTTATGTATAGGGGGTTAGGGTTAGGGATAGGGGGTTAGGGTTAGGGGGTTAGGGTTAGGGATAGGGTTAGGGATGGGGGTTATGGATAGGGGGTTAGGGTTAGAATCATATCGCTAAAAAAATTAAAAAAATGTCTCTCATTATGTACTTTTAAATAAAAAAATGTGTTTTCACTTTCTTCTGACCTAGTTTAGGCCTATATTCTTATTTTGTAATTTAAAATAATTCAAAGCCGTATTTCTTTTAAAAAAAAATATTATAAAAGCTGAGAACTTAATTTGTTTAGAAAATTGAGTTGTTTTTTTTTAACATCATATCGCAAAAAATACGGAGTCCCGAAAGTCGCGCATGCGCACATCTAATTACGTGCCCCGGCCCAAAACAAATACGGAGCACGTAATTACGTACCCGTAGCAAGTGCCTTCGACAAATGCATGCATTAATATTGTGAACCATGTACGCACTGAAATGAGACAGAAGTTGGTCAAAAAAGTGGTTGATTCAAAAAATAAAATATCAGTGATGGTCGATGAGTCTACCACACTGAGTCAAAAATCAACTCTTATAGTATACTTGCGAAGTTGTATAGAGGGTACTGGAATGAAATAACCAATAAATTTATTTCTGGACTTAGTCGAACTTCAAAGTGTCAGTGCCAACGGAATCTTTACTGCATTACTAGACTGTCTTAAATATTACGGAATGGGTGAATAATACTTAAAGAACTATTTAGTTTCTGTTACATGTGATGGTGCATCTGTCATGTTGGGATGCAGAAGTGGAGTAAAGAAGCTACTTACTGATAAATTTCCATCAGTGATAATCTGGCACTGTGCTAATCACAGACTTGAACTTTCAGTAGCATATACCGTAAAGGACGTTTCAGGAGTCAATAGATTTAAATCTTTTCTTGATAAGCTATACGTAATATACCTTGCTTCTCCAAAAAAAATAGCAGAGAACTGCATTCATGTGCTGAATTACTTGAAGTAGAGTTATTGAAAATTGGACGTGTTTTAAGTACGCGGTGGGTTTCGTCAAGTTTCCGTGCAGTGTTTGCGGTGTGGAATAATTATGCAGCTCTGGTGAATCATTTTGAAGAAGCAATGACTGATCCCACAAGAAGCAACAGTGAGAAATGTACATATGAAGGTTTGAAGAAGAAAATAGCATCAACTGAATTTGTGATGGATCTTGGTCTGATGTGTGAAGCTCTTAAAGAGTTATCTGAAATGAGCTTGGACCTACAGCAGCGAAACACGAATCTTTACACCGCGATAAAAAAATAAAAAGACTCGTACAGGTGTTCGAGGAACGAAGGCAAAGTCCGAGCCCATACTACAGGAATGCAACAGCAGCTGCTGAACATCTAATGTTTAATGGAATTGTACTGCACAAAAGAAACAGCAGAAACGACCCTCCCATTGATGCAAATGTCTTTTACGAGAAACTTAGCGAATCAATTGCGAAAAGATTACTTTCTAATGAGGATGTTGAACTAGCTCAATGGACTAGCATACTAGATCAGAGCCATTGGACAGATAACATGAACAAGCAGTTGACATTTGGTGAAACGGAAATTGAGAAATTGTGCAGCAGGCTACAACTTAACGAAAGAGAAATCATTTTTGGATTCCGTGATTATCTTACGGAAACATATTCTGAAAGAATTCTTCCTCTGATACATGCTCTTAATACAATTTCCATTTCTTCGAGCGAGTGTGAAAGGGGATTCTCACAAATGAATTTGATAATCACCCCAACGAGAGCTTCGCTTATGACAAAAACAGTCTCGGCACTTTTATTCATCAGATTGGTCGCCCCCCCCCCCCACCACTAACATATTTTGATCCTACAAAGTACGTAGACTCTTGGCTGCTTCGAGGCAGACATTCAGCTCTAGACTCACAAAGTAAGAAAAGAAACCGAGATGATTTGTCAGATGAAAACATGAGAAAACTCTGGAAGTTGTTTTAAAGCCTAATACGGTACCAGTATCATAATACAGTAGAATACATTTTTCCACATAAACTATATAGTCAGGTCGGTTTTTATTATAAATAAACTCTTTGAGTCTCTAATTTTCTTATAAAAACGTTTATTTCTTTAAATATTCATTACAATAAAATTTGTGTTTAGTGGAAAATTCAATTATAGACTATTATAGTATTTTCTGACATAAGTTAAAAAACAGATGTGAAATGAGTTCCCAAACATTTTTCGCTAGAAAAAAAGCACTGATAAAGAGTAAAACGCAGTAAAATATCATATATAATAATACTCATTTCCAGTGTGCGTTAAATCGAAAGTAAAGAATTAATACAACAGTATTCCAGTTTAAAATATAATCATGAAAAAAATCGGATCTGCCCGAAACCAAAAAATAACCTAGCCTACCGATCAAGCATAAGGGGAAATAACTCTATGCAAAGGTTTTGCAGGGTACAGCTAGTAATATAATAATAGCGATTTGGGCGCTGCGTTAAACCGAAAGTAAAGAATTAATACAACAGTATTCCAGTTTAAAATACATTCATGAAAAAAAAATATCGGATCTCACCGAAACCAAAAAATAACCTAGCCTGCTGATCAAGCCTAAGGGGATATAACTCTATGCAAATGTTTTGCAGGGTACACAGCTAGTATAATAATAATACAATATAAATCTTTGTATTAGGCTAATGTATAAATAATCATAAATTATAAATGTTTCTGGAATTCCCTACTTAAAAAAATCCATTTTTCGTTTTATCAATATCGTCTCCGCTCACAGATAATCATAAACTGATAGAGTTCAAAGAGAGAAAGAGCGAAACGGTTTATTTTGATAATATTGGAAAAATATTCCTTAAATTAATTTTGTTATTGCCTTTTTAGCTATATGATATTTCTAATTATAGCAACTTTACTTTATTTTATTTATTTATTTGAAAGATATAGTAAACTTTCGACTATCCGACCTAATGTTGCATAGTGCCATTCGGACATTCCCGATACAATTAAGCCAGGTATGCCATAAATCCTTTTTATTACTGAAATTCTATTCAAGTAGAATTTTTTTTCAGTGTTACTTGCTATCTATAATTATTCATTTTATTGTATATAAATATAAAAATGCCAGATAGCGTGGTGGCCGGATAATTAAAAACTAAAAGTCCACACAGTTTAAACAAAAATCATTGAAGAGCTGCATCATGTTATATGATATTTTCAGTAGTTGTTGTTGGAGTCTTATTGATTTTTGTTTTGCGAGTCAGATTTTTTGAAATGGTTAAAATTATGTACTTTTACAAGTGGAGAAAGGAAGGGTGGTAGTGTATTAATAGAAAAGTTCAGATGTATGGCATGCAGAGACAAACTGATGTGTAAAACAGAAATAAACTGATGTGTACAACAGAAATGAACTGATGTGTAAAACAGAAACAAGCTGATGTGTATAACAGAAACAAACTGATATGTAAAACAGAAACAAATT
This sequence comes from Bulinus truncatus, assembly GCA_021962125.1. NCBI lineage: Eukaryota > Metazoa > Mollusca > Gastropoda > Planorbidae > Bulinus > Bulinus truncatus. The sequence continues at coordinate 35,031 of JAGDYQ010000219.1, forward strand.
GATGTATAAAACAGAAACAAATTGATTTGTAAAAAAGAAACAAATTGTTGTGTAAAACAGAAACAAACTGATCTGTAAAACAGAAACAAACTAATGTGTCCAACAGAGACCAACTGATGTTTGAATTATTAGACAGAACAAAGAAGTATAAAAAAAGTAAACTAACTAAATCTTTAAATTTACTTACATGGTTGTCATTGAGACTGGCTCCACACAAAACGTCTGGACGACATTTCTTTGATCCACTCACTTCTAAATCGACTTTGACTTTACGTATACGTTCAGTCATCTGTCGACAAATTAAAATTAAACAGTCAATTTTAAAATAGCCATTTGTTTAGTTTGATATTTAATCTAAGCTTTAAAAACATTACAACTTTATCATATAATAACTTTTAGTACTAACTTCAATAGTTAGTCTTTGGTACAACCTACACAACCAAAGCTTTGATTTGATACTCTTCAGTTAATAGGACAGTAGCCAAAAAAACGGCAATTTGTATGAAGTTATTTTTAGAAGTCTTTAAATAAACTTTCAAATATCCAGACTTAGATATTGAGATGGGATTTTCCGATAAATTATTACTCTTTGTTTAACAAGTGGAGTGCAACTAAAACACTGTCAAGAGCAGTGGCGAAAGGAGAAGGGGGGGGGGGGCTTGAGCCAAATCATCAATACATAATTTACGTTATAAAGTTACAAAAAAGACTGTCAAACTGTCTTTTTTAACTATGTGAGCCCCCCCCAGCACTTTTTGCTGGTTGTGCCACTGCAGGCCCGTAGCATGCGGGGGGCCGGGGGTCCGGACTCCCCCTGCGTTTAGTCTGGCCCCCTCTGCTAATTGGATCTACTTATAGTAAAATGTATTACCTACCCCCCACCTGCTATTGCCTTACCCCTGCAGTAGAATGCATGGCCCCTGCTGTAGAATTTTCACGCTACGGGACTGTGCCACTGGTCAAGAGTCTTGCCCTTAGGCTCAGCCAGAATACTATACATTTGTTATATAATAAACTGTCAATCAGTGTTTTTGTGATCTAAAGGGACTCAGAAATACTGCATTGAAGAGGAGATTACAGAGGGGGCCCACAATTTATTTGCGGCACAAACCCAGATTTGGACAATTTAAAGTTGTATTTGCTATTTTTTTTTAGTTAATGTTACAAGAAGCCAGACACAAAAAAAAATATTTTAATGCACAAGTAAAAACAGTTATGTTTGAAACCTACACGAGTTTTTAAAATGTACATCTAGTATAGACCCCTCAGCCGCGCCGTAGAACTGATGATGGCTGGCTTAGAATTGTTATGGCTGGCTGGCTTAAGCCGTGGCTTAGGAAAATGCCTAGCACCCCTGTTGAAAGCCGGATCCTAACGATCACACTAGGTATCGCTGATATTTTTATAAGGGAGGTATCTGTCAAAATATTTATGTACTATACTTTTACTAGTCATACAAAAAACAATTTTGAAATAAATAAATAATACTTTATAATTTTTTGTATATATTAAGTTAGTATAAAGATTTATGTTTAAAATAATAAAAGAATAGTAAAAATTTTAATTAAATTAACAACCGATTTAAAACAAAAGGTAAAAATACAAAAATGAGTTAGATTTCAAGTTTTATTATATTACTGGCAAAAAAGTCGTTTCACGTTATGCTCAAGAAACCTCTTCATTTATAATGTTAAGATGCCTACCACACAAGCATTGTTGGCGGCGCTGATGCACGTCTACCATGCCTACAGAGCGGCAGGGTGAATAAGCCCGCTATCATCTGCAGGGATGGCAGAAAGATGAGTTTTAATCCTTACCCAAACCGGCCAGACGAGCAGGGTGTGTGTGCTGCCGATCGACCAGAATGGCAAGGAAAGGGGTTTTTTCCCTGCCACTCGGACAGAGGGTGTAGTGTGCCTGTACCCTCAGCCCGAAATGGCAGGCTGCGCAGGTGTGCTTGAGTGGGACGAAGTGGAAGGGTGTTGTGTGCCGACCACATCCGTCACCACCGCCAGCTGTGAATACTACGGTCTCGGATAGTCCTCATTGACCACAGTACCACCACCCTCGCAAGTAATGGATTTTTTCCTGACTACCCCTATGATCCATCCCCCGTGGATCATGGTATGTCTCTCAGACCAGGAAGGAGAGATCACAAAACATGCCAAAATATTCTGAGATACTCTCCGAAACACTACACCCTACCATGCTGGCAATGGCGGCGTTAAAAGAGAGAAAAAAAGTGTTAAGATGCGATTTTCCAAATCGCTTTAACGTGATATGAATTAGTAGATTTGCCTTAAATCTTGAGTGGAGGTGTAAAGCTTACCCTTGTGTCATTGATCTATTGGAGTTATTGATTCAGATATCTGATGACAAATTGATTCTATTAGTTAATTGTTCATCATTTGGATACTCGAGATCTCATTGATTCAAATACATCAAGACTCATTGATTTATATATGTCAGACTCATTGATTTAGTTCAGAGGTGGGCAAACTACGGCCCTAAAAGTATATTATTAACATTCAGTTAATTTACCAGTCCAAATTGAAAGTAGTGTGACCAACATATAAACGTATTATAAGTATATATTAACAGATGTGAAGTTGTTTTAAAAAAGATTTAATTAGACCTTCCCTATTAATTAGGCCAACGAAAACTATGGGGGGGGGAGGGTCTTAAAAAGTTTGACTCATGTTGACATAAAGGAGGTGGTGTGTGTAGATTTTATGATGTCAACAAAGTATTTTATTTGGAAATGGAACTCAGCGATTTCTTTTAAAAACCAGTCAGTAATAATTTTAAAGATATGAGCTAAAGGCAAATTTTGTTCTCCGAGGAATGAAATAAATTGATGATTTTAATTGGAGGTTTTTTTAATATGAATTTTAGAATACTTTGGACAAGTATATTAAATAAATGAATGCATTGGACTAGTATATATAAATGAATACATTGGGCTAATAAATATAAATGAATACACTGTACATGAATTAATAAATTGTAAAGGTCTGACTGTGGTTACTGTTCGAATAGATATGGAGGCGCTGCTGTGGTAGCGGGTCTTTGACTTTACATTCAAACAACTTCAAATAAATACGCAAAACAGTGCGGCTGATTCCTGGTTTTATTTGTGGACGTAGACTTTAAAATATTACATTAAATTTAAGACATAGGCACATAATAAAGGCACATTTTCCAAGTCAAAAATGAAACACGTCCTACTAGTTTAAGATCTAAAAAGAAACTGCCTCTATCTCTAAGGCTTGTCTCTAAGCAACTCAAAAATGCCGTCTAACTAGAAGTAACTACGTCATATAACAACATAAAAATTCATACTCTCTAAAGTCACTTAAAAAGTGTGATTAACACACATGCACAAACTAAATCAAACAATGTATATTTAATTCAACCTTAACTCCTTCACATAAATGAATACACTGAACTAGAAATAATAAATGAATACATTGGACTAGTCAATATAATAAATACAATGGGCTAGTATATGTAAAAAATAATACATTGGATTACTATATATAAATGAACGCTCTTGAAAATATTTTTAACCATTACAATTGGGACAAAATAAAAATTCAATCTTGAAATGGCCTAATATTTGTATCAATCTACGTATTGTGTCGTATATTCCTGTCGACACAACGTTAATTTAGATTTCTAAAACTGGAACAATACGTTTAAAGATTTGAAATGTCATAACCATTTATGATGCACTTAGCATAGTTATGATCTAACAATACCAACAAGTTTTATATGATCTAGTATAACCAAATAATTTAGATAACCCTAACAAAATTTTTCTCTAATTAATTTTATTTTTTCCTTTTTAGTTATAAAACACTTCTAAATCTAACAACATAACTCATTGCTACTGATGTCTGTAAAATGTACATCTGGTATTACTTTCAAAATAACGTCATGATTTACAAACACACTGTTTGACTATATAGGACTACTACTGTAATACTTACATGTAGTAAGACTATTCAATATAGAGACGTACAAGCCTAGTGAAAATTTCTCTGCTAATGTCTGAATTATCATCAGTGGAATTTCCAATGTTTTTCAAAAATTCTATATTTAGGACGAAATTTCCAGTCATTAAAAATACGGACATTCCTGGAAGTCGTTTTACAAATATATATATATATATATATATATATATATATATATATATATATATATATATATATTAATAAATAAATATGTTTAATTCCAATAGCATTTAAAAATGTATTACTTGTCCATATTGATAGTAATTATGTAGGCCATAATTTAAAAAACAACTTTATTTGAAAGTAAAATAAATATTGGGATCAAACTATCGGGCCTTAATTGGAAACCAAAGTTTTGTGATGAATATAGAAGATGTGATTGTATCATCTCTATGTAGCCATGTAAATTATATAGAAAGTACATTTCGGCGTGAAAAAAACAACTCTTTCTACTGTAATTTTTGTTTTGCTTTTAAATATTGTACATACTTGATTTTTTTATATAGAAAATAATGAAACTGTATTGAGTTAGATAATGTAATATTTTGTTATCGTGATAGGGAGTTATATTTGGAACGCAAGGGGATGCGACATAATTTATTGTCAGAATATCAAATGCACTTTAATACGTGATATTTACCGATGAGAATCTACAAGATATGATCAATATAAACATCATCTTATTATAACATCAATTAATACATTAATCTCTGCGTGTGTCTCTCTATATAAACTCGTTTTTCATTTATGAACTCTAAAACAATTTCTGTCACTATTTTATTACTTGGACTCCTGGTCAAATCCCTTCTTCTTATTGTACTCAATCGTCCCATTTTTTGACATGCCAGCATAACGCGTGGAAAGCTTCATACCAAAACTATATGTCAAGGTTATTGCTTGGATGATTTCCAAACTATAGGTGAATTACACTATTTCATAATCCTCGTATTAATACATGCTTGACTTACAAAAACCTAGTCACAAGCACATAACATAAAAAGGGGAACAACACGAAAATCTTACAACGATTCATCCAAAAAAAAAAACCAGCATCTTAAACATGTTCCATTCTGGACACAGGAGGTGTGCCATAGATCGTTTTATTCTAGACATTTGTTAGATAAGGTAGACGTGGTTCGTGGTATTGAATTATCTTCCAATGTTGTAATGTCATAGATATTTTATATTACCTTCAAATGTTATCTTTCAGCTTTACGTTCACACACAAATCACACAAACACTTTGATGGTCGTGGTTCATTTATTAATATAGAAATCCACAACACTCACAATGAATAATAACATATATACAGGTTTAGAAATATTAGAAAATCCATGATGTGAATGATCCATAATATCAGCAAAATACACGTATCTCTATAGACTGCATAATGTTACACTATAACTGTCCAACTCCTAACTTCACATTCACAATGTTCAACACCTATTTATCATCTGCTGTCCTAGCACTAACTTCTGGTCATAGCAATAAAAGGTAGGTCCTCTCCCTCAAGAGACCTGTGTACTAGTGGGTTGAGAAAGAAAATATTGGAATATCATTACGGAACTCCGTAATTATTTGACAAATGACCTCTGAAATAATGAACACAATTTTTAATTGTTTTTGTATTACAGGAAGTGCCCCATTTTTAAATTTGAAAATTGCATTAACCAGCATTTTCAGCTTGATGCATTCTATTATTACTTGCTTAATTTTAAGATCTAGTAACTATATTATGCTTTTAATTTGTATGCCTGTAAGTTTATTTCTATTGCAGGTTATTTATTTAGAACAATAAATTGAATGTTTTGTAACTTAATGGTTACAACAAGCGTAACACGGCACTCAGTATTTGGCGATGCCGGTGAACTTCCTCACAATGTACTGCCAACAAATCGTCAAGTTGCGCAGCATTTCTTGCATATGAAAAAAAGAAAGAATGATTCCAACAAGGACAAATACAGAGCTGTATCAGATGCTGTTATCAGTCTGTGGAATAAAGCTTCCATTCCAACGATGCACTACCGATCTGTAATCAAACGTGTGGAAACAATGATTTCAACAGGTTCAGAACTGTCTCGTTCTAAATCAAGTTCAGCACGTCAGTCTACCTTTCTGGCCACTTTGAACTCATTGTTTGATATAGCTGCATGTAAGTGCAGTATGTCTTATGACAATTCTACAAAACAAGTAAGCATATCTTGTAACTGTCCTAGAAATTTGAAAGTTCCACCAGATAAACTGTTGTTTTTATATGATCAAAGAAACTCTCGCAAAATGTTTATGGCAAATATAGACTTCCAAGCAACAACCAGATTGCAGAAGCGTTTACAACGAAAAATTGAAGAAGAAACAAGATATAAAATGCCAAGAAAATTTTCAAGTGCTGAGAGTAACTTAAATCTTAGTGAAGAAGAATCTAGTAACAGTTGTGCAAGTGACCAAAGTGTTGCAGAGGACAGCGATGACGATGTACTTCATGATAGTGATGATAAATCCAGTAGTATTGATGATGTAGCTAGTGATGATATATCCAGTCGTAGTGATGATGATGTAGCTGAAGGTCAGATGCGAATACCCCTTCCAAATTTAGCAAAAGAAGCAGACAGATATGGCATATCAGACAGAGCTGCAGCATCCCTAGCAACAGCAGTGCTTATCGATGTTGGCTTCATAACCAAACAGAATCAAAGCTTTGTGATAGACAAGAATAAAGTACATCGTGAGAGGCTGAATTTAAGAAAGGGTTTGCAACGTGATATGCGACAGTCACCAAAAGGTATCACAAGTATTTACTTTGATGGTAGACGAGACACCACTTTGGTCAAAGTAAACAGAAGTGGCAAGTGGTATGGTGACACTACTGTTGAAAATCATTATGTTCTAGTTGAAGAACAAGGTAGTAGCTATCTGATACATGTGATGCCTTTATCAGGCAGAAGTACTGATATTGCTAACAGTATTGTAACTGTAATTAAAGAGCAAGATGCAAGTGATAGTATCTTAGCAATAGGCTGTGACAGTAAAAATGCAAATGTTTGCAGTAAAGGTGGAGTAATCCGTCATCTAGAGGTGGCTTTATAGTAAGTAAGTAAAGTTCCCTTACCCTAACGGGCCATTTACTCCCCCAACTTAAAGTCAGGTACCCATTTAAAGCTGAGTGGACTTGGGGACTATCACCAGGACATGAACAAATTCCAAGGTTCTCAATGAGATTCGAACCCGGGACCCTCCGGTCGACAGTCGAGTGCTCTACACCGCACGACCACCCGTCCCCTTTTAATACATTAATACACTTATACTATTATTTATTATATCTATATGTGGTGGTCACCGTGTTAAACTTGAAATCATATTAATAAAATACCCAAGTTGTTATTTATCAACAGACAATAAAGCGTTAAATTAAATTCTTCTTCCATTGGGTGGAGGGGGGGGGGGAATAGTCATGAAATATAATTCATAATGAGCATGGGTTTGTTTGGTTTTAAATTTCTCTCTGTGTCTGTGGCCAATTCCATTGTTGTGTCAAATACCTTGTTACACTGGACACACACACATACACATACACACATTCAGACGACTGACGGACAATGGACATTCAATCAACGTTGATTCCAAACCTGTGAAGATTTATTTATTGTTTGGGCACTGTGAGGGGGGTGGGGGTGACTATTGAGACTCTGCGGACACGATCGTTAAAATCAAAGAAATAAATTTAATGATCTAGATCTAGACAGAATCTTCAAATGAGTTCAATATATTTACGTAATGTGAAAACATTCTTTGAAAAGCCAATAATAGAAGAAAGAAATAGACATTAATCAACACTGAGGACATAATTTTCTTTAGTTTTATAAATAATATTTTGTAAAAACAAACTTTAACATTTATGTCAAAACTTCAATTATGACTCAACCTAAAGAGAACTTAAAAGTATGACTCAACCTAAACAGAACTTCAAAGTATGACTCAACCTAAACATAATTTCAAAGTATGACTCAACCTAAACAGAACTTCAAAGTATGACTCAACCTAAACATAATTTCAAAGTATGACTCAATCTAAACAGAACTTCAAAGTATAAATCAACCTAATTAGAACTTCAAAAAATGAATATATCTAAACAGAACTTCAAAGTATGACTCAACCTAAACAGAAACATTTAACGTGCCATAGTAAATCGTTCCCGAACTTCAAACGAACTATAAACGAAGGGTGGGCAAACTTCCTGAATCTGTGGCCACAAATAAGTTGATTAGACATGAGGTGTAGATAGAAATAAGAAAAAAAGTCTTGACCCAGCAAATTGATGGAGTTTTTGTCAGGTGTGATATTTATTTAGATACACTTCAATGTATTGTGCAGGATGAAACTAAATACGAACACGCCATATTTGGATCGCGGGCTATAGTTTGCCCATGTCTGAATTACACACCAAATGTGGTGTTGTATAATGTTAGGGAATCAAATGTGTACAGACGTGAAGTCTCTTTGTGATGTGATAGAGATTTGATGAAATGACCACCTGTGGCATACACTTGTTGACCTACAGTGTCTATTATTGAAACGACTATTCAAATGACCACATCACATGGCTATCTCACTTTTCTCGACGTTATCCTTTGGTTTAGAATATTAAAACCGTCTAACAACACTATATATCATGGGTATATTATGAATATGTTTATATTGTTATTAAATGTTCAACAGTGACATAAGTTCAAGTTATGACAAAAGTCACAGCATTTCAAAATGTTTACATGTTGGTGCACCAGGACTATGGGGGGGGGGGGTGTGAGGCGTTTTGCCCGGGTACCTATATTGAATTAGATATATATATATATATATATATATATATATACATAAGCTTGGTTTGTTACATTAATTGTTTTTTCTTATGTAGAATTTCTTTTCAACGACTAAAAATGTCTTTCAATACTCATCACTTAATCAATATAGACGATTACGAACTTAGTTGGGTGAAGAATGTGTGTGTCTGGGTGTGTGCATGTGTATGTATGTGTGTATGTATGTGTGTGTGTGTGTGTGTTCCATCCAAGGTGTTACTGTAAGGGCGTGGCATTTTAACAAAAACAATTTAATTTTTTAAAAAATAATATAGGCTCTTGAGAAATGCGAAAAACGGATGACACCTTGGATTAAATTGACCATCTAGGCTTAAGTGAATCCAGGGAGCCCCTCTACCTATTAATCTTTTCCATTTGTTATTAGCGAAAATATGTTTATATAATACAATAATAATCTATACACAGCCATACTGAGTATAGTACAATCATACTCAATATAATACAGCCATACTGTGTATAGTGGAATCATACTCAATATAATACAGCCATACTGTGTATAGTGGAATCATACTCAATATAATACAGCCATACTGTGTAAAGTGTAATCATACTCAATATAATACAGCTATACTGTGTATAGTACAATCATACTCAATATAATACAGCTATACTGTGTATAGTGGAATCATACTCAATATAATACAGCTATACTGTGTGTAGTACAATCATACTCAATATAATACAGCTATACTGTGTATAGTGCAATCATACTCAATATAATACAGCTATACTGTGTATAGTGGAATCATACTCAATATAATACAGCCATACTGTGTATAGTACAATCATACTCAATATAATACAGCCATACTGTGTATAGTACAACCATACTCAATATAATACAGCCATACTGTGTATAGTGTAATCATACTCAATATAATACAGCCATACTGTGTATAGTACAATCACACGCAATATAATACAGCCATACTGTGTATAGTACAATCACACTCAATATAATACAGCCATACTGTGTATAGTGCAATCATACTCAATATAATACAGCTATACTGTGTATAGTGCAATCATACTCAATATAATACAGCTATACTGTGTATAGTACAATCATACTCAATATAATACAGCTATACTGTGTATAGTGGAATCATACTCAATATAATACAGCTATACTGTGTATAGTACAATCATACTCAATATAATACAGCTATACTGTGTATAGTGCAATCATACTCAATATAATACAGCTATACTGTGTATAGTGCAATCATACTCAATATAATACAGCTATACTGTGTATAGTGGAATCATACTCAATATAATACAGCTTTACTGTGTATAGTGGAATCATACTCAATATGATACAGCTATACTGTGTATAGTACAATCATACTCAATATGATACAGCTATACTGTGTATAGTACAATCATACTCAATATAATACAGCTATACTGTGTATAGTGGAATCATACTCGACACAATACACTAATATGCATGAATTTAATACAATCATAATGTAAGAAATACTACCAGGTCTTTTAATCTGGTTTCCAAGAACAATAAAAGTAATGAAATGGGACATTGTGTTGTTTGTGTCAGGGTGGATGGGAGGGGGGTGATAAGATTATGGGGTGCGGGTGGTATTTAAAAATGTCATTATGTAAACAATATGACATGCACACTTCTCTGTCTCGACTTTTTTTTTATCATGAATTTAAACGCAACTAAAATTGTTTGGAATTGTTAAGTCTACCTTGTTAATTTAAAATCCCAGACTTAACAGTAGACGTTGTTGAAACAACATTTTGATCTCACACAATTGACATGGAAATGTTTGGAAGTTAAACATTGACACATGGCCCCAAATATTTTCAAGCTCCCAATCAATATTTTGTTCTCATTTGTTTTTATATTAAATAGTATATTTTACTATATATATATATATATATATATATATATATATATATATATATATATGTGTGTGTGTGTGTGTTTTTATATTAAATAGTATATTTTACTATATATATATATATTGTCAATCTGTTCGAACACAAAACATTTGGTTTTTCTTTCCTGGCTGAAGTGTGTCGCCTAAGAATTGCACACCTTGTATTTTTACAGTACTGAGAGACTAATACTATTGAGTCTATTGTTATACTCGACAGCGCCGCGTTCCCAGGTGTTTTTATTTTAGTGTCGTCTCACAATCTAGACGTTTTGTCCGTTGCACATTTGACCACTTCATCTGTTTAGTTCTATGACGTTTGCCATGTATACGACGCCGACGTAAGTCAACGAAAGATACCAACACCTGGTCATTAAGTGATCGTCGCCTACTTTAAAAACACCTTTGTCTTTGTTTGGTAAGGACTAACAAACACCAAAAGAGAGTGTCAATAGAAGGATTACTTGTTCTCATACAACATTTGACTCAACAATCGTAAACTATACATTAATATATGAAAAGTTGTATACAATATTCAATAATCTGCACAATCTCTATTTACTCAGTCAATCTAAATATTATAATTTGACATTTTCATTATTAATATCAAAACAAACAATATAAATATGGAGTTTAGGAATGTTTGAGTCTATGTAACCATTAGGTAGTTTCGATAACGAAAAGCTATACAGTACACAAATTTGAAAATAGAATAGTTCAAGCGTTGATGTATTTATTATTAAACTTTATTGCAATTACGCCGTTTAGACTTAATTTTTACCCATTCATTAGTTCAATCAGACTGCCGTGTTTCATACCAATAACTTTTATTTTGCTAAGACAGATGTAGGAAGGCTTGGTGTTGGACTAGCACAACGCCAACTCGCCTTTACTCACCCAACTAAAAGTCAGGTTTCAGATTAAAGACGGGTGGACTAGGAAACTTTCGCTGAAAAAATCCCAAGGGTTTGACTAAGGTACAAACCCGCAACCTCTCTGGTCAACAGTTGAGCGCTCTACACTGCCCGACCATCCGTTCCCTTATTTAAATTAGTGTAAACGCAATAGTTTTCAAACAAATGCAAGCTAGAGATACTCAAATCTTCGAAAACACAGTTGAGAGAAAAATGAATAGTAAATAATACACACACACACACTAGATATCACCAAATATGATAAATATAAAAGTATTGCAAGCCTTTAAATTTGAATTGAAAAATATTAAATTCAATAAGTTTGATTTGTTTTGGTTTTTATTTTACTAAAACGTCTAAATTTATTTTTTTCGTAAATAATTTAGAAAAGTTTTTTTCCTGCATAGGACAAACTACTTTTTTTTTTCGAATGGGACAGAAGGCGTGGCATCTAGGAGTTGGATAAGTCATATATACTCCGCCCACCACAATAGTCTATAGAGATTCAATACAACTCTCTCTTGTACATATTACGAATGCATGCCTAAATATTGTCACATATCAACACAGAAACCTTACAGCACCTCTCATGGACCGACTTGGCCGATACAATCGTAGCAACCAATAAGCACAGTCTAGTAGTTGGAGGTCAAGGTTGCTCGTGCTTGAAACGTCACTTATATAAACAGTGAAGTTGAAGTTGACCGCAGTAGCCACAGTCTTACCTCACAGTGTTTCACCGAGCGTTCTTGTTTCTGAGACTTAAATTGGACTATTACAGACATATGATGTCAATGGCAAAGTCAGAAACCATTGTGAAATTGCAAAGTGTTAATCGTGGATATAAAGTAAAGAAACCTCAAAAATATGTAAGTTCTTGTTATATACAATATCTAATTCATTATATCCATAACAATCATCAGTAGATCTTGTGTGTGCAGAAATGTTTATAAGCCGCGTTATCTTTAAAGTTATAAAAGCACTGACTGTAATACATGTTTGTGTGATGCTTTTTTTTTTTTTGCATATATGTGTATTCTGCACACAATAAACTTGAATTTATAAACAATCCACCCTAGTATAAATGTGTTCAATAAACACTTGAGTATATCATAATTAAAACTGCATCTACCTGACTTGTATTAAGTAAATGTATAAATAGCAATATACCAGCTGGATGGACCAACATAAATAAATACTCTAACAATTGCATTCAATTTTAACACAGCTAATTTTGTTTATATAAAAATGTTTAATTGTTTCAGATGTTCATTCCCGCTATCAGTGCCGTACAAAGAAAAAGAAAACAGAGAGAACATCTGGAGAGGCTGATAAAGGTGAGTAACTCGTCAACTATCAGTTTATTTGAGTAAAGTCTGGTCTTGAAAACATCTATTAGTTACTGTTACATATTTCATGTTGATATTACTAGCGCACATTAGTGATTTTAAAGCTACGTACATGTATAGTGGTGGTGTTATTTTTAAAGTTTATCAGTATCCAGTGACTGTGTTACCACCCGGCCGTCAAGAGTGTTCGCTTTTTCCATTAAAATGTTAAAAGGACAATCTGGGGGGGGGGGGGGAAGAGGTAGTTTTTTTTTGTCCCTTCTTACCTGGGTCAAAGGTTAAAGCCGACAGTCATTGAGAAATTGTGTTACAAGAATGATAACTCTTTATTAGCTAATAAAAACTCCCTTTATCTGCATATGGATAACTTAAAGTCGCGCTCATAACTTAAGAAAAAATAAAGTTATTACCTGATATAAGTCTATGACATCGAAGTGAACTAGAATATTGACTTTTTTGTTTTTAGAAATCAATAAGTTAAAATATTGTATACTGTTGTGATACCAGACATAACTGATTGTGTGTCAAAACAGTATGACGATTCGCTACTTAATGTCTTTGGCCTTTGACATTTTTGTGAGACTTAACCTTACTCTAGTTCTAATTCTAAATGTGATTTGATTGTGAAGATTGTATTTCCTCATATTATTTCCAAGTGATAAAACTAAAGCACTATTTTTTGCAATGCTCTTATCTAACGCAAAAACAAAAATATGAAAGTTCTTAAATCGTATATATTATATTAAATCGTAAAAAATTTAAAGCACCATTTGAAAGAATAAAGTAATTTATTAGTGAACGTTAAGATTTACATACAGAACGTCGAAACTGTATCTTCCAAAAAAAATAAATAACCATGTTTATTTCTATTTATTTCTAAACTCAAGTATGTATAGTAGTAAGTAAATAAAGTAAAGTTCCTTTAGCCCTAACGGGCCATCGGGGCAGATGAAGTGTAGAATTCATCTGTTTCTATAACCTCGGCATATGAAGGGATTGTGTGGTTAGCACAACACCCAGCCGCCTTTACTTCCCCAACTTAAAGCCAGGTACCCATTTAAAGCTGGGTGGACTTGTGGGACGTCTTTGAAACACATATCACCTGGAAAAAATTCCCATGGTTCTCACCGAGGATTGAACCCAGGACTCCCAGGTCGACAGTGGAGTGTTTACACCACTCGGCCAGCCGTCCCACTACATATGTATACAGCCAAACAAAAAAAAAATGTGAAACATGCATTAGCATGAAAATGAGCAATCAATTTCTTTTTTTTTATCATAAAAATCTCATTCATTTTATTTTGTGTAACCGTCGTGCTGTTGAGACGTATGTGAAACTAATTGTAAACACTTTTTTTTTATAAACAGAAACATGAAATTCCCAGTAAACCCAAAGAAAAGATAATTGATCCTGAAATAGAGGAAGAGAAGAACCTAGAGTTGCTTCTCCTGGCCATTGATTCCATCTGTAGATGCCGAGGACTTGTTGATGAAATTCTGCGACCACGACCTGGTGTAGAACTGGTTCCATTGAGAAACTTCAAGTACGTTCTATTTGAGAAGGCCATTGGATTTGTGGAGGAATTCAACAGTATAATGAGAGTACTGGTCAAGAAAATACTCAAAGTGGACATCGCTGACTCATTTACAAACCAAGACCGCATTATTAATTCCAACCTGATCAACTGCATGCTAGAGTTTGTTTAACACTGTTCAATACCAGTGTTGACAATCAGTCCTGATTTGAGACTGGTCCATTAAGCAATTTAGTATACATAGTTACAGTTACAATTTAGATCAGTTGACAATATTCTATTGCATTTTTTGACTATTTAACATTAGAATGTTTACTTTTTATGCTTTTTTCTTATTTAGAAAAAAATTAAACTTGTAACATTCTTTTTTTTTAATTTACATTGAATTTTTTTTAATGTTCTTTCTTTTTATGTGTGCCAATATGTCCTCTTGAATGTATGTGTTTTTTTTAATGTGTGTGCAAATAGTACATATATGTCTTATGTTTTTATAATACACTCATATAATAGCTATTAATTTGTATTCTTTTCTTAAATTATGCCATACAAATATTAAAACATTCTATTTAATATCAATCAGTCAAAAGTTCTAAAGTAGATTATAATTTTATTTTTGATTATGTGTATACAATTTCATTTAATCATTTATTTATAACAGTCCTATCAGTTACCAAAGAGTTAAGGTTTACAAATACAACTATCCTTTAATCTTTACCTATATCATTTTTTTTAACTTTGGCCTTACAACATTTAATCATTAATGACATGTTTATTTGGTTAATTAATTATTTTAATCAGTGTCATGTATCAAATGCAAATAAAAACATGTACATTTTCAAAGGTGTTTATTTTCTAAAATTTGTTACTGTAGGTTACAAAATACTGCTATTAAGTGATTGATTTACTGTAGTCCACTATTTTCTAAAGATTCTACCAATTTTAAAACTTATAAATAAATGATATCACTTCAAACAATCTAATATCAGTTTTTTTACACCTAAACTTATTAATAATGTGACCCATTCATGTACTCGACATGTTTAATACACCAATATATACAAAGCTATCCCTTACAATGTGATAACCATCTGCAAAACTGGTACAATTATTTTTAATGTTAAATCATTAAAGTATGGTAAACTCAATGTATCATTAGAACGTACTGACTATATCACGGTAATAATAATAACATGAGAAAAAAAAAACATAGGTGACTTGAAAGTGGGATACAGTCATGAATGATGACATCGCCCAATGTTTATGGTCCAGTGCATTCATTGTATGGTTCACCTTGACTTTCAATAGACAGATCTACTAGTGTTTAACATGACTTGAAATATCTTCAGATAACGTGTTGAAGATGATCTTAGTAGTTTAATTAGATCAAGGAATCATTGGAAAGTACGTACGTATAAACAAGATTATATACATACCTATAACCACATGACAGGGATTTTAAAACATCCACCAAAAAGTCCCAAACATTGAGTACTATAGTCAATATTTACTTGACATATATCCGGTATGGTTTGACACAAATATTTTATCGGGTATGTTTGAGATGAAAAAAGACAACACCAGAACTGTAATACGGATGGTTTAAAATGCGTAGTAGATAAACATATAATCAATTCAGGGACTAAAAAAATATATCGGGTGGAAGACGAATGGGCAGAAAGTTGTAGGCGCTCGACTGTTGACCTGAAAGTATTAGGTTTGATCATTGCCGAATTATTTTTTTTTTTAAACCTTGTCAAAGCTCACTTTAAAAATGGACACATGATTTAAGTTGGGGAAGTGTCGGTTTTTAACTAATCACTTGCGTATGTCTCCCTCTGAATTGTATAATACTTCGTTATTGTTGTGATATTAGTTTTTTCTGTGTGACGGGGCTCACCCTTTTCAGATAGAGGCGCTTGTTCATTGAATATTAATGAATAGATTTTTAAATCTTCACATCCTCGATCAACTTAGATGTTTAAAGTCTTTAAAGTTTAATGTATGGTGTGTTTATCTATAGTCAATGGAGTTGATCTAAATTAATTCGTACGAATGGAATATTGTAATATAAAATATAGTCAATATTTGTATTATATGTCAAATACTATTGACAGGTAATCTGTATAACCCAAGCGGAAGATGTATGTATTAAAGGTGTACGAACTTTGCAAAAGACATAACAGGTAAATACATTACATCGTGGTCATCTAGGTTTCTAGGGAGGGGAGGAGATTGGCAGTAAAGGGAAATATATAACGATTTTTTGTTCTTGATTTTCGGACACACTATGGTACAGAAGTAGTGGGACGAATGGCCTAGTTGTGAAGATACTTGACTGTCGACTCGAGAGTATTGGGTTCGATCCTCAGTGAGAACCATGATAATTTTACTAGGTGAAAATGTGTTTCCAAGTCATCCAACACGTTCACTCAAACGGGTACCTGACTTAATGTTGGGGCGATGTGCTAACCACACATACACGTCATATACCGAGGTTATAGCCCTCTAATGGATTTGTTTTTTTTGTGTATGAAACAGAAGTGTAGTAAAGCGTCAAGCGGGCAGAGGTGGGCGGAGCTTCCAGCATTTTCTTTTATTTACCATTCCTCATAACTACATGTCACTAATCAGAACTCTCCCCCCCTCCCCCCAAGGCGTTACATAACACGCGAAAAAGACCCCATGCCTAAAATATTCCAATGAATAACTCAAGATGACTAGGTCATGTATTAAAATAGATTGAAATATATGTATTAATCACACTCTATGAACTAAGTTTGTTATTAGGTTTGTCCGACACGTCTTCGTGTAAGATTATGTTTTGTACTTGGTACTTTGTACTTTCAGTATTCTTTCAACCCGTCAACGAAAGGGATTGAACGTGAATAAAATTATGTATAACAAAAACAAATTTCATAATCATATATAACATCTTTTGAACCGTATTGCCAATATTGTGCACGAATAAAATTGTAATAACAGGATTACCAAATTGTACGATCTAACTGATATGATAATCATAAGTTTTTAGTATTAACATAACATATTCTATAGTTTTAAATGTTAGTATAATAACAACAAATAAACAAAACATGGATAATAACCAGGCTGCAATCCTATAGTTAGGCTTAAACAAATTCGTCACTTGGTATTCATCTGTTTACCAAAATCTTTTTTAAAAGAACACGAGCTATTTTAACACTCCCCGCCCCTCCAAGTATATATATATATATATACGTTTGTTAATAAAGAATAATCTTTCAAACAAATGGCAGGTGATACACTAGTTCATTAGCCGACATATGGGATAAATGCTCACGGCAAAGGTGCGAAACAGACAATGGTATCTCACAGTCTATGGCTACAGCTTTGACCATCTTTGCTGAAAAATTAGTGATGATTTAAGCGTAGATAACGTTAGCTACTGACTAATCATGAGAGTATAGAAACAAATAATCAAGAGTTAAAGGTGTCAACTCATTACATATTAGACTCTAGTTGATTCAAAGTTGGCAGTTATAATCTTTTAAATAGTGCGTGGAAAGTTCATAACATAACTAGACATTTTCGTTGGTAGTTTAAGTTAACTTTAGTGAAGAGTTAGAAATTAGAATGAGTAGAACTAAGGTTTACAGTGTTAATCTATATTTGAAGCTTAAAGAGAAACTGTCCATTGTGCCCGTATGCTGTGTAGCTCAAGATCATTCATATCAGGTAAGTTGAGTAATTAGATTCAAGGTTTAAATTTACCAAGAATTGTTTCAATGTTACTTATATCCCTGTAAGACTAGTCCACTAATGTATATATATACCAGCACTATAAGACTCACAATGGTTTGTTTATGTATACATAAATAATTTACAAACGCCTATAGTAATATAACATTTTCAGTGGTTTATGTGCATAGAAATAATTTACAAACGCCTATAGTATTATAACATTTTCAGTGGTTTATGTGCAAAGAAATTATTTACAAATACCTATAGAAATATAACATTTTCAGTGGTTTATGTGAGTTACATATAGTCATGTAGTATAGTTAAATATAGTCATGTAGTATAGTTACATATAGTCATGTAGTATAGCTACATATAGTCATGTAGTATAGTTACATATAGTCATGTAGTATAGTTACATATAGTCATGTAGTATAGTTACGTATAGTCATGTAGTATAGTTACATATAGTCATGTAGTATAGTTACATATAGTCATGTAGTATAGTTACATATAGTCATGTAGTATAGTTACATATAGTCATGTAGTATAGTTACATATAGTCATGTAGTAAATATAGTCATGTAGTATAGTTACATATAGTCATGTAGTATAGTTACATATAGTCATGTAGTATATTTAAATATAGTCATGTTTTGAGACTTGCAGTCAACTGATTAGCTATTTAGATAAGGGACAGTGAGGAAAGAGACAACAAAATTTTATTTTAACCTGTCGGTCTAATTAAACTGTTGTAAGGGTTGTACAATTTAGTTGCCTATAGGCTGAGTGACTTTTTTTTTCTTTATTTTATATACTCAATTGTAGGCCACGGTAATTTTTTTGTACCCAGCTGCTACAAGGCAGAGACCTGACTAAGCGAATGAAAAAATATGCAACAATGAACAAACGAATCATTGTTGTACAGCAACATCAAGATCATTATTATCTGTGATACCTTCGAGCCCTTGCTCACAATTTAGAAATAAACGTGACATAATTTGACTAACGTTGATCTCTTTCTATTCTGTTTTAAATCTTCTTTTTAAATCATGTATGTATTATGTAGTTAATCCAAATTAATGTTATTTATAATTCCTTATTGATCTATTTCTATCCTGTTTTAAGTCAACTTTTTAAATCATGTGACTTTGTCTATCAACGAACAAAATTAACTAATGTGGTCAGTTTGTTGTCATCACAAATGCACGACCCTAACTTTGTTAAAGATGGATTAAAATACTGCAGGAAATAGCGAAGTAGAAAAATAGTGAAATAAGTAATTGACAAATTTTAATCACACAAGTGACTTTTGATATACTCACCAAATGATGGGTCGCGAGCTGATGTAAAGTAGGTCACCAGAAGTTGTGTATAATTAATGAATGAAGAATATATAGTTCATCATTAATTTTAGCGTTCATTTTTTCATACTCTTTTCTCACTTTAAATGTGGATGTATAAAAAAAATTATTTACATCGCGCATCCAAATAACCAAAGTTTGAGTAACACAATTTCTAATGATACAAGACTATTTCTAATGATACAACACTATTTCTAATGATACAACACTATTTCTAATGATACAACACTATTTCTAATGATACAAGACGATATTGTTTTTGAATGTCTGGCTTTTTTTTTAGGATGAACATAAATATATTAATATAAGGGCCTTACCGTGACGGTATAAACGGACATACAAAGTGTGCTGGGCTTGATCTTCTTCATATAAATAAGCCCAGACATTTCTTTGAAACCATTTTTTATGTTTTTAAAGGCATTATTTCTAAGTTATATTAAGCCCTCATTAAATGGTTTGTAGAGATTCAGTGTAAAAGTTATCGAGACTGAAAGTTAACGTTAAAATATACAGATCGTGAAAAATAACTTAATTTCACAATAAACAGACTTTATTGATCTATTTACAGACCAGGAAGTGTATACCAAAGCCAAAAGTTGATGAAGAGCCAAAATGCGTAAAAGGCGGTTCTAAAGCAAAGAAACCTCACAAATTGGTAAGATATATCAAACAAATGTATTTAAAATACACATTAGCTAGTGATATAGAAAGAACTAAAATGTGAATAAAATATTTACAAAAATATTTCCCGACCTAATAAACCCTAGTTTTATGTACAGTGTACATTGTACACTATACACACTGGTTATATACATAGCCTTAGACAAAAACACTTTTGTGGGACCATGGCCTAGGTATATTTGGGAATCCTAAGCAAAGATGCATTTGGGTGCCATTAGCGATCTTACATCTTAGGGCCCTTTGACAAAAGTGCATCTGGGAGTTCTAGGTAAAGATATATTCGGGGGCTATTGGCGGATGTACAAAAAAGACTTTCAATGACGTTAGGCAAAGTTGAGTAGTTATTGTGTATCTACGGTTCATAGCTATGATTTCATTATTGGATATAGCGTAGTACATAATTTTGTAAGCAGCGACTTGACACATTTTGTTAGTTAGGAATATACATTTATAACATAGTTTCAGACATATCTTGACAGTATTTAACTCACGACATTGTTTTCAGATATATCTCCCAGTCATAAGTCAGATACAACGAAGAAGAAATCAAAAGGAACGTCTGCAGAAGGCTATCATGGTGAGTAATGTGTAAAGTCCCTGTAAGGATGAGATGAAATCCCTTAGATCCTATAAACCACTAATGGGACGGTTTTTATGGTGCCCTTCTTTCATCCCCACCATAGCCGATAGTGCAATGCCCATGGAGGCACCACGGGAGATATATCGGGAACTTGAGCCAAGACCTGAAAAATTTCCTCACCGGAGATCGAACCAGGTACCTTCAGGTCGACAGTCGAGCGCGTTACCGCACGACCATCCGTCCCCTCTATGGTGAGTAATAGAATTAGGCAATCTTGTTGAGTAAGTGAATTAGACAATCATGGTGATTAATTGAATTAGACAATCATGGTGAGTAGTTGAATTAGGAAATCATGGTGAGTTAAAGAATTGTGCAATCATGGTGAGTAAAAATGAATTAGATAATCATGGTAATTAGTTGAATTAGGCGAACTAATTGTTTAACTGAAAGTCTCACTAGACACCAACTAATGTGAACATTTTTCTTCCAGAGACTCACCTATCACATCAACTATTTAACATTTCACCTTCTAGCAAATTCATTTCAGTGTTTCACGAATCATCAGCTATTGTTGACAATTTCTCTTCAATTATCTCACTAAACCACTTAAAATTGGTCGATTATTTTGTCCAATTTCCTTCTTGCTTGCTCCACGGTTGACTGACTTAGTCCTACACAAAGGCATCTGTAATTGACATCCCTTCTTAATTGAACTGTTGATTGCTTCCCTTGAACATATGTAAATTGATGGATTCTTCTCAATATTACTATTGACATAATATAATTAGGTTCTGCCATAAAGATGGGAAAAAAAAATCTGACCACACATTAAATATTTTCATAAGCAATAACATTGAATCCAATGTCAAAGATATAACAATAAACCGAAACATTTTAGTACTTCCATTTTCTATAATCAAAGGCATCTTCGAAGGGACTTTATTAATACAAAAAAAGATTTTTTTTCACCATCAAGTAAAACAATAAATTTTAGTATAAAGTTAAATGTAGCATTTTTTTTTAAACTAGGAAATAACATTTACATTTTCATTCTTATTAACAGAAATATGAAGTAAAAGATAAACCCAAAAAACACAGGAGTGATGTAGACAATGAAGATGACCAGAATATTGAGATGCTTCTTCTAGCCATGGACTCCATCAGTAGATGTCGAGGAATTGTTGATGAGATCTTTAGACCACGACCTGGTGTAGATCTGGTTTCATTGAGGAACTTCAAGTACGTTCTGTTTGAGAAAGCCATCGGATTTGTGGAAGAATTTAACAGTATAATGAAAGTTCTGGTCAAGAAAATACTCAAAATTGAAATCGGCGACACATTTTCAGACAAAGAGCGCCTCCAGAATTCTGATCTAATTCACAGTGTGTTAGAGCTTGTATAAATTTCACCATATAAGTTTTTATCATCAATTCTTGGTTGAGATTTTCCCTCAAATTTTGTTTATGTTCTCACCCTTTCTTATAAAGTCAAAGCCATTTGTTGGTTAATTAATGAATTCTGTTTAATATCTCAACATCATTTAACTTAAAAGCTGTTTTTGTTTTGTGTATTTTGTTAAATTTGTAAAATTCTAAATGTATTAAAGAAAATATTTTAATTTGAAATACTGTCTCAGAATGTAATAATTGTTCATAGCTGTATAATTCTTTATAAGTTGTAGTATACTGCTAGCTATAAGAAGATACATACACTGATATATTTTATCAATTATAGACATTTAAAGATTATTGAATGAAATCTTTAAATAAATATTTTCCTTAAGATGTTGGCTTTTAATTAAATATGTAAAACATGATACAATATTCCTTCAGTTGTTAGTTTCAGAAAGTTGAAATCATATTAAGAATTATTTGTATTTTGCTAACTATTCTCTATTTTGATTTTCTGTCCTTTGTTTAATGTGTATTCATAGAAATACTTTTATATTCACTTCACGTTTGAAAATAAATACAAGTAAAATATATTTTCACATGTTTAAATTCTTGATATGACTGTTGCTCACAAAAGATGTTTTTCAAATTTTTACATTTTTTATAGATAAATAGTTTTATTTACTACTTAATTATAAGATAAAAATATATATCATAACATATAGCAATTTGCCTTATAGAACTATTTAAATGAAACCTAATTCTTTTGTTAACAAAAAAAAAAAATTCCCACAATAGCTGACAATCCAGTGGCCATGGAGGGACTACGGGAGATGTATCGGGAACCTCAGCCAACATATGAAAAATTTCCTTGGTCCTCACGGGAGATCGAACCAGATACCTTTAGGTCGACAGTCGAAAGCTTTACCGCACGACCCTCTAGTGTGTGAAGTCCCTGTAAGGATGAGATGAAATCTGTTAGATCCTATGAACAACAAATGGGGCAGTTTTTATGGTGCCATTATTTCATCCCCACGCTAGCCGATAATTCAATGGCATTGGAGGCACCACGGGAGATTTATGGACAATATGAGCCATGACCTCACCCGAGATCGATTCAGGTATCTTCAGGTCGACAGTCGAGCGCATTACCAAACGACCATCCGCCACCCCCCCCTCTTCTTCCCTGTAGTAGGAATGGTCATTACTTTAACAATGGCAGGTATCTTCTTTACTTTGTTCTACTTTGTGTACACATAATCGTTGTCATCTGAAGTTTGTTGTGAAAATTATCCTTGTGTCCAATGGTCCAACATTAAACTTAAAAAAAAAATGTTTACCGCAATCTGCCATCTGTCGCATACACATTTATTGATTAGATTAATGTATGATATTTGCTCATGACTTACTCCCATACCTTTCCTTTTAGAAGTTGTGATAAAACATATAGATATCATCTGAGATATGAACACAGTTACAGTAACTATTTACTAATAGGAAACTAAACAATATCTAACCATTGAATATTTATGAACAGAATGAAATGAAGAAGAAAAACTGATATTTTTATTAGATTCTATTTTTATTTTATACCTCAATGAAATAGACACGAACATAAAGTCATAGATCAAACAAGGACAATTCATATATACCAAAGTAAAATGACATAATACTACTGTATGTTGTGATATTTGCCACTCTTGTACCACCAGGATAATAACACTTGCTTAAGCTTGCAATTATGCAATGTGTGTGTGTAATATGTATTTGTAATATGTGTATGTAATATGTGTAATTCTCTTTTTCTAAGTCCCAAGTCACCATATTACTTTAAAAATTTAGTTTAAATATACAATCTGAAGATTTGCGAGTTTCTTGAATTATATAAATAAGATACTATTCTATAAAATCAATTTGCATAAAGATGTATTATCTGTGATTTTTAAATAGATAATATCTTCAGTTATTTAAAGCATGTGGGGGCTGAGAGAATAAAATTTTATGTAGAACTCGCCCGTTGAACGATTTGAAATATTGTGGTTTATTGACCAACAAATGTTCAAAGATTGTGTGGCTGTTTCAGTGTATACGTACACTTGGTGGATGTCAGCATGACATATCTTGGACACTCACGAGAACTTGTAAATGTAAATGTTTAATATTAAAACCACCAAAAACCTTCACACTTGTATTCATCTGTTCATAGAGTCAAGAAGTTTACGTCCAGGTATTTTATACACATTTCAAAAAGTGATAACACATTTTCAGTCAACAAACTGCACGCGCCACTCATCAAAAGGTTGTGCCAAATGTTGAATGCACATTATGTTAAAAAAACATTAATGAATCTGCACTATAAACACAATTAGCCATTGTCAAAAAAAATAGGCTACTACTGCCTACTACTGCCTACAACTGCCTACTACTGCCTACTGCCTACTATCGCATACTTTTCAACATCAGGACAGGGATGAAAAAAGAGAACGATAAGTCTTTTAATTTTCAATTATGCTAACATGACATACACTGAATGTCACATTTTCACTTTAATAATCTCGGAGCTCTAGAAAGAACTTTCATCTCCAACTTCAAAATGGACATCAACTCTGACTTTAGGCAATAGTATGAAATGAATTGCTTTAATTTTATAGAACTAATTGTATGTAAGTATAATCTGGAGGTTTTAATAATAAAATAATAAAGAAAAAAGAAGGTATCCGTTACTTCATTAAAATATTGTCATTGTGAGTGAGTCAACTAGTGTTTGTAAATCCAAATATTAAATTTAGCAGCTAGTATATTAAATTTAGCATGAAGTATATTAAAATTAGCAGCTAGTTTATTAAATTTAGCAGCTATTAGAAGCTAATGGTACGTTCAACATTGCACTTTTTTTAGTGATAACTTAAAATGTCCACCGACTGGTTGTAGATATTTCTCTCATGACTGAATTGTTCATGTGAGTGTCCGATTGTTCTCTCTTGTCACCTGGGCCACGGTGATGTTTAAGACCCAGGTGTTTTGATAGATCGTAGACTGCACACCTGTCTGAAGGCCAGGTTCTGATAAACACGAATTTTCAACAAATGTGTCGTCTTTAGCACAATAATGTGTCGTCTTTAGCACAATAATGTGTCGTCTTTAGCACAATAATAATTTCACTTTATAACACCCGAAGTTGCCGGGGAAATCAAGGTGACACGTTATACACGCAACTTATCATTTAAACTTTTTTTTTTTACTTTTCGAAATCAGTAAAAAAAGTGATCAAAGTATCAAGGTTATGGTATCGTGCTAAATTTAAATAAAAAATGGTAGAGTTCTGCAATATGGAATTTTGATCGTCCGCCCTCATGAATTATATGTTAGAATAAGTAAGATAATTTATTACACAATGGACACTACGTCTTTGTAAAACATACACACACACATAGGCTATATTACAACGTCGGAAAAAAGAAAAAAAAACATTAACCATTATATAATAATACACTCATGATTGGAACATACACACAACATACATAGTGTAGCCCGACAAAACATTACATGAATGCATTCACTCAAGATACCTGATTTGTATCATATAGTTTACAGCTGAGTTATATCAGGCATGACTTGTATAATACATGTCTAACAGTGGTGTGTAGGAAAGGGATGATGCAAACGGTCTAGCCTGAACACAGATATCGAGTTTCAAACTCACACATTCCAGACTAGACCTTGGGGGTTCATGAGAACCCCACCCTGTCTTTGTGTTTGTTGTCAATTCAATTCGACTGATATTTAGAAATGATGCTATAAATGGACATTAGTACATTACAGCGTCGTATTTAAGTGGAAATCGTTCAACACTTAATGTCTTTAGTATCACAATAAAATTTTCTAATATAGTACAAGCCAGTAGCGCCATCACAGGTGACTACTTGGGTAGTCGCCCCAGCCTGGATCAATCCGTGATAAAAAAGTCAATTATGACCAAGCGATCACCTCAACATTAAGGGAGTCTGTGATAAGATATTCTTTTACCAACTAGATGTGCATTAGTAAATTAGCAATTAAATTAGTCTTAATTTGCCCTTAAAATGTTTTTATGACAACAGTAATATCATTGTATATATCATTCTACTAAAATTTCCAAATTTTTCTTTCTATCTCAGTGAAATTTTTTTCACAGGTTTGTGAATATGAAAATACTTGTAAATGTTTGTAATCATTGAAATGCTTTAGTTCTCCGAGTTTGAATGCTCAGTACAAAGGTGTGTAAACAAAAAATATGTCACTGCCTATTGTAATAGTTTGGACCATGTATGTAGAGCAAATGTGATGCGTGGACCATGTATGTAGAGCAAATGTGATGTGTGGACCATGTATGTAGAGCAAATGTGATGTGTGGACCATGTATGTAGAGCAAATGTGATGTGTGGACCATGTATGTAGAGCAAATGTGATGCGTGGACCATGTATGTAGAGCAAATGTGATGTGTGGACCATGTATGTAGAGCAAATGTGATGCGTGGACAATGGTCTACCGGGGCTAACCCTTTCACCACATTTGCTGACAGGTTTGTGACCTACTTTAACTCTTCCTCACTCCCCAATTGGTGTCCGAGTCTTTCGACTCTCCAGAAATGTGTAGGAAATAAGGGTCGTATATTTAAAGTTGTGAGCTACATTCAAAACAGAACTTAGCTAAACCTCGACAGAACATATAATTTCTATACCTGAGTAGTTTATAATTAAACGTCGTCTGGACCTATCATTGCTATACCTAAGTAGTTTATAATCGTACTATTATTCTTTTGGCAGTTTAGAAAAGGCAAATAAGAAAAAAGTGCTAGAAAATAAAATGAGTAGAGCTATTGCTTATAATCCTAAACATTTTGCTGAAATAAAGGGAGAGCAGCCCATGATACCAGAATACAGTGAATTTGAAGAACAACTAAATCAGGTAAGTTGAGTAATTATAATGAAATATTTTAGTATGCACAAGAATCAGTACTATTTTATGTATACGATAGTTATCAAAACATTATTTGTTCACATATATAACATGCTAATTACCATAAATGTTAAATGCAATGTACGCGGGTTAAATATGTAAGACAGTGTTTAAAACATTTGCCGGATGAAAAATATTTTCAAACGTATCACAAAATGTTTGCTACATTGCATAAGAATATCTCCATGATCAATTTAATATATTTTGTGCCCCTAAAAATTTTTCTTTACATCGACACTGTCAGGAATTTAAATTGCTTCAAAATATTCAATTTCTACCAACTGACCACACAAACATCCAATAAATTACATTACAGACTTAGAGACAGTCGGCTAGGCCCAGCGATAAATCTGTTTCAATTTCAATTACGTTATCTTCTCTTTATGTTTTTCTAATATATTTTAACTATGCTAATTAGAATCAACTAAATCTATTCAAATTTAATAAAAAGTGGTTAATCTGTTTGCGGTAAATTTAGCTTGCTTTGATGTTCAAATAGTTCGTAATCGATGTTCTCTCATTTACACAATACTTTCCAATTGTAACTTTGATTTTGGGCGGTCACACTCAGCCAATGTAAACTGGCCGGTTTAGCTGTCCAGCAGCTTCAATTGACCACCTATCAGGAATTGGACGTCCAATGGATGTCGCTTAAGATAAATGCTGTCTTTAATTTTTATATTCACTTTTTATTATTTCTTTTCACAACTTCAGGTGATAAAAAATACCAAGAACCAGTTAATCAGAAAAAGAAAACAGCAAGGAATATTTCGAAATGCTAAAAAGGTACCGTAACTATTTTAAATAAAAATCTGACTATGTTTATGTTTGTAAATTTAAAATGTGGACACTAATTGAGATGAAAGTAAAATGAAGTGTAAATGATTATTTCATGTCTAAGATATATAGTGTACATGATTATTTCATGTCTAAGATATATAGTGTACATGATTATTTCATGTCTAAGATATATAATGTACAGGATTATTTCATGTCTGAGATATATAGTGTACAGGATTATTTCATGACTGAGATATATAATGTACAGGATTATTTCATGTCTGAGATATATAATGTGAAGGATTATTTCATGTCTGAGATATATAATGTGAAGGATTATTTCATGTCTGAGATATATAATGTACAGGATTATTTCATGTCTGAGATATATAGTGTGCAGGATTATTTCATGACTGAGATATATAATGTAAAGGATTATTTCATGGCTGAGATATATAGTGTACAGGATTATTTCATGACTGAGATATATATTGTACATGATTATTTCATGACTGAGATATATAATGTACATGATTATTTCATGACTGAGATATATAATGTACAGGGTTATTTCATGACTGAGATATAAAGATATATATATATATATATATATATATATATATATATATATATATAGTGTGTACTATTTTTTTCAAATCTCACAACTTATACGAAAGACTGTTGAGGACCTAATTCGTTTTTTTTAATCGTATTACAAACACATTAGTCACAGTTTATAACAGCCCAGAGAGGTGTGAGTAACAAAAGTGGTTGTCAGAGACACTGTCTATTTATGTTGCAAACAATGTTTACATAGTTCGGCGATTGTCAGACATTGGCCAGCCAATGTGATCATTGTTAACAAAAGGAAATGAAATATTATATTTTACTTTAGAATAAACTTTTGTTGTAATAAGTGAATGTAAACTTGTGTGTGATCAGTGTGGAGTGAAACTACTCCAAAGCTGTTTCTAAGTACTAAAAGTTTCAATCTGATCATTGTTGTAATGAATGTGTCAATCTAAACATTGTTGTATTGAAAGTTTTAATCTGAACATTGTTGTATTGAAAGTTTTAATCTGAAAAATGTTGTATACAAGATGTGGCATGGTAACGTAAAAGTAATTTATTCCAGAGTTCTCCTAATAATATAGACTCTACAATGTCAGTATTTTGTTTTTGTAATATTCTTACATTTATTTACTAATTGTGAATTATATCAATCTTTTTTCTGTTATCAATTGGTGCAACAAGATGTATTTGCGTGACACAGAAAAAAAATTATAAACGGAATGTCACAAGGCGTGACCGAATGCCTTTATCTAATATAAATTTGTGATGTGTTTGAGATAAGTTTGTTTGAAATATGTAATTGTACCAATTTATTACTATTTTAATTACTCAAAGTATCGAGCCGAATAACATTGGTTGATAAGATATCGTCATTTTTCATACGGAAAGTCAATCCGTCTAGTTTAACATTATATATATCTGAAAAAGTTTGTAACTCTGTGTGTTTGAGTGATGTTACGGGCTATTTCAATAGTATTGGTAAATGAGGCTGGCTTGTTATTACATTCACACAGTACAGTTAAGTACAATAAGGTAACTCAAACACTTGCTATTATTGAATTATATATCTAATAGTTTATTAAAATTACTCGTGACTATTTCCCAGTTTAAACTTTCATTTACTTAAATCTAAATTTAAAAAAAAACAAAAACTAGTTCCTCTGTCTCATTCAACTGCCCGACCCCGACTGTAGAAGATTAGGACATCAAAGCCTGGCTCAGAGGATGTCCCTGATCCGGTAGGGCTTTGATCTCGGTCAGAGGTCAAAGGTGTGAAGTCCCACCTTCGCCAGGCCCCCAAGCGTAAGCTGGTCATATCAGCGCTGACCACAAATCTAGAAGGGGTAGGGATGAGGAGAACATGATATTAGGGGTAGCTTTGGTGGTATCCGGACAAAACCCCACGGACAAACACCCCCCAGAGGATAGAACCCCCCCCCCCCACTGGACCTCTCCCCTATTTCTATTATAAAATCTATTATTTGGCCCTCATTTTTATAAAAAAATGAATATATAATACCTGGATGAAAATATATATAAAAATACGTATTTTAAAGGGATTTTTTTTTCAAAGTACCCCAATAAGCTGCATTAGCCCGTCGAGCCACAGTGGTCAAAAGTCAATCTCTTGTTAACTTTACATCAACAGGCAAATTAAATTAAAGGTTTTAAAACAAGGTCAATACTGACCGTATCTTTATTTTACCTATTTACGCCAGATACACATTTTATAGCAGACGGTAAAACAAACAGCATGCGAACCACAGCGGTTGAAAGTCAATCTTTATTTTTTACATAAAACACCATAGAAACATGTCTAATGATAAACTGTGTTGACCGACATGATATCTCTTATATCGAAAAACATTTCCCTTAGCCAATGGTCAACTTCGTATCTATAGAAGTATTAATAATATTGACTTATATTAAATCTTAATAGTTTGGGGGTTTTATCCGCTGGGGGTTTTATCCGCTGGGGGTTTGGTTCGTGCGGTTTTGTCCTACAGCCAGCTTTAGTAACGGGTGGGGGAGGGGGGTACGATCTGAACAGGTGAAATAAAAGCTAAACTGTATTACATTTATTGTGTTAAATAGTATTGCATTCATTCCGTAAACAGTGTTACATTTATAGTGTTAAACTGCATTACATTTATTGCCAAAAGATTAGACCACAGGGATCGATCTTCTGCCAATATTAAACATAAATAATTTGATCATGTGATCAGAGTGGCGTGAAATTTCATGTTTCATAATACATAGATACACACATTGTCAATGGGAGTGGCCGTACAACTGACCATCGCGAAAAAAAGGTGTGTGGAAGTGCCAATAGTGAGAATACTTGGTTTAATCCCTCCCATGAACTTTGACTTATGAGGAAAATGCTAATTTATGATCTTTTACTTAGTGTGTAAAATAGGGGAGTGTCCTGGCTTATCCTTATTACCAACGTGGTATTAACAAAGGTTGTCTATTTAGAATGTGGCAAATTAATTTTCGACAGTTAACGCAGTCATTTGACTTCTGATCATTGACATCATAACGTGCTTTAAGTGTGTGTGATAAGCCATGAAATATGCTATTCAATACTTAACAAAATATTTCTATTTAAAACGTAAAGGGCGAATCTAACAGGACATAAAGAGAGTTATGTATTGTAATGGCTAATTCACTAACTTGTCAATGTATCAAAAAAAAAAAGATAGAAAAAGTGTCAACAAACTTTTGGTTCAAAAAGTTGATAAAAATCCTCCCGGATGTATTTAATAGAAAGTTCAATGTTGTGGATGACATACAAAACAACCAGTGAGATAAAGGGAAATAATTTTTAAAAAATATGTTTGTTTGTCCATTACACTGTCCAGTCTTAATTCTCTGTCCCGTTCTAAAAACACAATGTAACACACAAAATGTATCACAGATGGAAGTCGGACATTCAAATAAAACTATGTGTTTGTATTTTAATATTATTTTTTTTTCGTTTTGAAATTATTTTTCTGATCTTGAGACAGAATAATTTTAAAAACCCTTCTCAAATAGAACTAACGCTAGTAATACTCGAAATATGACAAAGTTGTCAGTGCTTGAAAAAACGTGTATAAAATAAAAGTTATTGTGAAGCGCATTGTTCACCCTTCTCTTGTAGGTTTTGTTGTCAAGTAACTGATAGAGTAAGTAACAAAGTATTTGACAGAGTAAATGACACAGTGTATGACGGTATTTTTTATTGGTCAATTGCAGGCAAGATTATGTATACCAGAGACAAATCCCAGCACTAAGTTGACTAGTAAAAATCCCAGCACTGAGTTGAATAGTAAAAATCTCATCACAGGATTGAAAAATGCAAAACGCCCATCTAAATCAAAGAAAACTCAAATTTATGTAAGTTATTTTTTTAAACCAAAGATTAGTTTCGCTGGTTCCGTTTTTTTTTTCAATATTTATGTTAAAAAAGTTAAATAATTACTTAATTAGTTCGGGTGAAGCCGGACAGTATTTATGTCTTGTTATTGTCTTGTTATTGTATTCCAGATGTTTTATCCGGCAATAAGTTCCATACAGAGAAGAAGAAAACAAAAGGAACGTTTGGTAAAGGCCATCTTAGTAAGTAGTGACAACTAGAACAGATGTAGTAGGGTGGTACATTAATTGTTTGTACTGTCAGTAGAGCAAATTATCACCCATATGATACATTTTTATCTAACATTATATCTTATTATTTATAGTCTGAAGTAGACTTTTATTTTAATATTCTTATTAGTAAAATAAAATTTATATTTCAATCAGAAATATGAAGTCAAAGATGAACCCAAAAAACAGAAAATTGATCCTAATAAAGAAGAAGACAGGAACATACAATTGCTTCTTCTGGCCATTGATTCCATCTGTAGATGTCGTGGACTTGTTGATGAGATCTTGAGACCTCGGCCTGGTTTAGATGTGGTTCCATTGAGGAACTTCAAGTACGTTCTGTTTGAGAAGGCGATTGGATTGGTGGAAGAATTCAACAGTATAATGAGAGTACTGGTCAAGAAAATACTCAAAGTGGACGTCGCTGACTCATTCACAGACAATGAAAATAGCCTCAATTACAATCTAGTTACCAGCATGCTTGAGTTTGTGTAAATATTTGGTTTGATTATCAGTCCTGGTTGATAAATTCAGTATTTTTCATTTACATTAACAATAAGCATCTTTTGACAAGTAATAATACGGCAATCAATGTTTCGTCTAAACTAACTGAATAAATTATTTATTTCTAAACTTTCAAAATCTAGTTTTATTTTTTCTCAATATTTTTTGCTCTTTGATTATATTTTTGTAACATTTTAACGTCAATATATTCAAATGTTTTTAGTATTATGTATAATACAATTTAGTAGGTCTATAAGTTTCAATGTCACAGTCACATCATTAACTGTTTAGTAGTTGTAGTTAATAGTTAATAACACTGTCATATTTTGTTCTGGTAACTTCACTGCAGCATGTACTGCTACCAATTAATAAAACTTCAGTATGTACTGCTACCAATTAATAAAACCTCAGTATGTACTGCTACCAATTAATAAAACTTCAGCATGTGCTGCTACCGACTAATAAACCTTCAGCATGTACTGCTACCAATTAATAAACCTTCAGCATGTACTGCTGTCACAACCCAATTTGAACAACTCGTGGTCTAGGGGTACATTGCCGAGAGGTTCACCCAGGTCCCCGTAGGTTGGACATACACATTAACATTTATGTATATATATATATATATGACGTATACAGTCAATAACTCTGTATAAATAATACAAATAATAACTTTAATACCACTTTATAACTGACTATACAGAAAAATATTAGATTTATGTGACGATTTCCATCACCCACAATAGTATTACATTCAATAAATAGACTAAATTATAATAGATCAGTTATTACATTAAAATGTCAGGCGTTCTTTCAATCCTGGGCCGTCCGGGTCTCAAATGCCTCCAGAACGACTAGATGTCAGGGCTGTTACGGTGCACTTCAGGCAGGGCCATTTCACGTCCGATACGACTTAAAGGTTACTTCCAGATTCAGGGCCTACATGTTACAAACAACATCATGTACGATATGCATATATATGACCACACAATGCTACTTCGATATTACAGTATGCAGCGTATTGTCTAAACTATACAACATACCCCCAGAACGATCAACCTATCTCACACACATCAACATCTTCATGTAAATGCATCTGTTATATCAAATATGGTGAATGCATAATAACACTCACATCAAACATGTATGTAAATAAGCCGTTTCATGGCATGGGCGAATGCAAAAGAAAATAAACGTAAAAAATCTATGCGTTGTACGTCACCAGCGGCTGTTCACTAACAGAGCGCCACAAGTTTCGTTTTTTATAACATGCACACCAAGATGTGAACACATTTTTTCAAACATACTCCCTTCACCTACTCTATGATATCTTGACACTGCTACCAATTAATAAAACTTCAGTATGTACTTCTACCAATTAATAAAACATCAGCATGTACTGCTACCAATTAATAAAACTTCAGTATGTACCGCTACCAATTAATAAAACTTCAGTATGTACTGCTACAAATTAATAAAACTTCAGTATGTACCGCTACCAATTAATAAAACTTCAGTATGTACTGCTACCAATTAATAAAACTTCAGCATTTAACATACAAAGAGTCCTTCTAAATAAACTTCAGACCCCTGACAAAAGTTTATCATTTTAACAGGCTTGCGGAGCCGGAGCCGGAGCCGAGGAGCCGGGAGCCGCTACTTTTCGCTGGAGCCGGAGCCGAAAAAATCTGGCGGCTCCACGGCTCCCAAATGATTTTTTTTACAGCAGAATTTTTTTTATTTTTAGTTTTAAAATTCCAAATTTGTTTGATGGTTTGCCTCCTACAATTTGAAATGTTGTTATTTTTACGAACGCAACAACAGTAGCAGCGTTAAAATGATAGCGTGCACGCACATCACCACAAGAAATCTTTAACGGGGAATCGTTTTGTGTTCATTTTAAATCTTGTTTACCCTCTGAAATTTTGTAGTGGCATGTTATTTTGTTATATACAAAGTTAAAACAGTTTTATTTTATAGAATAATTGTATCAATCATTTAAAATACATTTTACTAAGACGACAAATAGAACGCGTCATTTCGTATTATTATTTGACCGCGAATCAGGCCCGTAGCGTGTGTGGTGGCCAGGGGGGGCTTAGCCCCCCTTGCGTTTTGTCTGGCCCCCTCTGCTTATTTGCTCTACTTAGTAAAATGTATTACCTGCCCCCCCTGCTATTGCCTGGCCCCTGTTGTAGAATGCCTGGCCCCTGCTGTAGAATTTTCACGCTATGGGGCTGCCGCGAATTTGTAATAGACTAAAAACAAAATTGTCGCTTTCTGTATTTAACAATTTTATTATAAACAGAATATCTGAAATAGAGTAGATAAATTTATAAGGCTGTGGCTATACGGACCCGGGTCCCAATAAAATCCGATTGTTATTCGGACCCGTGGCGAATATGCACTAAGCTTAGCTATATTTACATTTTAATAGACGGAACCCGAAAAAATAATAATACAGAGTCCGCTTAGTGGAACCCTAGACACTGAGTAACGATTAAATCATACAATTCAAAAAATTATAAAAAAAAAACAATAATAAAGTTTAATTATAGCTAAACTATGTGCATATTTGCCACGGGTCCGAATAACAATCAGACTTTATTGGGACGGGGTCCGAATAAAAGTCGGAGCTTATTGGTACCGGGTCCGAATAGTCACTTTATAAATAATAAATATAAATACTGAAGTCTTTAAAATATTTTAAATAATGTATCATTGTACTATTTGCTAATTTGATCATTGAAATAACTTTTTATTACTTATGAAAATAGCGACTAGTGGAACCTCGGTCGAAAATAATATGATTCTGGATGCACTGAAATGGTTTGTTTTTAGTAAAACCGATATGCGTATATTTTTCAAGTTCCTGACTATGGGGCAGCCCCGTAGCGTGAAAATTCTACAGCAGGGGCCAGGCATTCTACAGCAGGGGCTAGGCAATAGCAGGGGGGCAGGTAATACATTTTTCTAAGTAGAACAAATAAGCAGAGGGGGCCAGACAAAACGCAGGGGAAGCCCGGCTCCCCTGCCCCCCCCCCCCCGCACGCTACGGGCCTGCTATGGGGGTGAACGCGACAAAATTTGCATAACTTTTTACCAGCGGCATGTTTGCGTGGCGCAATTACAAAAATTTTTGTCTCGTGTGATACTATCTTAATAGGGAGCCGGAGCCGTCAAATTTGTGGGAGCCGGAGCCGGAAAAAATTTTGGCGGCTCCGCAAGCCTGCATTTTAAATGTTTTATAATCACAATGTTCAATGTATGATAATACGTAATGCACTATCTGCTTATTTTTGATCATATAATAATAGATATTACAGAAATACATATATGCGACTAATTGACTATACATAACAAAGTATGTTGACAACAAAAACAGATTTCACATTGCCTAAATATAGGTAATGTAGTTAATGATAAGTACAGGTATGTAGATGAAGAAGGGATCAATGAGGTACGTGCTAATTCGAGTTGTCTGGTAGTTGGGAAATTAAAAATTAAACAACGAACTATGAGAACTTGTTGCAATCAGTCGAACTTATATGTCAGACAATCAAATAGTATAAATGTTTCACACTTCTATGTCAGCATTGTATTTTTCATAGAATTTAGACAGTTTTAGAATATGGTAGCAGCGATCTAATCATTATATTTTGAAATTGTTCATACACTTAATACTAAACCGGATAAGAACCAAAGGGCAGACAACAATAATATATGTCCTTAACCCCCCCCCCCTTCCCTTATTGAAATTGTACTTACATTTTATATTTCAAATAAATGAAACATACATGATGCAATACATGTCCAGTTGTCCTCTTACAGTACTGAAGAAATTTCTAAACTTTCAACATCTTGTACATAAAGAAATTAACAAGAAATTCCATTTATTACACACTTTAAATGTTACTCATTATCAACATCATGTAAGGGCTGTATGCATTCTACATATTCTTGTTCTTTAAATATTCTTATTTAAAAGTTAGTATTTTGTGGAGAGTATCATAAAAAATATTAGGCGTGATTTATTTTATGACCTCTCCTAGTCCTGGTCTGAGAGACATACATGGTCTACGGCAGTGGTTCCCAAAGTGATTCCTACAGACCCCCAGAGGTCCGCGGTATTACTCAGGGGGTCCGTGGAAAATTAAAATTCATTTGGGGGTCCCTGAACAACTCCAGAGGGTCCGTGAAAGGTTTAATGTAAAATAGTAAAATTATGCTCTATTTATGTTGCGAGGCTCTTTAATAAACTTCTAGTAGATGTTCCAACAACAGTGAACAACACTAAAATATACTACGTCGACGCCGGTTGCAAGTAACAATAGTAATATTTGATTCTTTGGTATAACTGCATGAACATGAACTTTCACAAAATGGTGAACTGAGGAGGAGTACAATCACTACATTCTAGCTTTGGGCATCGTAGTATGTGGAAATGGCGTCATCAAACTCTGACTAGAATTATTGTTTCCCCACAATCTATCGGCAAGGCATAGAAAACGGTTATTAAGACATGCCTAGACTGACCAGACCAGCACTGTGTGTGTACTGCTTATCGGCCAGAATGACAAGGCAAGGTTTTCTTTTTTATTCTGCCACTCGGACAGAGGGGAGGGTGTAATGTGCCTGACTACCCGCCAGAAATGGCAGGCTTCGACGGTGTGCTTGAGTGGGACAGAGTGGAATGGTATGAATACCATTGTCTCAGATTGCACTCATTGACCACAGTACCAACACCTTCGCTAAAAGTTATTTTCCTGGTCAGGAGAACCCCAATGATCTTTTACCCACAGACAATGGTATGCATACTAAACCAGGTTAGCCAAATAGCTAAGATCCATTATAGTGCAGATAATACACTTTTGATATTAACCAAAAGGCCGAGAAACATCACTGCAACTATTCATCGGGACAACATCTAAACAAGATGATGATGACTGCATGCTTCTTATCGATTTTAAAGTCCAGAAAGATGTATATTATTGATGAAGAACTTTATTTTGCCAGTTGTGTGACACACACAGTTTTGCACAAACCACATGTCGACATTATAAACAGAATTACACTGAGTAATAAATACAGTACAAAGAAAGATTGACGAAATGGCTCAGGCCGTTGAAAATACTTAATGTAATTGTTTAAAAACATCTGAATGTTCTATTCAGCTTGACGAGTTTACTTCAGAGGCGTAGCTAGGGGTGGGCAAGTGGGGCATCATGCCTCGGCTGCTACTCACCAAGGGGAGCCAAATGGTATATTTTCATATACTATTATATGGTTTTTGAATGGTGGAGGGCGCCAAAAAGGTATTTAATGGTACTGTGCCCCGGGCGCGAGTTAAGCTCGCTACGGCACTGGTTCACTTTACCAGGAACCAAAGCTTTATTTTGAGCTTATGTAACATTTGTAAAGAAGAAAAATTTTGCTAAATGTTCGGAAACCGGTACAAAAGGTGAAACGTTATATGCTGAATTAATAAGATTTGTTCAATATAAAAGCTATACCCTTGTATAATATCATTTCTTTTGCTATTGATGGTGCTCCTGCAATAGTAGGAAGATACCAAAGCTTTCTAGCATACCTAAAAAAGCTGTACCAAATGTATTTTCAGTACATTATATCACTCATCAACATCATTTATTTTGTTGCACAAAATCTTAGT
Organism: Bulinus truncatus; assembly: GCA_021962125.1. Lineage (NCBI taxonomy): Eukaryota > Metazoa > Mollusca > Gastropoda > Planorbidae > Bulinus > Bulinus truncatus. Next base: position 73,510 of record JAGDYQ010000219.1, read on the forward strand.
AAACGTTTGCATGGATCACTAGATTAAGTCATTCAAGCAGTTAATAAAATCAGAATGATTGCCTAAATGTGATATTTTCTCAACTTTGTTTGAAAATTGACGAAGACGATAACCGTTTAACTAATTCACACAGAAGTACGTTTGTTATCTAAAGGTGCATGTTTAAATCACATTGTATGCGCTCTTTGATTCTGTGTTGATATTCCTGGAAAGCAAAGACAATGATTTGCAACAAAATTCAATCAATTATAGAAAAAATAAATGATCCTATGCTTTTTCACTCGGGGGTCCGTGGACAAGTTTTGATTATAAAAAGGGGTCAATGGATAAAAAAGGTTTTTGAACCACTGATCTAGACTAACGGATGGTGTTGCGTGCTGGGTTTACTTTTGGTTTGTTTGGTTACAGTGATAATGTACAAACACCAAACAACAGAAGAGTCGAATGCAGGCTTTGTATTTTCCTTCTTTAATCTTAAAGTTTATTTTACAACATCAAATCTTTACATCAAAAGTTCATAACATAATCCAATAGTCTCTAACGCCTTCTATATATATTTCTACCGCTGTGTTTTACTACTAAAATTATGCTCTGACTAACTGCTAGAAAAATAGTAGACTAAAGTGGACTTCATTATATCGCATGTCCACTCTCTACGCTTGCCTCAGCCCACTTGCCTACTCTATCTCCAAATATAATGTCCCTAATCTCTCGCTCTCCCACGCTCCGTTTCTTGAAACTTTCACATCAGGCTTAGTGCACCACCCACTTGTTGGATTGGCTAATTAAAAAACCCATTAAAAGGTTAGCGCCCTTTCCCACCGTCAGTTGTGTCCGATGATTTATCTCTTTCTCGGGAATGTTAGTTGACTCCTTCAGTTGTGTCCTCGGGAATGTTAGTTGACTCCTTCAGTTGTGTCCGGTGATTTATCTGTTTCTCGGGACTGTTAGTTGACACCTTAAGTTGTGTCCGGTGATTTATCTGTTTCTTGGGAATGTTAGTTGACACCTTAAGTTGTGTCCGGTGATTTATCTGTTTGACAGGAATGTTAGTTGACTATCTCCCCACTCTTGGAACAATGGCTAATGTACCATATATCATGTCCCTAACCGGTTCGCTTGTAAATGTAAAGACGTAACCCCCAAAGATTGAACGCTGAACTCTTGATATAACCCTTCAAAGATTTACTTTATATACTATCCTATCTTCCGGACCTACATTCTAAAATATGTGTGAGAACCTTCTTCTTCACAGACGCAATGTCTACATTATGAATCTAGACTAATGGACGGAATGTCTACATTATGGATCTAGACTAATGGACGGAATGTCTACATTATGGATCTAGACTAATGGATGGAAAGCGTACTGCATGCCAGATTGATACCCTTACCGACAGTAACTTGCCCAGCAGATCGAAATATATCCAATCCATAAATTATTTGTATAGTTTTTATTAATTTTTTTTGGCTTTCCTATAGAAATTGTAGAAATAATATTTTGAATCATTATTTTTAGATCTTATTAGTGAGAGTTGCTGGTCTTGGTATAAGTTTATGTATATTGTGGGACTGCTGTATAATCATAGATATAGTAAAATGAGGATCTAAGAGACGCAGGAGGCTTTACAGAAAATTTCACGTCTCCCAAAAAGAAACACTTTTAGTGGCTATGTCATTAAAATTTGATAAATTCCCTCTGTTAAGTATTTTTAGCTCAACAAATTTTGCAAATCCGGGTATTTAACGTCTTATTTCTGCTGTTTTTTAATATATATTTATCATTTATGGCTTTTTTGTTTGTTTTTTCAAACTTTTTAATTGTTTCGGAAGAATTTTTTTTCTTATGTTATAGGAGACAACTGTAATCTAACTGTGAAAATTAAATAATTTAATGATCATTTCCCTTTGATTGCCAATTTTTTTTGCGCATTATTTTTTTTTAATGTTTATGTTATAGGAGACAACTGTAATCTGACTATGACAATTAAATAATTTAATGATTATTTCCCTTTGATTGCCAATTTTTTTTTGCACATTATTTTTTTTAATCTATATTTTCTTTTACTCAATATTCAGCAACCATAAAGTTAAATGAATTGTTTGTTGATTCATTATATAAATATTGTTCATTATTGCTGAACTGACCAATGTACGTTCACATTTGCTCAGTTTTACAGTATCTGCTAACATTCCGTCGATCGTATACCTATTTTCGATATATAATTGTGTGTTAAAATAATTTAATTTTCTTGTCAATTTCGTTTATGACGTAATTTCAGTAATTTAATAAACAAATAAACAAAAACATGACGTGACCGAAATAACTTTAAGAAACAAAAATAAACAAAAATATTTGTCAAGTGAAACTTTTATTGAAAGTATAAAATATTTGAGTCCAGACACAGAAGATAAACAACATTAGAATAAATAAATATATTGATGACAATAATAAACAAACAACAAATGTTTATGTTGATGTCATAATATAATAGAATGACATACAAATAAAATACAACACCGCCATATTGTTTGTTTACATACAACTCAATAGACATGACCAGTCCCGCTGTAATTAAGTTTAGAATTTAAACTTCCACTGTGGACAAGTTGATCCCACCACCCAACACCACCATCATTATACCCCACACACTGAACTCTGGCTCCACTACTACCTGGACATGTACATGTTGTGTAAGTAAATTTATTTAATCTACCACCCACCTCGTATTTGTCCACCCAGTGACCAACACTGACCTGTTTACTACATCCATGAGGATGTGACACTATAAAGTTCAACTTGTCCACATCTCGAGATTTTCTGTATTTGTTGTAGACTTTACACCAGACATCAAAATAATGTCTACACAACATGTTCAGTTTATCTCCCAGATTTTTGTCACATGTCACACATTTCAACCTACACATGTCACACTCAATGTTTACATCAACAACACTGACCTGATCAACACTGACCACTGGACTGTCTTCTCTATCATAAAACAATCTCAAGGACGTGTGGCTAGCCTCAATGTCATCAAACACCACATGTGTGGCTGTGTACACATCAAACTCCCACCACACGTGGCTGGCAGTGTCTAAATGTTTACATTTCTTACACCAACATGTTGTGTAGTTCTTCCAATGTTTACCTCCATATTGTCTATATCCATCTGTAAACTTGTACACTCCAATCACCATCCCACTTCCTGTTCTCAAGTTTGTTTTGTCTCTCATGTTGTAAAATGGATATGAAACTTTTGTGTCTGGCCAAAACTCTGGTCTGTGTGGACTGGTCATTTTAACATCAACTCTGACTGTCAGGTCAGTTGTAGTTTTGATCAGTTCATGCAATTCATTGTCACGATGACATTCAGGTAGATGGTTTAAGGTGAATGTATCAACAGGTATAAACTGTCTATGACCTGGATTCTTCTTACAACCAATAAGATGTTTGTGTAGATCAGCTTCTCCACCTTCTGACACCTGAGTTTCATGATCACCTGGAAAAGACAAATCAACTTATTATTTTGAAATAGAAAATGTTTCAACATGCTAGTCTTTGCTAAACATTAAAATATCAAAGATATCAAGTTCGCATATTATGTCTGTTATATTACCACAATGTAAACAATAATAATAAATTGTGTTTCATTTTACCATAAAGTTGTTTGTCCATTGTGTGAGTTTCACTGTCCACCAATAGACTTTGGATCTCAGCTGTCATACAATTTTAAGTCTGAAATAAACAAATCAATAATTCACATAAATATTATTATAGTTTACAACTGAAATTATTCCAACTCAGGCTAGTTAACTAAAAAAAATAATATATCTAAATATAAAGTTAAATAAAATATTTGAATGAAAACTTCTCCGTCCAACAATGTAGAAATCAACACACAATTCCTGCAATAAAAACACTTACCATTAAAAAAAATAGTATTTTGTTTTGTTTAGTAATTTTATTTTTCCAACTTCTTACATCTGAGTTAATTTGCTGGCCTGAAAATGTGTAAAATAAAATACAAAATATAACAAGAGTTTTTTTTTAAAAGAAATCAGAATACAAAATTAAAATGTTAAGAAATTAGAATACTGAATTAAAATGGTATGTTTTATATTACACCAAAGTCACATATTTGACAACAAAATATATTTTACCTCACAGAGTATCTGTAGTTTTTTTCACTCAAACTGTATACCAGGTGACTTGAGATCTATTAAAAAAACACATCAATATCAGGTTTTAAGCCAAGTTGTATACATTTTTTAAAAACAAGTGTATATATATATATTTATTTATCATTGTCAGTAATATATAGTAATGTCTGGGTATCTGATTTAAAGTTAAAGACAAATATGAAAATAAAACTATTTAAAACATTCTTTTTTTTTTACATTATACATTCTTGTCTACTTGGTTATTGACATTTAAAAAAAAATATTTGGACAGAATTTCTTAAAACAAATTTTAGTATTTTAAAAACTCAAGATAAATTATTTTAGAATTCAAAAATTTTCGAGCAACATTTTAAGCTAAAAGTGTTTGAATTTTAAACCATGAAAGTTTAACCAAAGCAAAAAATTCAAACATTAGAAATTCTTTTTAATTTTCAGCTGTTTTTTTCAAATCTTCATTTGTTATTGCTAGAGATTATGGCTCAATTTCTACTCAGGCCAATGCTAATTAAAATATTATTTTTAACATAAAACGTTCATTTTCTAAAACCATGTAAACTGCATAATAGATATAAAAACCTATACTATAAAACCGGTCATGAAGATATTTTATAATTTAATGTTTAATACCTAATTTTAATATAGTGAAGAATTTTCATACATTCAAAAATACTTAATTTAAAAATTATAATTTCCTTGCTATTGCTTTAATGAGTTTCATTTTGCAAGCATTTCAAAATTCATATATAATCCTATTAAGAACTTTTTGCATTATTTTAATAATTTGTGTTACATTTAAAAGTTCATCAAATTTGGAAAAACAAGTTTAAGGGTATTGTTTTTTAAAGACCAAAGTGAAAATATACAGCCTACAACTTTACAACATTTATGACACACTGATTTAAATATGTAAAAGACAAGTACTTCTTTAGTAACAATTAAGACACACTTGTGGGTTGAAAACTTCCGATGGATATCGACACAATATCTATTCATCATTAAAGGATTGACGATTTATAAATGTTTAATTTCAACAATATTTCTATTAATTTTACATAACAAAATGTTTGTAGATCTACAAATTAAAAATTTTAATGCAGGGCGGGGCATATAAGTTATAAAAGTATTCTGTCTCCTACTCACCCACTATTGAGACAAGTTACTTTTTAAAGTGTTACACTAGACATAAATAATCTATATGTACATATTAATAAATAAAATAAAATTAGCTTGTTGCTGTTTTTTTTTTAAGTTTGATAATATAAAAATACCATTTTTTAACATTTAAGGCAGAAAGAAATTCAAGTAGTTTAACAAAAAATAAATTATCTACAAAAACTGTATTGAAATATAAAAATAATTGTAGAAATTTTTAACACCAAAAAAACAAATATACCATTTAAATAAAATTAAAAAGAAATTAAATTGAACAAAATTTGAAACATTAAAACTGAAAGTAAATCAACATTATCCAGAACTGAGGAAAAATACAATAAATTGTAAATTCAAGAGATATCAAAGCTAATTTTATCAAAAGCTTAGAAAATATAAATCATATTGCACATTAGATATAAATTTATTTTCAAGTATTTTTCAAGTTTATATTCTTTATTCCAGCATAAGATTACCTTCAACTAGCCACTAGGGGAAAAATAATTATAATGCTAGTGAGATGCTCATACTCCCAGTCAAACACTTGCCATTACGGGTTTAATAATTATATTAAAAGTTTTTTTTTTAAATTATTCATTTATTTAATATATAATATTAATGTTTATAATTTAAAAACTTCCTAAGATATTGATAGATACATCTACATGTAATCTTACAAGTTCAAGTTGACGTCGTCTATAAGATAAGAATATCGGTAGGCCTAGACCCTAGTACTCATCGAGCCTTAGTAGTTATTTTTTCCCAAAGATATTTTAATAAAGACTAAAGGCAGCTAAAAAAACTAGAGCTAAATACATGCTAGTTTAAATTAGTACAAATCTACAATTAATATAACATCAGATAAATCTTAAAAGCTGAAAAATTCTTTAAAAATAAAATTTATTAATAAGCTATCCGTTAGCTAATTGCAAATGCAAAATGTGGCCAGGATGACTTAAAATTATTAAAAAGTATTTCAACTGTTTAATTAGTTTTTAACTTCTTTTCTAGAAATTCTTATTTTATATTAAAATCATAGATTAAAAAAAATTAAAAGCCTTTTTAAGAGAACATTATAAATGTTAAATATCTTTTTTTTTAAAATTATGTTGATCTCTAAAAGTAACAATAGAGAGAAACTGATTAGTCAGTCAAATAGGCATCAAACTGTAATCTTTTGAAACACATAAATAGACAGTATCGATAAATATAGTTGTTTTATATTTAATTATTTTTTTTTTTATTTATGTTTCACATTTATTAAATTACTTTAGTAGGTAACTGTATAAAAAAAGTAAATACAAAATGTGATGGAAAATTTTAAAAGACACCGAAACAAACAGCCACCACATATTGATTATATTTTTTAAGAATAAAATGTTTACTGTCTTACATCGATATTGTTACTTAAAGATCGATATGTGACATTTTAAATCAGTATTTAATAAACTGAAGTTTTATCTAATCATGTTTTTTTATTATTGCTCATTGCTTGTTAAATTAAAAAAAAAATAAAATATGTAATTTAAATATAGTCGGGTTTGAGATAAAGTAATAATTATAGAACTGAATGGATTATATAACTTATAAACACCCGCTATATAGACTTGTAGCTAACAACTGTGTACAACAGACTAATGTCCGTAGTTACACTATTATTAGCCTTAGGTTCAAAGAAATATATCATTCATATTTAATGAGACCAATAAACTAATTATTAAAAAGGTTTACAACTTAGTTTAGCTAGTCTAACTATATTGACTTTTTTCTAAATGATAAGTAAGGCCGTATGACTAAAAAGAAAAGTGTCCGCACTGAAGTAGGTTTAATAGTTCTATAAATAGTACGGTACTTTCCTTTTGAAAAATATTCGGAAATTCCGCAAAACGTGACTAGAATAATTGCATTGCTAATATTAGCAATAACTATGAATTACAAAACTATTATTCTTGCTTGTAGCCTTTTATTAAAACTATGGACATTACAATATACATTTATTGGTCAATGTCATTAAATTAAATATTTTAAAGCATATTAATGGTAAAGATTAAATATTTTACAGCATATTAATGGAAAGATTAACAAAAAATACTAAAAACCTATCTTAAAAATCCTATATATTGTTTTTTTGTTAATTTTAGGTGGACCTGCTCATTTACAAGATACTGGTACTACAAATGTTGGCTGAGCATCTACACTTTGTTACTAGCTGGTACTAAAGATGCTGACTTGTTACCTATTTTGTTACTAGATCATAACAATATGAATCTGCCTCATGTTAAAGCTTCTCATTTAAGAAATATGAGCAGTGTACAGAAGAAAATAGCTGCCCAGAGTCTGGTTTCTCTGCAAAGCATATTGATGTCAGCCAAAGACAATATAAGTAATGGGCTGTCAGCATTAGTGCCCTGCTGTGAAATTATCCTGATGTTGGTGAAATATTCAAAGCTCGCCCTATTAAGCCAGAAACTTATTACCTTCAGAACGGCATAAACAACTGCACCCATTGTAAAATAAATGATACAACTTTACAGGCTTCTATGTACTCAAATGTACTGGAGGCTCTACGTCAATCAATCCAATAATAAAATATATTTGGTTGATTCGCATCGAAACACTGAATATACCTAGCAGGGGCTTTATGTGACGACTTCTCTGATATAACATCACTGACTGAAGTAAAGCCAGCCTGTAATATCACTTTGGAACTTAATATTTAGAAAAATGATGTGCTACTGACTAGTCTGGAACTGAATGAGGATTCTTAAATGAACTTTAAAGGTTAAATTTATCAAGTATTACATTGTTAAATCACATTTTAAAAAATCAATTACTTTTACTTAATTGTGCCTGTTTTAAAGCTTTATAGATTTTATCACATAGAAAGTTAAATATGTTTTTACCTAGTCAGCATTTATAAATTCACCCAAATCTAGTGCTAAAGACCATTCTATCGACACATATCATATGTATAACCAATCAAGTGACTAAACATACATTTCTAATGTCTTTATTATTTTATTCATTGTAATTTTTTTAATGAAATGATCAAAAGTATTTTTTTTTTACTAAGACAGTGTATTTGAAATTATTAGTCAAACTGGGTGCAAGAAATATGGATTATGCCTCTAAGACATTGGGTTTAAATTTTAAGCTTTAGGTGTCCACGTAGAAAACAGCATTGTCTTTATCATACCACTAAAAAATTTAAATATATTTATGCTTTAATTTATGGCTTATTTGAGGACTATTTTTAAAGTTATTAGTCGGCTGTAATTTAATCCGAAAAGAATTGGGTTAATCTAATTATCTATTATGGGTTATGTCAATTATTTTTAGTTATAACATTAATAAAATGAATATAACATATAACTAGTTTAATTAAAGTGTCTTATTCTTATAATGATTTTTAAAAAATGTATTGCACTATAATTATTCTTAATTATACAAATTAGAGAAACTCACAAAAGATTTGTTCAAAACCCACATTTTAGCATCCACTAAACTAGTTGTATCATACATGTGTTATTTTTTAAAATTAATTGTTTATATGACAGTTAATTTTATCAATTTGTCTTGCATCTTTAACTACCATGACTTCAACTTAAGTTTTAATAATCATAGGCATAGCTACTAATCAAATAGTTATATGTTTAATTTTCAACTAATATCTTTATTATTTTTTTTATTACTTAAAAATGTGAAATAAATGTCAATAAAAAATTAAAAGATCTACCATTACTGCTTTTTTTTTGTCAGTTTTAATTTTATTAGTAATATTGCTGGTATTCTCTTATTATGTCTGTACAAGTAATAAGCATGAGACGTCTTAGTAACTTAAATAGCATTTGGTATGGTAATGTAAAATAAAACAAAAAAAAATGACTGAAAACTTGAAACAAGAAATATTATGAACACTCAAAATAAAAAGTTTATTTTTTCTAGCAAGGCCATTGATACTATCTATGGCATGGGAATGATCGTGTTTTGCAGTTATACTCTTTTTCGGTCAAATTTAGTTTATTTTCTATTGGACCAAATCAATCGTCACATATAAATTTAATCCCCTCTATGGTGTATACAATAAAAAGTAATTTAAAGAAGGAATTTTTTTTTTACAGTACATTACTAATGTCATTAGTACTGTCCCGTTTATTAAGTTACTATTATCGGTAGCTATCGAGGGAATGTAGCCTTGGTTCAACAAAATGGCGATTTGTACTCTATCACGTGATTTTGGTCACGTGTTCGTGACCGCCCTATATTTATTTATACACTCTGCTAGCTATGGCCACGCACAACAAAAGGGTAATTAGAGCCAGTTTTAAGACGTACGGGCCTGAATATGAACTTTTATTGCTGGATCACACACCTCCCAACATCCCTTTCCTTATCGTTATGTACTATCTGACGCTTTTGACAGAAGATTAATTAAATTTTGAAATAGCCTAATATGTCTATCAATATACGTATTCTGTCATATATTTCTGTCAGCACAGCACTCATTTAGCTATCAACAACTGATACAATATATTTTAAGATGTGACATGCCATAAGAGTTTATGGTGAACCTAGCATGGCGGTTACGATCTAGTAAACCAATTCCTTTTTAATAACCCAGAACAACACATTTCTTAAAATTAATTTTATTATTACCTTTTTAAAGCTTTAATACGTTTCTTAATCTAACAAATACTATTTTTATTAGAATTAAGTAGACTTTTGACAATTTGACGTAATGTTACACAATGACACTCGAGCTGTCTTGTTACTGTTGATGTTACACAATGACACTCGAGATGTCTCGTTACTGTTAATTTTACATAAAGACACTCGAGCTGTCTTGTTACTGTCAATGTTACACAATGACACTCGAGCTGCCTCGGTTACTGTTGTAGCCTTATACGACGTAGATCAATGCATAGTGATTAAATGTTTTACATAAAGTAATAAAATGAACCATTTTAATTACTGTAACGTTTTTTCAAGTTTCTGTGAATATATTTAATTCTTACTAAAATTGATTTTAAATAATTCTTAATTTTGAGAATATATATTACACTCATTATTGCCACTTATCTTAAAAACACAAACATTTACTAATCTCAAATTTAAATAAAAATTACGTGTAAAGTTACTTTCAATATAGTGACTTAATATAGTCTACAGACGCGATGTTTCATCCATTACTACTGCTGTCTAGAAAATTTATATCTAGTATTACTTTCAAAACAGCGTCTTGATTTACTAAGACAATATTTGACTACAAGTAATTACTACTGCTGTTTGAAATACTTACATGTAGTGGTACCGTCAATATAGCGACTTGTACGAGCCAAGTGTTAGTTACTCTCAGAGTCTCAGTCAAAAGGTCTCCGGTGACAATCTCTAAAATCTGCCTAATACCGATGTGTAAGCTCTAAGAGTGACTGAAGTAGTCATCGATGGAATTTCCAATTAGTTTTTTCTAAAATATTCTATATTTAGTAGAAAATATCCAGCCATTGAAAAAAAGGAAAAATCCGTTGGAATTCATTTTGTAAAAACAATAAGATTTAATTCTTATAGCATACAAAATATATCATTGGTCCATATTAATAATAATTATGTAGGCCATTATTTAAAGATATAAAAATAAAAGAGGTGAGTGACATATCCACATGTAACAATGTAACTTATACATAAGAGGTGATTGAATCACTCGGTGTAACAATGTAACTCATACATACGAGGTGATTGAATCACTCCGTGTAGAAATGTAGTTTATACATAAGAGGTGATTGAATCACTCCGTGTAGCAATGTAACTTATACGAAAGAGGTGATTGAATCACTCCATGTAGCAATGTAACGTTTGTAAAAAGATACTTTGCTACGTTAAAAAAAAACAATAAGTCTTCCGAGTGGCGACACTGTGGTTGGTGTAAACCGGTTAGAAAAAATTAGGGGGGGGGGGGTCCCCCCTTTCCCTTCAGGACTTTAAGCGTGAACAATGGAACTTGTTTCGAATTTTCCTGCTCTAGACTTTGTGGAACCGTATACAAGTGTAATGTCTTTGAAATATGTCCGATCGACACAAGAGTTGGTTCATTTCAACTATATAAGTTTAAAAACAAATTACACAGTTTTATTTTACCAGAAAATATCTAAGAACTACTACAGCTGTTAAATTTCATTTTTTTAATTTCCTTCCCTACTTTTTGAAGCTGAAAATCTGTCAATCACACCATTATTATCAATATTTTCTACCATATCACTGTCACCAGAAAACAGAACTGGTACATAGGCTATATAACTAAATGTATGTTGGTATAATGTGATTTGCTGTTGTACATGGATATCTAAATTTATGTTGGTATAATATGATATACTGTAGTACATATATAACTAAATGTATTCATGATTTTGTTTATCCCTACATACTGACGAATTCATATTTTAAAATAAGAATAACGTAAAAATAATATTTAACAAGGTGAATATCGATTTAAAAAATATATATCTCTTACAATAATTTGCCAGTAAAACAACGGGTACAAAATTTAAGTAATTCATTTTTGCAACATTCATTAAAACTGATTTTCTGTTAATAACATAAATGGCGCAAATTTACTTTAAAATGTAACTCACACAAAGTATAACCTTAACTGCTGTTTCAGCATCACCCGAACGAATGATGTTATAAGGTACAAAGTTATTTTTAGATAGCAGAATTTCCATTACCAGATTACGTCTTATTGGAAAATCCTCAGATTAGTTCATGGGAATCTAAAACTGTTTACAGTTTCTATAAATAAACTCGCAACTGCTATAAAGTAACACGAGAATTTGTTCACATATTGTACAACGTTCATTGGGGTTGGGGGAGGCAGGTTTTTGTTCAAATTATTGTTCTAGGACTGTTACCCTCCATCATTATTCAGTCGGGTCTCAAATTAATAATGCCAGTATTATTGGTATGACTTTTAAGAATGTTACAAGATCTTTTTTTGTTCCCTTTATGAATATTTTTTATCACGTTTTATCAAATTGCTCAGTAGCTATTGAATTATAAAATTATTAGTGTGTTGCATTTAATCTGTGATTTTTTTTTCCAAATAAATGAGTTCAAATTAGAACAGTAGCCTACAAGAATATCAATGATGTCTCTCTCTTTCTATTGGGCGAGTTTCAACATAGACCGTAACACATCTCATACTCTCAAATTTTATATTACTGTGGCTAAATGTTGTTACCAGATCCACATGACGCTCTTCAATGAGTATTGTTTTTGAATTCCTCATAATGTTTAATTAATAAACGAAAAAAAAAGAGTTTGCCTTTATTATCTATATATATATATTGTATGTAGCTTGCTTGAAAATGTAAACAAAAAAAAAACAATGGAAATTTCTCCTTGTACTATGGTATAAGGAAAAAATATTATTTTTTAAAACGTATTAAAAATTTACCGTAATATAAACAATTCAGTTTACGTCTGACAGAGATTGTTTACATTTGTGTTATTGTTGTCGCCAATACTTCCGCCCCACCCCAGCCCACATATTTACGCCACTGCGAATATTTATTGTTTCATTTTATATCGGCTTCTGAATCAAAACCTGAATACGTGGTACTTTCTTTACAGTACCGCCAAATAGTTGACCATATGCCGTGAGTTGATTAATCTTGCAAAACAATGTACTGGCTCAGTGATGAAGAAATTCCATTATGTCTGACACGCGATACTAAAAAGCGAAACGCCATATTATTTATAGTTTTATATGAATGCAATATTTGTATGTAGTAATTATATTATGAAATATATATATGTACTATTTTTATGTACTATTTTTATGTAATAATTATATGATGTAATATGTGTATGCGATATGTGTAAGTTATATGTATTTTAATATGTGTATGTAAAATTTGTATGTAATATATGTATGTAATATTTGTATGTAATATGTGTATGTAATATGTGTATGTAATATCTATATGTAATATGTGTATGTAATATGTGTATGTAATATGTGTATGTTATATGTATGTAATATGTGTATGTAGAATGTGTATGTAGAATGTGTATGTCATATATGTATGTAATATGTGTATGTAATACGTGTATGTTATATGTATGTAATATGTATATGTAATATGTGTATGTAATATGTGTATGTAATATGTGCGTTTCTCTCTTTTTAAGGCCCAAGTAACCACATTACTTTATGAATTTAATTTAATTTACGATCTGAAGATTGTGATTATTTTAAATTATATAAATAAAATACTATTCCCTCAATTCAATTTTCATGAAGATGTATATTCTCTGATTTTAAATAGATAATATCTTTAGTTTTTTAAAGCCTATGAGAGCTAAAAGAAAAATATGTTGTAAAGAATGTTTCAAGATTGTGGTTTATAGACGAACGGATGTTGAAAGATTGTGTGGCTGTTTCAGTGAATACGTATACTTGGTGGATGTCAGCATGACCTGATATATATCTTGGACACTGACAAGAACTTGTACCCGGTACCCACCACTGCTCGTCTGTCCGTGATTAGACATTATTTTTTTTAAATAACGTCAGCTGTTTTGTTTAGCAATGATTATATGTCTCCAATAGTAATGAATGGAAGTATTAGCATGAATGTAATGTTCCAATAGTAATGTATGCAAGCATTAGCATGAACGTAATGTTCCAATAGTAATGTATGCAAGTATTAGCATGAACGTAATGTTCCAATAGTAATGTATGCAAGTATTAGCATGAACGTAATGTTCCAATAGTAATGTATGCAAGTATTAGCATGAACGTAATGTTCCAATAGTAATGTATGCAAGTATTAGCATGAATGTAATGTTCCAATAGTAATGTATGCAAGTATTAGCATGAATGTAATGTTCCAATAGTAATGTATGCAAGTCTTAGCATGAACGTAATGTTCTAATATTAATGCATGCAAGTATTAGCATGAACGTAATGTTCCAATAGTAATGTATGCAAGTATTAGCATGAATGAAATGTTCCAATAGTAATGTATGCAAGTATTAGCATGAACGTAATGTTCCAATAGTAATGTATGCAAGTATTAGCATGAATGTAATGTTCCAATAGTAATGTATGCAAGTATTAGCATGAATGTAATGTTCCAATAGTAATGTATGCAAGTCTTAGCATGAACGTAATGTTCTAATATTAATGCATGCAAGTATTAGCATGAACGTAATGTTCCAATAGTAATGTATGCAAGTATTAGCATGAATTTAATGTTCCAATAGTAATGTATGCACGTATTAGCATGAATGTAATGTTCTAATAGTAATGTATGCAAGTATTGGCATGAATGTAAGGTTCCAATAGTAATGTATGCAAGTATTAGCATGAATGAAATGTTCCAATAGTAATGTATGCAAGTATTAGCATGAATGTAATGTTCCAATAGTAATGTATGCAAGTATTAGCATGAATGTAATGTTCCAATAGTAATGTATGCAAGTATTAGCATGAATGTAATGTTCCAATAGTAATGTATGCAAGTATTAGCATGAATGTAAGGTTCCAATAGTAATGTATGCAAGTATTGGCATGAATGAAATGTTCCAATATTAATGTATGCAAGTATTAGCATGAATGTAATGTTCCAATAGTAATGTATGCAAGTATTAGCATGAATGTAATGTTCCAATAGTAATGTATGCAAGTATTAGCATGAATGTAATGTTCCAATAGTAAAATATGCAAGTATTAGCATGAATGTAATGTTCCAATAGTAATGTATGCAAGTATTAGCACGAATGAAATGTTCCAATAGTAATGTATGCAAGTATTAGCATGAATGTAATGTTCTAATAGTAATGTATGCAAGTATTAGCATGAATGTAATGTTCCAATAGTAATGTATGCAAGTAATTGCATGAATGTAAGGTTCCAATAGTAATGTATGCAAGTATTGGCATGAATGAAATGTTCCAATATTAATGTATGCAAGTATTAGCATGAATGTAATGTTCCAATAGTAATGTATGCAAGTCTTAGCATGAACGTAATGTTCTAATATTAATGCATGCAAGTATTAGCATGAACGTAATATTCCAATAGTAATGTATGCAAGTATTAGCATGAATGAAATGTTCCAATAGTAATGTATGCAAGTATTAGCACGAACGTAATGTTCCAATAGTAATGTATGCAAGTATTAGCATGAATGTAATGTTCCAATAGTAATGTATGCAAGTATTAGCATGAATGTAATGTTCCAATAGTAATGTATGCAAGTCTTAGCATGAACGTAATGTTCTAATATTAATGCATGCAAGTATTAGCATGAACGTAATGTTCCAATAGTAATGTATGCAAGTATTAGCATGAATTTAATGTTCCAATAGTAATGTATGCACGTATTAGCATGAATGTAATGTTCTAATAGTAATGTATGCAAGTATTGGCATGAATGTAATGTTCTAATAGTAATGTATGCAAGTATTGGCATGAATGTAAGGTTCCAATAGTAATGTATGCAAGTATTAGCATGAATGAAATGTTCCAATAGTAATGTATGCAAGTATTAGCATGAATGTAATGTTCCAATAGTAATGTATGCAAGTATTAGCATGAATGTAATGTTCCAATAGTAATGTATGCAAGTATTAGCATGAATGTAATGTTCCAATAGTAATGTATGCAAGTATTAGCATGAATGTAAGGTTCCAATAGTAATGTATGCAAGTATTGGCATGAATGAAATGTTCCAATATTAATGTATGCAAGTATTAGCATGAATGTAATGTTCCAATAGTAATGTATGCAAGTATTAGCATGAATGTAATGTTCCAATAGTAATGTATGCAAGTATTAGCATGAATGTAATGTTCCAATAGTAAAATATGCAAGTATTAGCATGAATGTAATGTTCCAATAGTAATGTATGCAAGTATTAGCACGAATGAAATGTTCCAATAGTAATGTATGCAAGTATTAGCATGAATGTAATGTTCTAATAGTAATGTATGCAAGTATTAGCATGAATGTAATGTTCCAATAGTAATGTATGCAAGTAATTGCATGAATGTAAGGTTCCAATAGTAATGTATGCAAGTATTGGCATGAATGAAATGTTCCAATATTAATGTATGCAAGTATTAGCATGAATGTAATGTTCCAATAGTAATGTATGCAAGTATTAGCATGAATGTAATGTTCCAATAGTAATGTATGCAAGTCTTAGCATGAATGTAATGTTCCAATAGTAATGTATGCAAGTATTAGCATGAATGTAATGTTCCAATAGTAATGTATGCAAATATTAGCATGAATGTAATGTTCCAATAGTAATGTATGCAAGTATTAGCATGAATGTAATGTTCCAATAGTAATGTATGCAAGTATTAGCATGAATGTAATGTTCCAATAGTAATGTATGCAAGTATTAGCATGAATGTAATGTTCCAATAGTAATGTATGTAAGTATTAGCATGAATGTAATGTTCCAATAGTAATGTATGCAAGTATTAGCATGAATGAAATGTTCCAATAGTAATGAATGGAAGTATTAGCATGAATGTAATGTTATAATAGTAATGTATGCAAGTATTTGCATGAATGTAATGTTTCAATAGTAATGTATGCAAGTATTAGCATGAATGTTATGTTGCTTGGGTATTTTTTTTCAATTTCTCTCTCTTTAATCTACAATCTGTCTTCATATCTAACATGATCAACCAAACATTGTACATACAATATTTTTCAACGAGTAATTCTCTGTTGTTTCCAAACATCCGGTAGCAATCTGGTCTAGGAAATACACCCACAAGTTTTTTTGACGTAAGTTATTCAAGATTACAACCAACAACAACCATCACCCTTTTATCCATCTATTCATAGAGTCAAGAAGTTTATGTCGAGGAATTATACTCACACATTACACAAAGAAATTAACACATCTTACGCCAACTCACCGCACGCGCCACTCATCAAAATACTGTGCCAAACAATGAGGTTAGATTACTGGAGGCGGCATGACGTCACCAAGATTCTTAAAATAATTAAATTAATTGGTTAAATCAATGGATTTTGCTGACTTAATTGATGGAAAAATGAAAACCAGACGCTACTTGCCCCCCCCCCCCAATATTTTTTACCCCCCCCCCCCACATTTTTGTGAAATGACGTCACTGCTTTATATTCCGAGACTACTGAATCATTTGAATTATACATTTTATCTGACCCTTGTGCCCTAAAAGACTTAAGGGAACTGTAATTTACTTACTGTCTGTGTTTTGAGATAAAAGAAATTCATTCTACATTATACCTGGGTGACATCTGAGTTACCCAAGTTAAGAAAATGTCACTTAGTAATGGGCGACAAAAATTCCTATCTACTTATAATTTAATTCACTTGATTTGAAAATTTAACTTGTCAATTTAATATTAATCGTAGACACACACCCCCGGTTTCTAATAGGGCGTGAAAGTCTGACGTCACGACTTTCACGCCCTATTGTATTTTCACCCTCTAAAATCTGAAAGATTAATACAATTTATGGAAAGTACCTTACTATTAATAGAATATTTTAAAATTACATTACTACGGGAAAAACTCTTGTAAGTCATACGTCAGTAAAAAAAAAACGGAAGGACGTAAAACTAATAAATTGTTTGATAGCCTTACTAATTATGATTGAATTATTTTTATGTACTAATTACTGCGTAACTACGGAAATGATTTTCTTCATCTGTTACCAACAATATATTGTAGTGGTCACTTTGATAATTATCTATTGATCTGTAGCCAGACTTCTTCTTCTTCTTCTATCTCTTAACTCGTGGATGGGTCGTTGGGGCACCGTTGTTGACTGAAAACTAGTAGGTTGACTGAAAACTAGTAGGTTTTCAGTCATGGTGTATCTAGGGCAGGAAATGTTTGGCGGCGCCCAACCCTCTCCAAGCTTGACCACAGCCGGTTTCCTCCTTATCGGTGGCCCGCCTTGATCACGGACAAGTAGCCGTTGGGTTCACATTTGATCTCGTCCGCCCTGGCCGGTGACTTCAATTTGGAAGTTAATACTCCCAGTGGTGCCGTGTCAGCACCACCCCTTCACGCGGTTTAGCCGGTCAGCTGAGACCGTTGCCCAGGGTGTGGCGCGGGGAGCCACACGTGAGAGATTTAAGAGATGAGCGAGGACCAGTGAGCTTGACCACCAGAGGGTGCAGCTGTCAGAGCATCAAAGGTACTACCTCTGCCAAGAGCCCTCTATACAGACTAAAAATTTCAATACTTAGTTCATTTTATTGTCTTTTAAGTTCGACTTGCAAAGTGTGATATTTAAACCAATGATACATTGTTAACAAATTTCGACATAGGGATTGGTAAATGGGTGCAAAAAATCCCGTTTTGTGAATTTCATAATCAATTTTCCTACACAATTTGTACATGTCCAGGTAGTAGTGGGGCCAAAGTTCATTTCTTGAAGCAAGGAGAATAAACAACCAGTCCACAGTGGAAGTTTAAATTCTAAACTTAATTACAGCGGGGCTGGTGAAATATGGTGATTCATCTGTAAACAAACAATATGGCAGTGTTTGATATTTTTATGTCATTAATTCATTTTTATTACATGAACATTGGAGGTTTGTTTTTGTTGATACAAATATATCAATATGTCAAATTTCTTGAGTGAATAAATTATTAATTTTTTGATTGATATTTCATGTCATGTTGTTGAGTGTTATTGATGTTTTTGGATCATTTTTAATGATATCTTTAAACATAAATCAAATTGTACAAAAATATTATTGTAAAAATCTTTTCATTAGAAAATCGATCAAAAAATAAAACATTCCATGTTCTTTTTTATTACACAGTTCTTCATCCTGTTAGAGAGTTTTTAAAAAAAATATGTTGACAATGTCTATTAATACAATCACTGTTTGATGAAATAATATTTAGTTTGTTAACAACTTAACCTTATTATGTAAAATAATCAAAATGATATAGTTTATGATATAACAAGTGGATCGATTTATGATAAAAACAGTGCCGGGAAGAAAACAAATTCTGCATGGCCGGGGATACATATCTATGGTTTTATCCTGGCGGGGATATATTAGCTAAAGCAGAGCCGGGGATGACAGTACTCAGTACAGGGGATATCCTCGGTGGTAAATCGAGCTCTGGATGTAACAACTTTTACTGATCTAAAATGCGGCTATATAATTGATTTATTCTTTTTTTTTGTTAGTCTATTGACTAAACCATAATCTCTAACCTGAATTGTTTACTGTAATAATAAAACAAACAGACCAGTTCAATATAAATCATGTCACCAATAGTGCAAATGAAGTGGATAGATTAGTTTATCATATAACCATGTTGCCAACAGTACCAATGAAGACTATCATAATACAATCATGTCACTATCCTGTCACCAATACTACAATTAAAGTGGTCACCAATAGTACCACTGAAGTGGAATGACTATCATAATAAAATCATGTTATAAGTACTACAATTAAAGGGGACAGACCAATTAATTATACTATTATTTCACTAATACTACAGTTGAAGTGTGCAGACCCTTTCATCATCCAATCACGTGACCTATTAACTAGTACTAGTACATGTAGATTTCTTTCAGTAATGAATAGATATGAAAGTATTTCTATCAACAGTGAACTTAAGTAAACTTTGAAGACCAGTCCCAAGTAGCCGAGAAAGTGAAATGTGGTACGCAATGTTTGATTAAATCATTATTCATAAAATATCGCACAGAAAAAATAGTTGATGCTAAGACCTTGTATATAAGTGGAAAGTGACCACAAAGTGAAACATTTTTTCCTCACTTTGGTACTAAAGGCATGCCGTAATTAGTAGTAATTTAAATTATATACGTGTAGAAATTAAAAATAAATATTGATAAAAATGACTGTCTGATCTAAAAAAAAAACATTTGTTACCGTACATAGTGATATGCTTCTATAATTATAAAGAAAAGTACAATATAACATTGATACCTGTATTTATACAATAAATAATAATTAAAAATAACATTACTAAATAATCTATGCTACTCATATTAATTACATATATATAAATATATGTACACTGTCGTCATTGAACCAACACGCATTCCAAGCGACGGTTGTGACTTAGATGTGTGGTGACTGGGATGACCAGGCTGCTTATCAATCCAACCATCATTTCACCTATCTAACCAACCATCTCACCTATCAATCCAACCATCTCACCTATCAATCCAACCATGTCACCTATGTGAGTGGCGACTAGGGCTACAGTAGTGACCTAGGTGAGTGGCAACTAGGGCTACAGTAGTGACCTAGGTGTGTGGTGACTAGGGCTACAGTAGTGACCTAGGTGAGTGGCGACTAGGGCTACAGTAGTGACCTAGGTGAGTGGCGACTAGGGCTACAGTAGTGACCTAGGTGAGTGGCGACTAGGGCTACAGTAGTGACCTAGGTGAGTGGTGACTAGGGCTACAGTAGTGACCTAGGTGAGTGGCAACTAGGGCTACAGTAGTGACCTAGGTGAGTGGCGACTAGGGTGTCGAGGCTCATTAGAATTATTTGATTATGATAAATGAGGTTTTTTAAGGCAGACTAGTCCTACCCACTATGGCTCTAAACGATTTATTAGTAAAGTTAGTAAAGTACCTTACCCCATCAGGGCCATCGGAGAAGATGAAATGTTTTTATAGTTTAGGAAAAATAAGGAGTAGCAAGGCTAGTACAACGCTCGGATGATTCACATATTTTTAGATATTTATGCAAGAAGCATTTAAGTCAGGCTTGGTTACTCTGGCTTGAAACGATTCATACAGACCACAGTTAATGTTCTTTGCCCTGCAAAGTCAACAGAAATTATCCCTCGTTATAGATAACTAACTTTAAATTATGAGTCTGTCGACATGAAATGTCAAATGAAGTTGATAGCAGCTTGCCTATAGTTAAACACATAAATACAATATATATTTAGCATCTATGAGTTTGTGTGTGAATCGATTTCAAATTTATTTAGCCGTTTAAATAAAAATTATGTTGAACAAATATTTATGCTCTTAAATTTTTTTTAAACTTCAATAATAATCATTTCAACCTTCAGTACACTTAGTTGGTTTGTCAACAAATAACTCCGTATCTCGTATGGACTTAAACAATGGTTTCACTTTGTGATCATTTTTCTTTTTAACATGCAGAAATAAGATTAACTTATTTTTATGTGATATTTCATGAATATTAATCTTATCAAATATTGTGTACCACAAATTCCTTTCTCTGGACTTGAGAAAATAAATTAAAGCTGCTAGATAGTTTTACTTGGGGCAAGTCTAGTAAAGCTTATCATTGATTAGAAATATATTTTGTTTTACAGGTATCTTTTCATGAATACAAATAAACTTCTTAAACTTTTTAATCTCATAATATTAGTTTTTATGTGACATGATTTTACACTGAACTGGTCTGTCCGCTTCAACAGTATCACTATTAACATGATTATATGATTAACCTGTCTGACTGCTTCAAATTTAACACTGGTGACATATTAAATATTCAGAATACACCAAATACCCCATCTCAGGTGTAGTAATGGAAACTATTGAAATTGTTATATTTATACAGTGATCACCATTTAAGGATGAAATGTGTATATATTACATGAAACATAGTATTAAGATGAAACATTTTATCACTTGCTATTTATCTTTATTGTTTGCCCTCTATCCATCTAAAAACTAATGAAAGGGAAACAATTAATCATAAACATGATGTTGAAATACGCTGTTTGTGATAGTTAAGATCAGTTATAGCATTCATTATTTTTGCGTCTGCAAGCGAAAACTTTATTTCGGAACATTGCGAAACATTGACAGAAATATGAAAGCAAGTAAGCATAGACAATCTTTCAACATCGGCGGAGTGTTTAGTGCGTAAACCATGTAAGAAAAAGTCAAACTAATGAGGGCATTAAAGCACCAGATGTATCTGATATAAACTCACTTAGATTTTAATCTCTTTTCTTCAATTAGTCTGTGAAAGTTGAAATCATACTACCTCGATCGGCAAAAGTATTCAAAATTTAAATTTTTCCATTTAAGGACAAAATGAATTTCTTTGATGAAAATTTTTGTACCTGTTTTTAATTTAATCTTAAGTTTATTTTGTTATGTTTGTTAATTACTGAAAGGTTGAAATCTTTTTTTGATAAATTAGATTCACGTGTACATTTTTGTTCAATAAAAAATCTAGATTTAGTAAATTTAATTGTATATGATAATAATCGATTTTTAATGGACGAGATTTAGAATAAAATCTCATCATTTTACTAGACCAGTTGTCAGTTCTCAATGAGTCTCGGTAAGTTGGCCACAGATTGTCAACATATATGTAGCTATAGATCATAATCATCGCCATTTTAAGAATTTTTAAATTATCTGCGGAATAAATACTAAGATCGTCTGCTACATGATATGGGACGTTGGCTTTAGAAAGAAAAACATATTAAAATGATATTGTGAAAGATAAACATTCATTAATTTGTCAAGCCTAAGAAAATAATTCGTTAATTGGCATTGGGTATTTCAAATCACCGTTATAATAATTAGAGAACTTTTTCCACGGATCTTTTCAAGAATAATTCAGAATAAGAACTTAATCCCTATGACATAGTGTTACTCAAATCACAATGATTGCTATATACATGACAAAAATAACAATACCAACAGTCACCTTGACTCCTGCTCAGCTGTGTAGAAAGGTTATGTGGTTATACATTGCGGTTATGAGGTCACACATGACGGTTATGAGGTCACACATGACGGTTATAATGTCACACAAGGCGGTTATGAGGCCTCAAAGGGCGCAGGCAGAGCACTTTTAAATGTTCTTGCACTTTTCTGATTGGGAAGAGGAAGCCACAAATTTAACTCGCACAGGGTGCTACAGCTCTCCTCCTAGCAACTATTCAGAAATATATGATTTAAATATATATATATATATATATATATATATATATATATATATATATATATATATACTAGTTGCAAGTACCCGGCTTTGCCCGGGTTTAAAATAAGGTTTTCTGTTTACCTTCTGTTTTCTCCCTACCCCCTCTCTCCCTTCCTCTCTCTCTCTCCCTCCCTTCCTCCCCTCTCTCCCTTTCCCTCCCTCCCTCTCCCTCCCTCTCTCACATCTCTCTCCCATCTCCCGCTCTCCCCTCTCCCCCTCCTTCTTTCCCAACGTCCATCCTCCCTCTCTCCCTCCCTAACCCCCTCTCTCCCTCCTTTCTCCCTCCCTCCCTCTCCCACCTCTCTCTCTCCCTCCCCCCTCTCTCCCCTTCCTCCCTCCCTCCCTCGTTCCCCTCTCTCTCCCTCCCCCTCTCCCCCCTTCCTCCCTCCCTCATTCCCTCTCTCTCCCTCCCTGCCCCCCTCACTCTTTATCTCTCTTCCTCCCTCTCTCCCACCCTCTCTCTCTCCCTCCCTCCCCTCTCTCTCCCTCCCTTCCTTTCTCTCTCCCTCCCTTCCTTTCTCTCTCTCCCTCCCTCCCTTCCTTTCTCTCTCCCTCCCTTCCTTTCTCTCTCCAATCTCCCTCTCCCCCTGCTCCCTCTCCCACCCTCTCTCTCTCTCCCTCCCCCTCTCTCTCCCTCCCTTTCTTTCTCTTTCCATTTCCCCCTACTCCCTCTCCCATCTCCCTCTCCTCCCATCTCCCTCTCTCCCCCTCCTTTCTCCCCCTGTCCATCCCCCTCCCTCCTCTCTCCCCCTCCCTCCCTCCTACCCCTCCTTTCCTCTCTCTCTCCTCCTGCCCCCCCCTCTCTCTCTCTCTCTCTATATATATATATATATATATATATATATATATATATATATATATATATATATATATATATATATATATATATACTTATTATTATGGCTTCACACTTCTTCTAAAATCCTTCTTCATTTCTTTATCTTCCTTAAACTGTGCAAATCAGGGAGCATGAAAAAACATCAACAATTCTTTGCATCACAAAGGCACAATACAGCACCAGCGCGCAAGTTCTATTCGAATCGGGAAATGACGTCACAGAGGAATTTTATTTATGGCGCCGTCGAGATTACTTTAATATAGTAAAATACTAAAATAAAAAAAAAAATTAATTACAATTAAACTACCCATCGAGATGAAACGAAACCTGTCCTATAACCTTCCCCATGTAATTATGTGTATGTGTAACAAATTTCATGTTATCTGTTTTTATGGATCTTGAGTTATAAGGGAACAGACAGACAGACAGACAGACAGACAGACAAAAAATGCGTCTTATAAGTATAGATATATATATATGTTGTTGTTACTAGCAATGAAGTCTGGTTTTTTGATGATCTTGTGAATATTTGATGAACTAAAGGTCCAACCAACGTGCTAGCTCACCCACTTATGTGCTAACTCTCCCAAGTACTTGCTCACTCACCCACGTTTTTCCCCACTCACCCAAGTGCTTACTCACCCACACACGTTCTTGATAACTCATGCTCACTAACCCACGTGTTCGATCAATCATCCTCTTGCTCGCTAACTCACCCACGTGCTCGCTCACTCACCTACTTGCTCACTCACCCACCCATGTGCTCTCTTACTCACCAATTTACCTGAGTGCTCACTTACTGACATAGTGCTCGATCACCCACCCACTTGCTAGATCACTCATCCACGTGCTTTCTCACTCACCTACTTACTCGCGAGCTCAGTTATCTACATGCTCACTTATCTACGTGCTCGCTCAAAAATCCAAGTGCTCGCTCACTCACCCACGTGATCGCTCACTAATCTGCGTGCTTGCTCACAAACTCATTTTCTCGCTCACTCCACCACATGATTGCCAACCAATTAACGTGCATGTTCACTCACCCAGGTTTATAGTCTTCAGCTATGCCATTCGTTGTTTTTTTTTTTGTCTGGGAACCTCAGGTCGTCAATAGAGCTACCACTCCCATTACCAGTTTACATCGTTCATTCATAAAACTTTCATTCACGGGAAACGTCATCAGGCGTGGGAACTTGTCCCGCCCAGCCAATCATGTCATTGCGTTTCGCTAACGCTGTCTGATAAATGACCTCTGTGTTTTCTTGAACGCGTGTGGGAATGTCTGAGTGCATAGGTCTATTTGGTTTGGGCGGGTGTTAATCTTGATTGCATCTAGCCAGACTTAGGTACCATGAATCAGTTTCAGTCAAACAACTGTCTACATATTACCAATGCTGCTTGCCGTTATCCGGCCGAATATGTAAATGCTTTGCGGCCACAATTATTAATATCTTTGTAAAAGAGAATCAGAAGTCAGTTAATAAATCTGATCCAGATAACAGTACAGTGTAAATCAACAGTGAGTAATTTAATCATCAGCTCTACAAAAGGCATTTTTATTTAACAGTTTACAGGACAGGGGAAGATACAATGTTGGTCTGGGGACGTATGGTGTAAGTTATGAACATTTTCAAACGGGTTACCTGCAGATTTTCTCAAGGATGGAGTTCTAGCTGAGTTCTCTGATTAGTTACTGAATAAGCAGATAATGACATTATTTGTTTGTGAGTAAAGACACCATTTAGGCCTTTATGTGTTGTTTTTGTTTGACGTCATATATGTAATGATCCCAGTGGCTAAAGTTAAATGACTGTGTTTATCGTTATATATAGTTAAAAGCTATGTCATAATTAAATGACTGTGTTCATTGTTTTATATTGTCAAAAGTGTGTCACATTTCAATGACAATGTTAATTGTTTTATATAGTCAAATGTTATGTCAAAATTAAATGACTGTTCATTTTTCTGTTTTAAGTTGTGTTTTTTCTGGGAAAAAGAAGGATAAACTAATTTTCAATCTGTCTGCCATTGTCAATATATCCATGTTTTCTTGGAGAAGTCTACTATGTTATATGTACAGAAGTAAATCAAGTAACCTGCACATGAATAAAATATGTTCATGCAATGACGTAACGTAGCCACAAAAATATAGTTCATCGTACTCATAAAACTAAAAGGCTATTCACTCGCAGTTTTTTTTTTTAATTCATCTTTTTAATGTTTTATTTGACATGCCTTTGTTATTGTTGTATACACTAATGTCATATCTATCTATCTATCTATCTATCTATCTATCTATCTATCTATCTATCTATCTATCTATCTATCTATCTATCTATCTATCTATCTACCTAACTATCTATCTATTTTTTTATCTTTCTATCTATCTGTCTAATCTCTCTCTCTCTCTCTCTCTCTCTCTCTCTCTCTCTCTCTTTATATATATATATATATATATATATATATATATATATATATATATATATATATATATATCTGTATGTCTGCTCGTCCGTCGGTAGTCTGTCTGTTCGACAATCTGTACATCCCTCAATTTTTATCAATATGTCTAACTATTTGTCTATCTTTCTGTCTGTTTAAAAATAACCGTTAATAGATGTATATATTATGTAATTCGACGTTATTAGTCTAATGAGCAGCACCATGTCTGTGTATGGCATTAGGGTACGGTTGGGGGGGGGGAGAGATGGTGAAAGTGTCACGTGTTGCATGTTGATAAACACAGCTGATCTAACACGAAAACTTCTACATGGGTAGGATGATTCTGCAAAGGATATATATTCTTGAGTCAAGCCGGTCAAAGCGATTTTTAAATAAGACAATAAGTGGTCATAAGCAATGAGCTTACAAGCGGTCTGTAGACATAGAAGAAAATGGCGAGCGACTAAATATAGAGATATACTAAAGACTTTAAAGTTGGGCTTCGTGGGGCTTTTAAAATTAGAGGGCCCTAGACCTTAGTTCCAGTTATAAGAGTTCATAAAGATTACAATGTTTATTTAATGACTGTCCTGGAAAGCCGATCTTTTGTAAAGACACTTTGGTGATAGTGATGCCTAGCAAAAGCACCATCATCTCTGGTGTGTGTGTGTGTGTATATATGTGTGTTTGTGTGTGTGTGTGCTAAGAGTGTGGTCTTGAAACAAACTGGCCAGTTATGTGATTTTTTGGTTCATTTGAACGATCTAATGCTCTACGACGGTATTTCTTGCGATTGATTAAATAGGCCGTACGACGCTAGTTCTTACTTTTCTATTGACGGCTGCACTTTTTTGGTAAAACGCCGAATGTGGTCTTCTAGTTTTAAAATACAATATTTCAGATATTATTTTACATAGGATTCAGTGAATTTTTTCTCTTCCTGCCAACATATGTTTAGAATTCACTGCGGTATTAGAAAAAAAGGGCGTTAGCTGCAAGGTGAAATACATTTTTATTTACATTGTAATTATCTGGGAGACAAGCGGAAATATAACTTAAAACAAATATGATCTCATTGTGTGTTTGATACACTTGTCATTTGTGTAAAGACCCTTTTAGTTTTTCATTATGAGCATACTGCAAAATATTTCATGATTGACTGAACAGAAGAACTGTGTACAAAAATTAAGATCATTATGCACACAGCCCACTATTGTCACTGACCTGCATAATTAAGACATGCTCAGTGTAGCATACCCCATCCTCTTCCTTCTCTGTTTCTATACATGAGAGGTTCAGAACAATAAGCATATATCATGTGACCAGTAAAAACGCTGCTCATACTTTTTTGTCATCCCCTCACCCATTCCATCTTCTGTCTCTTTGTGAGTTTAAATAGCCAAATCTCGTTACCAAGTGGTACAATCCTCATAAGAGAAATAAAGTACATTAACGGTTCGCTAAAGCAGAGGTTTTTAACCTTTTTTACCCTGCAGACCCCACAGACATACCAAGATCACGTTGTGGACCCCACAGAGCTCAAGGTGCCCTGGCCTTATCTTTTCGTACCTCAGGTTGGACCCTAATATGTCTTAATAAGTTTACGGATGCAATCTACTTAAATTATAACAAACGGTAGGCCTAGCTTAAGTTACGCGCACATCATGTAAAAGTCATTTTACATACGGGAATAGCTGTCTATCAGAATAATGAAACACTCACCGAGTATTTATTCAACTGGTATGTCCGTTACACAGTCTTCTGTTCATTGGTAAGGATGTGTCTGTTTTGCACTATAGAGTTTTTTCCAAACATGGTGGTATACGTGATAAACGTATGCGTATTTCAAGCTCAATGTCCAGTCTGGACATGTACTTGGTCTTCATCACAGTAACAGTAGATAATGCAGTTTCGAAAAAGAACGTCGTAGAAAATGGTTAGCAAGACATTGATGGCTTTGTTTGACAGCAGCGAGTACTCCTGGAAACATGCTAGCCAGAACGACAACAGTGGCAGTCTGCTGAACTCTAAGCGCAGTGTCCTGTCGGTTGACAATTCAACCGATTGTTCTTGTTCGCGACCAGTTAAATCGGTTAGCCCACAATCAAAAGGATTTCGAATCCAATCAAATGCGATGACAACGTCGTCACCGAAATACTGATGAAAGTAATATGACATCTCATGTAGGTGGTTTAAAACGGAGCATCCAATGACGCCTGTCGAAATATGACTCACAGTAAACAAGCAATTTACGCCTGTACCGTTTCGGACACAGGACGTTTTAGAGCATTTTTGTGGTATGGGTTTTGATAAATAGAGAGGGAAGTAAGTCATGTTTAATAACTGTTACAAAAATAAATAATAAGTTACGCCTCTTTGTACGCCCCTTTGTTAATATAGCTTATATAGTGAAAAACCGGCACCCTACGAAGTCCTAGTATTCGCTCATCAGAGGTCAGATCGCAAAATGAACGTTTGATGTACACATGGCAGGCCAAGACCTACAAAATGATATATGCATCATGGGTCTAAGACTTAGGTTTGCTTAGATCTAGGTCGGTCCATTTGTTAATATAGCTTAGCCTATATAGTAAAAAAAACTGTATTTAATAAGCCTATTTTGTCAGCCCTCAGAGGTCAAATCGTGAAATGGACTTTTGATGCACACATGACAGGCCAAGACCTACAAAATGATACATCATGGTTCTGGGACTTATGGTTGTTGAGATCTAGGGTGATGACGGACAGACAGACAGATAGACAAAACGGGGACAATAGAGCATTTTTTTTCGAAAATGCTATAAAAAGTCAGCCAACAATGGAAACATGTGTACCTTCTTCGCATCTTCCATTCCATATACGAAGTTTCTTCTGAAAGGCATCGACTTAGTCATGCGTTTTCAGAACATTTTTGTGTCAGTTCCTTGCAATGACAGATTTAAACTATTTAAAATGTTAAAAATGTCTGCAACATAAGCTATTCTGGCAACCAATGTCTCACCTGTAAAAAAGTGTGTCGTCGATTCGTTATGCTAATTTAGAAAAATAAACAGCTGGTCTCGTAATTCATGCAACGCTGAACAACGCGACCGCGTGAGATCCACCAGACTTCCGTGTGTAGCAATAAATATTTGTGTCCGGCATCCATTTTGCAATACATGTTTTCAAATAAACGTTGATTGAGTGGCCTAGCTTTGATGAAATTAACATGTTTAATATTTTGCGAAAACGCGTTAGCAAGATCTTTATTCATGTCATTTAACGCCAAAGTCTCGCGGTGATTCACGCAGTGGGTTGATACTATATGAGGGGCGGCTTGTTTTACTCCGGTGACTAAACCAGATCTACGACCAGCCATCGCAGCAGCGCCTTCCGTAAACACGCCAATACATAGTGTCCGGACCAGTCAAGAATCTAAAAAAAAATGTATCAAGATCACGGAAAAATTCTTCACCGGTTGTTCGCCCCGGCAGTAACTTGTAGAACAAAAAGTTTTCCATGACTTCACCTTCCCAGCAGTATCGAACGTAAACCAACATTTGGGCTGCGTTCGCAATGTCTGAACATTCGTCAAGCTTAATTGTGAATTTAACATGCTCTAGGCGTGCAATCAGTTGGCAACGAACATTTTCAGACATGTCGGCAATTCGACTGCTCATTGTTTTATCCGACAGTGGAATGACTTTCAGTTTTTGACTGTATTCCTGTCCTAGAACGACTTTGCACATATCGACTGCTGCCAGTAGAATTAGCTCTTCTGCGAATGTGTGATGTTTTCCGAAACGCGCTATTCGTAAAGATACTAAATACGACGCTCTAAGAGCTTCCTCGTTCACAGTAGTGCAGGCCATCAGTTTGCCTTTTTGTTTCAAATAGAGCTCTTTCTGTCTCTCAAAGTAGTCATTCGGTTTAATGGCAAAGTATTGTAGTCAAATGGCGCCTCAATTCGGCAAGCTTCATTGCATCGTTCGATAATGCTTACAAGCAAACGACACAAGGATGCTGGTCAGCATCGGTCCCCCTGGGAAAGATATATATTCTGGATTATACTTGCGTGTTTTTTTTTTCGTTCTGGTCTGTTTACCTCTTCAGAAATGTATCCATGCTACTAGGTGTCATAACTATTCGTATTATTAGTTATACCTTGTCGTAATTGTGATGATAAGTGTCTGTCTACACTTCTCTGGTAGCGATTGACACTTTATCTAAGTGTGTACTGATTTACAGACATCACAAATGAATGATTTAAAGTGCCAAGTCTTATTCATGTGATTTATGTGACGATGACAAAGATTATAATTTCAAAATATAAGTACCATAAAACTATACACACAAAGATACATATTAACTGAAACATCACTACTGTAATCTGTGGGCTGCCTATTTTTGTGGAACTGTATATATGTACCTTTCTGTTCTCCTCCTCCCCTCTCTTTCTCTCTTCCAATCTCTATATCTTTCAAAAATCTACTAAATTCTTTTATAAGACCCTAATTATTGTGTCTTCTCACCTATGTTGTTGTTGTCTCTGATTGGTCCGTCCCTCATTGGGAATATTCAGTTATTTCAGTCAAAACAGCAGTAACCTTGAACCTCTCTGATTTAGTGACAATCTAATTAAATAACTCTCATCCCTGACCCAATGATCCACACTCTTGAAAATACAATGTTTGACCTATATTCTTGTAAATACAATGCTAAAGAGATAGGGGGGGGGGGAAGTAATTATAGAACCTACAATAAAGTCATATCACCGAAACGTACCAGGGGAAAAACCTTTAGGCTCTGTTTTATTTACAATAGTAATTAATGAAATTAGGGAAACAGCTAGAGAGCCTATGCGTATAAAATGTGTTTAGTGCAACGAATAGTGGTCCAGACTCAACAAGCCTGTTCCAGATAAGGTACCACGCTTTAGCCGTCCGATATAAGCAGCACAGTCGATACTGTGATAAGCCGCCTTTTACCACACTGTAACTTTATTGAGTAGAAACAAATAATAACACTTTTTAGATTATAGAGTTAAATTGTTCTAACCTATATCTTGTTGTAAACTTATCAAACAGCAAAGATGAGCACTTTTAAGATCTATTTATATATTACAATAAATAAAGTGTCTTGTTTGCTCTCTAAACACACGACTTGACATAGTTCTTCATTCGTCTGACTTGACCTAGTTCTTCATTCGTCTGACTTGACCTAGTTCTTCATTCGTCTATCACGTGAATGTATACAAATAAATATTTAACATCTAGCATTAAATTTGGGACCAAGACAATCCCATCACATTGTCTATCTGCTAGCTTGTGGCAAAAATAAACATATAACACTATGAGTTGCAACCGATATGTGTGTCTGAATACAATTGTATGGGTCAGCCATATTCGCCCCATTATCCATTCATGTCTTTTGCAAACAACATCAGAAAATTCACGTTAAGTCTACGTTATGAATTTAGACTAATGAAAGGACTGTCTACGTTATGGACCTAGACTAATTGACAAAATGTCTATGTTATGGATCTAGACTAATGGATGGAAAGCGTACAGCATGCCAGGTCGAATACCCTTACCGACAGTGACTGACCCAGCAGGCCGAACTATGTTTAATCAATACATTATTTTTATAGTTTTTATTTCTTTGCTTTCCTAGAGAAATTGTAGAAATAATATTTTGAATCAATATCTTTAGATTTTATTAGAGATTAGTGAGAGTTGCTGGTCTTGGTATAAGTTTGTGTATATTGTGGGACTGCTGTATAGTCATAGATATAGTAAAATGAGGATCTAAGAGACGCAGGAGGTTTTACAGATAGTTTCACGTCTCCTATACAGAGACATTTGTAATAACTATGTCAATTAAATTTTGATAAAATCCCTCTATTAAGTATTTTTCGCTTAACAAATTTTGCAAATCCGGGTATTTAAAGTCTTATTTCTGCTGTTTTTAAATATATATATATCATTTATGGCTTTTTTTTGTTTGTTTTTTTCCCAAACTTTTTTCTTATATAAGTAATA